>MNCI01007180.1:1076658-1143374 GCA_015680685.1 Gnetum montanum
TAAACTGCTACATCCGTCCGCCATGACATGAAACTAGCATCCAGAGTCCACTAAGACTATAAACTAGTTTGCCTCTTCACAGTCTGCTATGATTATAAACTTGTAATGTATCGTTCGCTACGACGCTAAACTGGCACCGTCCAAGGGGTTATGATGTGAAACTAATCCACAATAGTCCGCTAAGAACTAGCGACATCATTGATGACCAGGCAAAATTGGAAAAGATCTGTTGTTGCAGTTGGCTGTTTTTGTTCCACAAAGACTTGTTGCATGATTCATCCCATGGGGCCTAATGAAACTGATGCTGTTCATGATTCTGTTTGCTTTGAAAGCTGCACGTGGTGACTCCATCTCCTTGTTTAAAGTGTTTAGCTGAATGTTTCATTTATGGTTTTCTTGTCTTCTTGGAGTTGTGTTTGCAGGATGACACTTCTGAGGCGTTCGTGCATAGATGCATTTCACCATGACGACAAGGTATCACATTTTTTCTAACGCCCGCGACTGGGTTAATCAATCCGTTCATAAGTACATTCCCGACTCCCAATGCATCCCCTATTCCCCATCATGCTCCCTTATCCTATTCAATCACATCCCCCTTGATACATTCCACTCATCTCAAAACTCTTGATACATTGTTGCATATTGTAGCTCTTTAAGCAGTTGCGACGCAAAACATAATACATGATGCAAAATGCAAGTGCTCAAAAACGAGCACAGCACAAAAAGCAAGCTCTTTCAAAAAGACCAAAAATAACAAAAAAAGAAAAAAAGGCAAAAAACAAAAAAAGAAAAAAAGGCAAAAAAATAAAAAAAAAGGGTAAAAGAGCAAAATGCAAGGAAAAGGTCTTTAAGACCCTGTTGACATCATTAAAAAAAGACTATTGGCCATTCTCATACAAGCCCCAGGCGAGAAGGCAATTGTCTTGAAAAATAGTTACACTTGTGTCTCAAAGAGACCATGTTATACATCATCGTGTGGTTTTAGCTATTTACAACGGGCCCCGCAAATACTCTATAAGAGTTCTGTTTCTCCAAAAAATGCATCTCCTATGTCTTGGTTTCGAGTCTAATGAAAACCTGGTTGTTGACAAGGACCAATGACAAAAATTGTGCACAAGAGAGCATTCCTCTCCCACAAATCCCAGCAGTAATCATAGCCCTTAACCTCCTAGCCTCCTTGGTTACAACTGACTTCCTTGCATCTTGAACCACATCCCCTCAATTCCATGTACTTTTGAAAATGGTGCGATGACATCCAGCCAAGGGTTAATGGTTAATGTTTGATGCTTTGTTTGTTCATGGTGTTTGCACTTCTTTGTCGATGCCTCTCGGGTGAATTCCTCCAGACGTCAACAAAGAGGGGCCACTGAAACACCACAAAAATTTCAGCAACACTTCCAAAAAACTTCAGAGTCTCTGAAACGGCTTCAAGCAGCCCACCATGGAGCAAGCAAGGTCCCCTTGGGGCCCACAGATCACGACGGCAAGTGTCGGTGTCAAGAATCATCAGTTTCAAGGTCAAAAAGTGCAATTTTGGCTAAGTACATTGTGCAGACGTTGCACAGCGTAAGGATCAGTGTCACCAACTTTTGGAGCCCCAAAATTCAATCAAAATAGGCTAAAATCAAGCACAAAGACCCCCCATGACCTTCACCAAGNTTGGATGCTAGAGAAGCGAGGCGGTGTTAATCCTTCTTGATTTTCTTTTTCAAGAAATCTATAAAATGGAAAAGGGATATGAAAGCCCATGCAAAATCAGGCCAAATATTCATGAGGGAAAAAAAAATAAAAAAAAAATATAATTTTTCCAAGTGGGCCAGAGATGGAGCTAATCTTTTTAAAATTTTTAAATCTTTTTTTTTATCGCTTGAGGGCTTGTATTTCTAAAATTATTTGTATTTTTATGGGCTGGAATGACCCATAAGTTGTAAAATACAATGAACTTGTGGGTTTTTGTCACATAGAGTTTTTATCTCATACTAGTGGTTTTAACATGTGTGTTTTGTTTCACAGGTATGCATCACATTCAAACCCTTTAGTACCTACAAAACTTTTTAGGTGTGGTTACACAAGGGCATCATAGGCTAGAGCCTCCTTTGGGGAGGACCCACTTATGTAATTTTTGTGACTCATACTTGTTTAACATAACCACATCATTTTTCACCTTCCAAGTGCTCAATTGTTATATTTTATTGTTTCCCTTTCTCATGAAATTAATCTATCCCACAACCTTGATATCAATGCCTTTTTCTTGCTCATTCTAGTGCTTTTCATGTCGATGACTTCACCTTATCATACTTTCGGTGCCTCCAATTGTTTTTTTTTACTTATCCTAGAATGATGAACTTCACTTCAAACCTTCCAACCACTCATAGAGCTTTAGTTTGCATGTTCAATTGCCCCATAAACTATATAAATATGATCCTTGTGGGACTTGAAATTCATTTTCATCATTTGCTACTAGGGGATTTGTTGAAATTTTCTCTTGCAACTTAGAGCTCTGTGCACTCATCTTCCACTTGCGATATTTTGCTCTCTACTACTTTGATTTCTATGCCATTCAAATTTATCTAAACCTAAAGTGTTCAACTTGGTCATTGGGGGAGGGGTGCTTGCATGAAAAACTTGTGCCAAATTACTAAAATTTGCTATCACCCAGAAGGTATCACAAGGGTAAGAATATTAAAAAATTTAGGAGTTATAATGAAAAATCACTCACGTTAATGCCAGAAATCCAATTTTTCCAACCCATGGGCCCATAACCATTATTATAAGCCACATATAAGGAAAAAGGAACCAATCATGAAGGGTCGTAAAAGGAGATAGACACGTTTGGGGAATTTTTTCTAGAAAATTTCCTAACTCTGTGATCATATGCATTATGAACTTAATGGACTAAGGTTATGAGTAAGGTTTAAACTGATTCATGATAACAAATATAGCCTTAGTAACACTTAATCCTGGCTTGATTGTAGATGGCCCCAAAAAAGGTGCTCAAGGTGAACCCTCGTGGAGAGTTACTAAGCATCCATGAGGTGGTTATAGTCAACAAGGCGAACATGCAAAACACATGGAGTAGGAGGCCCAATCCTTCAACATTCACCAAGAGGCCCCTTCTACTAGGCAATTAGCCCAAGGGGAGGCTGAAGAACCACAAGTTCCAAAGTAGGGACAATGTCTCACATTGCCTTCTGATTACCTTACTGCCACCCTAGAAAAGTTCATGTTGGCTTCGATCATTGTGGAAATGAACTTCGGCCCATTCATGGAGTTTGCTCTAGAGGTGGTTTGGACACAACTCAAGGCATCCCCATTGTGGCCCATTTTGTTAGATAATGGAAAATGATACATGGGTGAAACCTATCAGTTTTGGCATAATAAGGATGAGGGCACCATTGTTAACATCTGTGGAGTGATCATCCCTTATTCAATTAAAGCAATTGCTGTAGCTCTCAACCTACCCAATGAAGGGGCTAAGGTTGCTCATTTGTCAACCAAATTTGACCCCAAGACCAAGAAATTGTGGTTGAGATGGACATATAGCAAGGAGGACAAAATAGACAATGAAATGACTTTGGAGGAGAAAACATATTTCAAGATCAAGACTTATCACTTATTTCCCACAAAAGGGATTAATCGAATTTCAAGTTATGTAGCTAGGGAAAGTTCCATTTTAATGGGTAAATTTGTAGCCAATATTCCCTAATATTACTTCACTAAAATCCAATGGTAGTTTGAAGAAACGAAGTCAGGGAGACTAACACTTCCATTTCCCTACTTAATTAGAAAGTTGTGCAAGTGCGTTGGAATCTTGGAATATAGCAATGATATCCCTAAGAAGGTATAGAACACCTCCTTCACTGAGGTCCTAAAATTGGTAACACCAAGAAAAGATATTTTTGAAGAATAAGAAGTAGAGAAGGAGGCCGAGCCACAAACAAAAACACAGTGTGGGCTCAAGTAGTATCCAAAGGCATAAGCTCATCATTGCCATTGCAAGACTATAGGCCATCGATGAGCCATTTGCAAAAGATTGCTGAAGTAGTCAGCTAGGGAAGTAGGGATGAGTTTAACCTCTTCCAAGTCATGGATGATGTTGTACAATCCATAGTGTTAGTTGACCCAACACGGGGGGAGATCTTGATATAGTTAGGAGGAGAAGAATCCCAATGATCATGATAGATCTTTGGAAACACCGCATCCTTCCAAGTAACATTGGAAACTGGAGAAGATGCCATGGTCATGGTACTACAACATGAAGATGTAGCAAGCATAGAAGAAGACATCACTGATCATATTAAAGGATCACTCGATGTGCCTGTTGTGCCCTCGATAGATCTAATAGAAACCAAAGATGCACAAGTATTGGTTGGGACTTCAATGACTCTTGTAGTGCATGAGGATGTGATGGATCAACTATTGTAGATGGGCCAAGTAATGACTACCTTGTTTAACATCCCCAACAATGTTACTATAGCTCAATCAAACCTTATCCCCACAAAAGAAAAGTTGGTCATGACAAAAGTTAAGGTAGAGCATGCAAAATTTGAAATATAGAGATTACAAGAAAAGTTGGCTACCCTGTGAGCCAAACGATGGGATTCGTCTATTTTGTTGTGCTAGACCAACTTGAACAATTTAGCATGGAGCAGCTAACTAAGCTAACGAAGAAGAGAGTAGCTGTTGAGTAAGAGAAAGAGAAGGTGGCTTCGAATGCTTTAGCTGTAGATGCACAATCTCATGCATACAAAAAGGTGTTGACCACTGTATAAGAAGAGAATAAGCAGCTCATCATAGAAAATTCTAGGTTAACCATAGTGGAGAAATAGAAGAACTTTCTAGAGGAAAGCATCCACTAGTTGAGAGAACAACTGGTGAGGGTCAACTAAGATATGAATAGACTAGCCAGAGAGAATAGAACCCTCTCAATGAAGGAGGTTCGCGCTATCCGCCAGAAGTTAGTAATTGAAATTAGCAAGTGGCAAAATGAGGCCAAAAAGCATGAAAAATTGAAAAAGAACTTCTGCGAACAAGTTGGCATATACAAACAAATCAATGAAAAAGAAATATAGATGGCCAAAGCCCACATCAGCTTCTTGTCAACCCAAAATCCAGAGTGGTAGCCCATCTTGGATAGCTTTGCCTTGGTCCATCAAATGAAGGTCAAGAATAAGGACCTGCAAATAGAAGATTTGAAAGAATACATGGTGTTGGCTAATCTTAGATATGTCAACCTTGTCATGTTAATGGTAGATCACCCTCGAAATGAGTTGGAAAAACAAGTCACAACCACCTATGCATTATATGAGAAGGAGTTTGTGGATCTAAAGGATGCTTTGTAGAAATTGCAAGTGGAAAACTCTGAATTAGAGGTGGTTAAAGCCAACTATCAAGGACAAAAAGATGTAGCCTTGAACCTAGCTCAAAGATTGATAGATTATCATGAACTCAAATATAAAGTTAGGTCCTTCAAGGAAGAATGATGGTAGTTTGTAGCTTGGTACATGAAGGCAAATCAGATGTTCCCACAACTACCATGTCCTTGGGATGTACCGGTGCTAGCACACATCGACACAGTAGCTTGGATGGTACATGACCCAAGGATGAAGGAGGAGAAGTTGCAGGTGTTGCTCAATTGCTACAAATTTCAATAGCCTAGCGATAAAGGGAAGCAACCGATCGAAGAGCCACCACCTCTAGGCACCACATGAGCTTCCCAGTTTTGCTTTTATTTTTTTTATAATAATGTGTTCCATTTTTGTACTACACCACTACGGCATGCAAGAGTCAATTGTTTTGTTCATTGTTTAAGTTAGTCAATAATTCCATACCTACCCAATATTTTGTAAAGAACTTGTTCCTCATTTTGTTTAACTCGAGGATGAGTTTTCATTCAGTCGTGAGGGTATGATGAGTTATCATCATGCCAAGCTCTGACATTGGATATGCAACATTAGAGCCTTGATGTCGGATACCTAACATCGAAGCTAAGAAGCGACGTTGAATATCAGAAGTTGCCTCATCTGGGTTTGCCTATAAAATACAACACTTGGATGCTTGGATGACATAGCATGTAGAATGTAGGGAAGTAGAAAGATAGCTTTAGTTTTTAGTTTCTTTCCTTAGAATTGTCATTTCTAGTGCATGTTCGCAGTGTGATGTTTGTAATTGTATGGCACCTTTGTAGGAGTGTGACATACTTGGACACATTACATGATTGGAAATGAAGATCAAGATTATTTCCATCATTTTAGCACTCACTTAGATTATTATTGCTTTGAATTGTTAATTATTTATTACTTTCTTTAGTTAAATGTTTCCCTTTATTGCTATTTACTATTCCTGTTATTAGGCAGAATGTGTATGCCTTAATCACAAGCATTTAAGTGTAGATATTTGGTAATCTAAAAGTGTATGGTTTGGCATAACCAGTGACATATTCTTGGCAATCTTAGAAGTAGTCTCACGAAGTCCAAGATGTATACTAACAATTAACGGAAAATACCCATTGCAAGTAGGCTAGTTATATTTCACTTTCCACTATCCATTAGCTTAATTAATTTACCTTTTTATCGTTATTAGGGGTATTGTAGAATTAGAGACAACATCATACGCCTCACTTTGAACTAAACCATATGTGACAAAGCTACCACTAGTCCAAATGGAAAGATAGTGAACTGCAATCAAAGCATAATGATCTAGATGCCATAACTAGTCCCATCTATGGAATTCGACCGGAACATGTGTGAACGCTTATGATTCGTATGGTTGGGCGTAGGGGTACCTTGCCACTCATCACATTGTAAAAGTAAACAACATGAAAAAGTAAATCTATTCTATGTTTGATGCTACAATGATGAAGAACAATCTTGATCCTTATTATTGTTCATAATTTGTGTCTAGGCATAATCCACTCAAATAAAGATGTACAATTCTAATTCATCACACTATAGACATTCACAAGTAACACTAACTTTATGGAAACAAACTACAAGAATTTCACTAAATATTGGATAAAAATTTATTTTTGATTCAATGGTGGGCTCATATTTATAAGCATGATCATGATCGACTACATTGTATCTATGACAACCTATGTTAAACTACGATATTAAAGATATGATATTGTAGTCTTTAACTTCATCATATCCTCAGAACTAACTAAAAACTTATCCTTGAGTTCAAACAAAAGAAGCATAGAGTTCATTACAAACTTATGGGGTTACATGGATTTTGACATCATGACACACATATACATGACTAACTCTACTATAAATGTTGCATCTTTTTTTGATTGGTATTACAAAATTATCATGCAACACATGATTGATACATGACAAAAACAAGGCAAAATAAAACAAAACTCATTGTAGCTTTTCACATTCCTAGTGGCGATGGCTCCTCCATTAGCCTTTTCCCTTTATCATCTAGCTTCTAGAATTGGTACTTATTTAGTAGTGCTCATAGCTTTTCTTCTTCAATTTTTGGATCATACACTATCCATGCTAATTCAATGATGTTTGTTAGTATTGGTACTTCCCAAGCACATAGAATTTGTGAAAACATTTTATTAGCCTTGATGTACAATGTTGCAAATTGTGTTATCTCCCCCTCAAAGGCTCTAACCATCTTCTGTAATTCCTGATAATCTGTCCTTCTTCTAGCGAAATTTGTTGCAACATATCTTTAGTTGTGGTAGCTAAATTTGACTACTTAGAGCTTAGAGTTTGTAAAGTGATGCTTGTTTTATGCATCTTTTCTATCTCCAACCTCTATTTCATACATGGAATATATTGTAGTCACTTGCTACTCTAGTTCTATCCTTTGTCTACTTATTGTTAACATGGCTAAGTTAGCATAGCATAGATTTGCTAATCCTATGTATTTTGTCTATCAGTAGGTCTTTATTCTTTAGCTTAGCTTGGTGGACAAGGGTAGGACTATCCAGGATGGGTTGCCAATCAAGTATTTACTATGTGATGAAAGTGATTTTAGCCTTAGTCATCTAGATCTCTTTCTCATTAATTTACTTGTACATGTCCACTTAGTCTTTGAAATGTTATTTGAGCCACTCGTTTTTCTTGGTCTCATTTTTTTGTGCACTCATTTCAATGTTTAACTTCTATCTTACTATGCATACTTCTTTGATTGATAGGATTTTGTTCTCACAAGCCAATTGTCTTATGTCAAGGTTAACTTTAGCAACTTGATCTCTCAGTTGATGGATGCTTTCTTCAAGTATATTGTTCTACTTTTCAATGTCTATCAATCTCAAATTTTGTATAGTAATCCTTTTTTTCTCTTCTTCTAATGCAACGATAGCCTTAGCATGGACATATGTATGGGTATATACTACTAAGGCATGTCACACCACCTTTTATGTCTCTATCTTCATCTATCTTTTCTTGGCCATTAGTTTATCCATTTGTTCATTTTAGAATTATGCTAACTAGTTTGGTGTAATGTCTTATGTAGGATATTTTATTTCAGCTTTCAATGTGTCTAATTCTTCTTGTAACCTCTCCACATCTCTTTTTGCATGTTGTATTCTTGTTTCTACCATGACCATCTTGCCTTTGGTAAATATCAATTCTAACTACACTATAGTGATGTCAATGGAAATATCAAAAAGATTTTACATAACTAGTCTTATCTATAGTAGTCTCTCCAAGACATCTTCATGTTCAACAAGGAATATTGTTTCTTTTCCTAATGTTCTGGTTAATGTTTCTATATCTCTAGCTTTAGAAATTTTTTATCGGTGGCATAACAAAAATAGTAAATAACTTCTTTATATGGTTGATTATTACTTTTATTGTTCCTACTACATCTTGGTGTTGCATCATCACTATAGTGGCTCCTTCATCAATTTCTAACATCACTTGGAACGATGCAACATTCCCTAAAATTTGTTATGCCTAATCATCATCCTTTCTATCTAAATATATTTGATAACTGGTGAGTCCTATGGATGCTATAAGTCAGCTTAGATTATTTCTTATTATGTGCATACTTGAAACTTATCTACTGTCCCAACTAATTATTTATGCTATTTGTTGTAGGTGGATCATGAAAGGTCTATAGTTTGGTTGTGTTGGTAGAGCACTCTATCTTGTTCATTATGTAGCTGGGGTTGATCCACTGGGTTTTGCCTATTCTATGCCTATGACTAGAATGTTTATCACTAATGTTGAGCCTAGTATAGCCTTAGTGCCTTTTGGTTTCTTCACTTGATATTTTTTGGGTGGTACCAGCTTAGAAATTTTTGCATGTGAAGCATTTTGGGCTTTTCACAGAACATCATTAGTATAGTCCAAATTTCTAGCTTATTTGCATAACTTTTTAATGAAGTGTATTTTTTTTGACTCCAATATTGGAGCCCTGATATCGGATACCCAGTATCGGGGACCATAAAGCAATGTTAGATATCCAATATTGCGGGATGTGTGCTAGCCTATAAATATAGTGCTTGGGCACACAGTTTGGGGATAAGTTTTTTCCATAGCATAGCAAAGCTCTTGTAGTTTCTTTTCTCTAGAGTTAGAATATTTTCCAAAGTGCCTGTAGCAGAAGTCATTGAGTGTACATATCTTTATTCGAGCACTATTGTACCTAAGCACGACATTGTGTGCAGTAATAACGACAAGCTTTCTCATTAACCTTGTAGCACCTTAGCTGGATTAATTATTTTATTTACGCATTTAATGCTTTATGCAATTTTATTAATGCTTCCAAGTAAATAAGCTAAATTAAGCTAAGCTAAGTTAAATAGCAATAAATTAAGCATGAGTATGATCAATTTGAGCATGCACATGATGCTTGGTAATCCCAGCAACACTTAACTTTTGGTAACCCAACAACGTTATACGTGTTTAGGATGTGTATGGAAAGTGGGATTAGATACTTATGTGAGGATTAGTTGGAGATTAATGAGTTAGTTAGATTAAATTAGCCATTAAATTACTTCATTTCTTTATTTTAAGCACCAAGAACATAAACATAAAAAATAATTAAAATTAGATGCCTTAGTTGCACTTAACCATACCTTTGTATTTCACAAGTGTAACTAGGAAGACAACGATTGTGACAATTAGATTTCACTTCTTAGAACTAGTGTACTTAAAGACTTAAGGTTTATAAAATTCGATTGCATCATGCATGAACACTTGTGATTCATATAGTTGAGCATAGGGGTACTCGCCACTCATCATTAGTGCCATTGCTGGTCCCCCCTATGCCTAACGCTATGAATCACAAGTGTTCAGGCATGATCCATTCAAATTCGATTGATGGGACTAGTGGTGGCATCTAAATTGTTATGTCTTGATCGTAGGTCGTTGTCTTTCCACTTGAACTAGTGGTAGCTTTGTCACATATGATTTAGTCCAAAGTGAAGCATATGATTCTTGATGTTGTTTCAGCCTTATGCTAATCCTAATGATAATAAAGAGATCAATTATTTAAACTAATTAATAATGGAAAGTAAAGTCTAAACTAGCCTACAGGTGATGAGTATCCATTCCCAGCTTGTCGTACACATCATGAACCCACGTATCCACTATTGGGATTACCAAGCACTATGCTACTGGGTGAACCAAACAATAATGCTGTTGGCATTACCAAGTGAATACATGTTTATAATTGAAATTGGTCATGCTCATTCTACCAATTCATTATATGCATGAAAACATAAATATTAACTAAGTACATGAAAAGTAAATTGCATGGAAAGTAAGTTTAATCTAAGTCAAAGTGCTGCAATGAATAAGAATCAATCTTAGTCTTATTATCATTCATGAAATATATCCAAGTACATTGCCACTTGAATAATATTTTGTACAACTGACTCAGATCCACATTGCGGGCACTCACTAACTATTCTCTAAGACTATAGAATAAAACTACAAGAGTTCAGCTAATCTATTTACAAAAAAATTATTCCCAAACCATGCACCCAAGTGCTATATTTATAGGCTGACATAGATCCTATGATATCATATATCTGACATCATATCTTGGCCCTCCATATTGGGTATCCAATATTAAGGCTCTAATATTAGATATCCGATATTGTAGTTAACGAAAATTAACTTTGTATTCAAACAAATGCAACGACTTGTGTTAAGGAATCTGCATAGAGGCATCTACCTCAACATGGTTGCATCAACGTAGCCAACTGATGCTTCATCATACCCCCATGACTAAATAAAAACTCATCCTTGAGTTAATAGGATAGGACTAAGCTTTCTTTACAAAAAATTTGGAATGATGGGATTATTGATTGATGCTAACTATTGACTGAATCTAATTGCCACATTACAAAATTTTATTTGAGTGGATGCATACAAAATGACAGAGTGATAAAAAGTTTGGATAGACATTGAAGATTACAAAATTTGTAGAGGTCTTCAAAAATCTGCTGAAGATTATTCTTCTTGTTTCTGCTAGCGATGGAAAACTTCCAACCTTGATTGTTATGTTGATGCTTCTTTGGTTATGCAGAACATTCTTGAAGGATGGAATAAAATTTATTCTCATTATCCCATGGATATAGAAAACATGCAAATTTTGAGCTGCTATCTTGTATGTGCTATGATTTCTCCATGGGCATATCCTTTGTTGTCCCCCTCTTGGCTTTGTTTTTGTGCCTGGTAAAAGACCTTCTTCTTTAGGCTTTTCTTTGAGCATCACTTGTAGTCACCAAAGGATAAACATTAGTTTTGGTAAATTTTCCTTAGTAATTAACCCTTTTTGGATCCCTTAGTTTTTGTTTAAGCATAAGGTGATGAAAACATACTATGCCCAAGGTTATGAGGTAACTAAAATTGTCAAGCTATTTACATTATTTTGATCAATTAGTATTAGTTACCATGATGTTCAAAAATAGGATGTTGGAAAAATTTCAAAAATTTCAAAGTAGGCATCCCTAGCCCCCGTAACTAATAAGCATAACTTCGAAAGCACATAAGTTTTCAAACAATTTAAACCAAAGATTTGATTTAGAAGATGACCAAGAAATATTGAACTCGAAGGATATTTTAACATAAGAGTAGGAAAAAGTAAAAAAGTAATTGAAAAGGAAGAGAGTGTTTATCATTGATGTTCTAGAAGATGTGAAGGTTAGTTCAAAGCCATGATCAACTATAGTTATGCAAGTGGATCCTCCCCAAAGTAGGCTCTTGCCATTACACCCTTGCATAACCACTTCTATAGATGTTTGTTGGCACCCTAAAAGTTAAATGTAGATCGTGTCTTTATTTCAAACAACACACAACTACCATGGTTGGGATGTTGCACTATACTACACAATACGAAAAGCCTCATAATCACATGCAGTAGTGAGGTGAATAATTGGATGAGAAGGGATTGTAGAGATCAGGATGTAAGGTACTTGACCATGTCCACAATAGGTTCTTGTGAAAAATATGATTACAATGATCAACATACCTATTTGTCCAAGTTCAGACCAATTCCATAACATGAATAGTGACCTTGCATTGATGGAGCATCTTCCCCATGACTAATCTTATGATAACACATTTGAGAGATGGACTACATAATCCCCTAGTTATACACCATTGGTTTCCCATTTATCATCATTACTAATTTAATTAATCATGTGGTAGCCCATCTAACATTGGTGATAGTCTCGTTTGGATCATTTGGAGGTGTATCTTCCTCTAAAATTGAATGGATTTCCATTTTTGGAGGTCTAGAAGTGTTTGTTTCTTCTTCTTGATTTTCTATTTGAATTCCCAGGTCTCCATGTTTAATATCCTTTTTCAGTGTATAATTAGAGTGTAAGATATACACATATAAGTCCTCTATTTGGTTCATTTTACTAAGTTTAGAACTAATAAGTGGATCAGTTATTTCCATGCGTCTTTGAAACAGTTTTATATTCTCATTTTCAAGCCACTGGGTGTCTTCTGGTTTAGTGGCTATTGTGTAGATTGGTTTTTGCTCACACACTTGTTCCTTAGCTTTGTTGTGGGTTATGTTAATATTTTGAATTTTTTGTCCACAACTGTACCCTTTACTATTAGTGATGCAAGGATTTTTTGTCTTTCCATAGTGATAGGTTTATCATTTATGTCTTGTGTTGGAGTGGTGATGGTTGTTGGCTTTTGCGTATGATTAGGAGACATTATTCTGGAGAGGAAGGGTGTTGCACTAGATTGGCCTTGTGCTAGTTTTGATATGTTAATAGGTCCATGAGTTTTATGCCCATGTGAGGAAACCACCCTAAAGAAAATACATTTTTAAGGTTTTGGTTGAGATTTACTAACAGTATCATTTTCATGTATGTTCATAGCACAAGTGGAATTCTTTCATTGATGTTGTGGTGTCAAACCTTCTTGTGTTATTGGTGGTGACATATGATGGAGGGAAGTATGAGAATATTGAGAATATGATGAAGGATGAAAGGCATGAGGTGGTGATCCTTTAGAATATGTTGTAGGTTGATGATACTCAGGAGAGTGGTAGTAGTGATTCGAGGTAGAGGAAGTGGAACTAGTCAGGGAAACAGGTTGTTGAACATAATATCTATATGGGTTTGGAAGGCAGTAAGGGTAGTTTTGGTTTGATGATGGCCTCCCCCATGACCATGGACTTTTTCACTATGGTTGATAATATTTTTGATGTTGGTAAGAAGCCCCACTAAGATAGTATAATTGGTTGTAGAACTATCTATAATTACCTTATGAGAAAGGTAATTTCCTAGGCATTTGCTTTTGTACAAACTTGGGATTCAAAGAAAAATTTCAATACTCATGTAGATGTAGCATAATTGGGCAATAGTCCTTTGGATGGTCATATAGGAAAATTTCACAACCATAATCTTCTTTAGTATTTGAGTTTATAGCCTCTTCTTCTACAACCATTTCCCCTTTTTGTCGATTAGTGTTCTTACCTATCTCTTGGTTCCTTTTCCTCATTTTTTTGTGATCACTTGATTTGTTTTGTGTTACTCTCTCATCTATGGTTTTTATGCAAGTTGTAACTTTCTCATTTATCCATTTTGATATCTTATCTAGCCTTACTTTAAGCTCATTGATAGACTTTTGTATTGGCAAGGTTTATTATGAAATCACCTCATCGAGAGCTACTTCCTTTTCCTCATCATAGATATAAACCCTCTTCTTTTGAAGAGTTGGATCCTAATTATACACCTTTACATTTTTTCTTTACATAGCTCTACTTCTTATTTTGCCACATACTTGATTAGCCTTGGATCTGATGGGTTCTCAATTCATAGAATCAAGCTTGAGCATACATCCCAAGGGTCTCTCTTGTTTGACTACGAAGCCCATCTATGATGTGGAAAAGTTACTCTTCTTGAGAGAAATAATAACTTGGACATCTATATAGTAGAGAATAGTATCTATCTAGGGAGATATCCAAGGGTTCATGTTATTTGTGTTTCCATCCTTGGATTCATTTCCTTAGGTTGGAAACCCTTACATAGGTTTGATATTTCTCATTGAACAGTTCCAGCATTGTGGACCACCGATGAACTGAATTTGGTTTCAACGGTCTATACCACACTTTAGATTTATCTATTAGTATCCTAGGAAAGTGCTTAAGCTTTTGCTACTCACTTTCAATGTTTTGTAAGACGTAGGCATCATGCAAGGCTTGTAAATGATGTTGTTGATCATAAGTATAGCCTCCCACAAATTTAGGGATGTCATTCATATCAAGCCTTTTGATGTAACTTTCCCTTCAATGCTTATGGGGTATTTTAATTGCCTTTGTAATCTGCATCATGCTCTTAGTGGTCAATAAGGGCTCACCACCATAAGATATGTTGTGGTGAAAATTTCTATTTCTATTTATCTAATTGTGATGATCTTCTCTATGCTCATTTTGATGTCTTTAATTTTACCCTTGGTTTTGATTTTTATATTTATATTTACCCCATAGTGGAGCTCTATCTCTATACTTATGTTCATCTTTGTGAGAACTAGATTTTGAAAAGGAAGAGGAAGAATTGGAAGAATCACCATGGCTTCTATAGTTCTCCCAATGATCCCTTGATTTATCTTTTTTAGGTTTTAAGGAGGTCTTAAGCCTTGAGGTCCTCATTAATTTAGGACTTACTTCATCTCCTCTAAGATTATTTGCCTTTGGTGAATGTAGTCCTTAAGTGTAGTAAGGGTGGTCATGAACATATGAAACCCTTGCATGAGGTTGGTCACTTTAATTTTCTTCAATATATATCTCATTAGTTTTCCAATGAATGTTCTCTTCATATGATGCATTATCATTTCCATGTGAAAGAGACATTATTGTTAGTTAATGATGTATGTGACTTAATATTTTCTAAATGATAAATTGTTAATGCATTTACAATGATATGTATAATATAACTAATCATGATAACTAGCACCACCCTTGGCAATAATGCCAATGATGAGTGGCAAGCACCCCCTACGCTTAACCATATGAATCACAAACATTTATGCACAAGTCGATCGAATTCCATGGATGGGACTTGTGGTGGCATTTAGATCATTATGTCTTAATCATAGTTCCTTGTCTTCCCACTTGGACTAGTGGCAACTTTGTCACGTATCATTTTTTCCAAAGTTAGGCATATGATTCTTGATGTTGTTTTGGCCTTATGCTACTCCTAACTATAATAAAGAAATCAATTATTTAAACCAATTAACAATGGAAAGTAAAGTCTAAACTAGCCTATGGACGATGAGTGTTCATTTCTATCTTGTTGTACACATCCTAAACCCACATATCCACTACTGGGATTACCAAGTGCTATGCTGCCAAATGAACTAAACAATAATGCTGCTAGGGTTACTAAGCAATATGTGTTTATGCTCAAAACTGGTCACACTCATTCTGCTAATTCATTAATATGCATGTAAATGTAAATATTAACTAAGTACATGAAAAGTAAATTACATGCAAAGTAAATTTAATCAAAGTGAAAATGCTACAATGAACAAGAATCAATCTCAATCTTATTATTGTTCATGGAATGTGTCTAGGTACATTGCCACTTGAATAATATGTTGTACAACTGACTCAAATCCACACTGCAGGCACTCATTGATTATTCTCTAAGACTACGAAATAAAACTATAAGAGTTTAGGTACTCTATTGACAAAAGAATTATTTCCAAACCATGCACCTAAGTGCTATATTTATAGGCTAGCACATATCCAACGATATCAGATATTCAACATCGCATCTTGGCCCCTAATATCAGATATCTAATATTAGGGCTCTAATATCAGACATCCAATATTGTAGCTAATAAAAATTAACTTTTTATTCAAACAGATGCAATGGCGTGTGTCAAGGCATTTGCCTCGATATAGTTGCATCAACATAGCGATCCAATGCTTTATCACTTTCTAATGAGATAAGAAAGTGGAAGAGTGGATTTTCCTATATTCTTCTCTTCAAACCTTCTTTGGATTTCCAAAAGTAACAAATGAACAATGTTGGCTTGGAATTTTCCCATCAAAATAACACTTCCTTTGGTAGCATATGTGGAAATTCTATTAAGCCGTTTGGTTGCAAAGATATGGTATGTTCTAGTCTTGAAGTAAATCTTGTCTACAGTGGGTAATCCACTCTACTCTTTCTCTGTAGTTTCATATGCCCTCTACAACCATAAATTCCTTGCATTTGGGTTGGACCTTGTGGAGATCTAAGCAATGTTGGCCCCAACATTTGATATACTCAGTAACCTTGTGATCACTTCCACTGAATATGGAACTATCACTTTCTTAATCTTTACTGTTGCATCATCTTATTTATTTTTCCAGAATTAATGAACTTTTCCCAAATACCATTGATTATTACTTAAGATGATTGGCTAGAGTGATGAGGCTTAGACTTTTTATGAACCTCCATAGGTGCGAACTCCATGAATGATCCAAAGTTAAGTTTCACTATCATGGTGGACATGATAAAATTTTCCTAGATGGCCTGTAAACACTCATTGGAGGATATGAGGTGTTGTCCTTATTCTAGAGCTAGTTGTGCATAAACTTCTACTTGCATAGATTGCCTTGTTGTAGGTGTGGGCTAATGGATTGAGTATAACTGCACCTCTTGCTCTGCTAGAGGATATTGATCTACATCTCATCCTCTTCCTCTTTCTTTGGGTCTCTTTTCCTATGTTTGTGATGGTTCCTTTACTTTGGATATTCTTTTGCTGACATTTGCAATTATAAGAAAGTTTGAGATTACCCAAAAGCTCTTTGAAAAATTCCTAATGATTCCTAACCCTTCATCGATTTTTGGGTTTTAATCAAAAGTATTAGATACAACCAATTTTATTTTTTTAATTTGTATTGCAAAGTTTGGAAAATTCGTTAATTCAAAGAAAGCCCTTATTTAGAAAAATCCTTAATTAATTAATTAATTGAAAATAATTTTGAGTTGACAATCCATCCCAATCTTTAATTTATTTCTTAAAATGTATTTGAATGATGAATTGGAAAGGAATATTAAGTTTATTGGCTTATGTTAGATTAAAATGTTGTTATCTCTTATGGTTCTTAGCCTTAATTGATCTTTCAATTGTTAGAAAAATTTTATGCAATTTGTAAAGACTAAGTGCAATGCTCTCCCCCATGATTGAGATGATCACTTCATGAGCAAAAGGAATCAAGAATAGCTTAAATTGGACATGTGGTGAGGAAGATATGAAGCTCTAAAGGTTCTCAAATAAAAAAAGAACATGAACTCCCCTTGTGTGAAATGATGGAAATGAAAAATTTCCTAATGGTCTACATATATATGTAGACTTTTATAAGAGCAATATTGTAGATGCGACATTGTTGATGCGATATTATAGGGCCTCATATATCGTATTTATGATATCATCTTTGAAATTTTTAAATTTTTTGTTAAATTTGCTAGAAAAAATTAATGGAATGGGAAATTTGAAAGGTATATAGACAATCCAAAGGATTTCTAATAATTGATGATGCTTAGAATACAAAAATTTAATGTCAAAAGTATGTTAAAGAAGAAGTTTAGGTAAGGTGTTGTAACATTTTGGCCATTAATGAAGTAGTTCTTAAGTCTTTGATCTCTACTTCATAACTAATGAGTAATTAGCAAAAGCAAATTGATTTATTGTATATAAGGTAGGTAACCCTTGTACAAAGCTCAATCTAAGAATCAAATATTTTCATTCAAGTCTTAAATGAAACTTATGAGCTTAACAAAGCCCAGTTCTCTATCTTAGAGTTATATTCATATCCATGTTACATTGATGTTGTTGCAACAATAACCAATTTTATGAAACAACAACAGACTTGAATTATTGAATTTACTTCTTTGCATGATATCCCATGACTTTCAAAGATCAATATAGTTGCACAATGATATTGAGCTAAGATTTTTCACACCGTATTGGTGTGCAGAAAGTAAGCCCTAAGTGATAGTAAATTTATGGGAAAATTCCTATAAAAATGTTGGGAAGATTGAATTTGTTTTGATTAAATTTTTCTTTTTGAATGAAGGATTTTAAAGCTAAATTAATAGCCCATAACATTATAATCTATTAATCATATAAGCTCATGGAATTTCAATTAGTTTGAGGAACTAGGGTTTTGAACTATATTCGCATCACACGATATTGTTAATGGACTATTAAGGATAGAGCTTGTACAAGTTTGACTTGGCTCAGGTGGATGATCTTTTCATTTGTTAGTTAAGATGAGACTATTAAAAATGGATTCATAGAGCTTAAAAACTAGTTTCATCTCAATATTGGATTAGAATTTGAATGAACAATTGATTGTAGAAAGAAACCCTATCATTTCAAGAAAAAAGGCTTAATCTAAATCCGACTTAATTTTTCAAATTCATTTTAGAGTGGCATAATAGAACTAAAGATTAGTTCTACGAAGGGTTTCTGAAAACTATTCCAAATCCAATTGATAGTAAAAAGGAGTAAAAAGAGGATCATCAAGTATGCTTGCCACATCAACTCATAGAACCAAAAATTGACTCTACAAAATGGTTCTACTTGACTTAGCTTTGTGGGATAAAAGCATAAGGAAAGACTAAAATTAGCTTTGTTTATATGAATCCCATATAACATGTAAGCTATTTTTAAAGATGGTTAGTAGAACCAAGAATTCGTTCTATGAAAAATGCGAAGAATGATCTTGTAAAGTTAACTCTGTTCATGGAGGAAGATTCATGAAGTTGAAGAATGATTCTACGAAAAGGCTCTATAAACAAGCTCTTAAGTCATTTTCATTGTGACAAGTCAACAGTGACACATGGGAGTTTGATTATGTGATTCGTAGAACCAAAATTTGATTCTATAGGTGAGGACAAAATTAGTTCTACCACATCAATTCCTATGTTGATGAGCAGCTAGGTACCCCTACGCCCAACCATACGAATCACGGGCGTTCACATGCGACTTGGTCAAATTTCGTAGACTTTAAGCACTTTACATACACCAGACTCTAACCAGTGAAACCTTGGGTTAGAATAGTCGTTGCCTTCCTAATCTCACTTGTGATGTTCTGTTAGCGATGGTTAAGTGAGATTAAGGCTAATGATTTTTATAGCTTTTTACTTATCTTTTGGTGGCTAATTAAGGTATGAAAAGTAAGGAATAAACTATTATCTAATCTATAATTATCCTATCTTGTACTCTAACTATTCCTAGCATAAGTATCCGATCCCATCTTCTGAGCATGTTCTGAGCATCTCCTAACACTTTTGGGTTACCAGACGTTAAGTGTCACTGGGTTTACCAAGTGTTTGATTTACGTTCGAGATGGTCGTACTTATGGCCTTTACGAACTACGAATGAGCGATAGCGATTAAGATAACAATAATGGAAACTTAAGTAATTATCAAAGCATAAACATATTAAACTATTGAATGCATAAAATGGCTAGGTCCAAATGCTGCAAGGAATTCTTGAAGAGTTCATCTTTATTGTCGTCACGCCAATGGGCTCAGATACATCAACGCTTGAATAAAGAGCCGATCACTTTTCTTACACCTACTGCAGGCACTTGGAAAATATTCTATCTCCTATAGGAACAAATTGCAAGAGTTTTGCTACAACTGACTAAAAAGATGCCTAAATGAGGCGGAAGTCCGTCTTATTTATAGGCCGAAATAGGCTCTGCGTAAATGGGGCCATGTTGACGCATGGAAGGCTGCGTCGATGGGGATACGTTGACGTGGCAGCGTATACGTGGCCTAGTTGACGCATCGACTAATGACACTTCATCATATCCCCACGATTGAGTGAAAACTCGTCCTCGAGTTACTCTATAATTTGGAAAGTATGGACTTTTATTTACAACACACATGACTTGACACAAACATGACACACACACATGACACAACATCAATTTGACCAAGTGCCTGAGTTACAAAGAAGGAAAACTTACAAGAATTGATGGTGTTCAGAGACAAAATTGAACACCTTGCTTGTCTTGGAGTCTTTGCTGCATAGAATGATGTAAAAAATTGTTGAAGAAGATCACACCATCCTTGGGGGCAGTGGTTCCGACGGACCTTCACTAGCTTCTAGCCCATGCGATAGTGGTGGCACGAATGATGGCTATCCCACAGCAGCTGCCACTTCTGGAGGTAGCCGAAAAGCCTCCAAGAGAGCCCTCATTTTTTCTTCTTTGCTTCTAGGATTGTTCACTGTCCAGGTGGCTTCACCAATGTGTGCTGGAACTGGAACCTCCCAAGGGCATGGTAGTGTCAGGAAGAGTTTTAGGTTGACAAACTAGGCTACGAACTGCTTTCGTTCAATGTCGAATGCTTGGATTGATGCCTGTAGCTACTAGTAGTCATTCATTCGATGGTCAAGGTTCTTTGCAACTATACATTGTCCTTCAAATCATGTGCAGAGAACCTCAAGTTTTGCGTTTGCTACTTTGATTTTTTGCTTTGTTGCTTTATGCACTTGGAACTCTCCCTCATATAGAGAATACGAGGTGGTCACTTGATTTTCCAACTTTGACCACGGTCTCCCGGCTATGAGCATAGCCAGGTTTGCATAGCGAAGGTTGGCGAGCTCCATATATTTTGTCATCTCCTCAATCTGTAGCTCCTTAAGGTAGATTTTAGCTTGATTGTAGGCATTCAATCCATCAAAGATAGGCTTGGAGCTGCTGGAGTGCTTGGTTCATTTTGGCTTTTGTGACTTGAATATGCTTTTCATTTACCTCCTTCTATAATCCCACTTGGTCCCTGTAATGATTTTTGATGTTTTCAAATTTCAGAGCCTCATTCTTCCAAGTGGCGATTTCAATTGCAGATTTCTGTCGCAACACCCGAACCTCCTCCGTTGACAGATTTCAATTTTTAGTAGCCAACCTTCTTACGTCAGCATTCACCCTGGCTAGTTCTTCTTGTTGTTGGTGGATAAAGTTTTTCATGTGTTCATTTTCTACACCAACATTGGGCAGGCAATGAACCTCCGTGGTCAATTGGACATTCTCTTGGCAAACCTCTGCCAAGTCATTGTCTAAATAATACGCTCGAACATCTGCTAAGGACTTATCGAAGATCACTGTCTCTCGCACATCCTCAACGATCTGAAGTTTGAGTTGAAGTTGTTGAAAAACTTCAACTCTAGTGATTACGTGGTCGAGGATGGCTAGATCGGTAAGTTGGGCTCTTAATTGGACTACTTTTTTTGCCAAGCGTTGACAAGCAACTTAAGAAACTTCAAGTTGCCCTTCCAAAACGAGGCTCTTACCCCTTGCTGAGAGTAGCTCCGACTGGGTTGCAGTAATGTTGTCCGGAAGGTTGAAGACATCCAGGAGCGATTGCCCGGTTCCCACCAGTCAGTCCGACAACTTCTTGTATTAGGCTACATCAATATTGCTACGTGAAGTTTCGATAGATGCCTGTACGTCCTATAGTCCATGAACATCCAGTACAGGTGCTACCGGTGCGTTAAGAACCATAGCAATTGTGTCAGTAACCACTTTGGTCGTAGTCTCCTATCCTTGGTGCTGCATCACCAGGACTGTTACCCCTTGACCATCTTCTAAGCATACCAAAAAGGTAGCAGCATTCCCAGAAATTTCAAGAAATAGCTGTCAAGTTGATACTGTTACCTCTTGAATACTAGGATCTGTCCTTGCTGGTACTTGCTCTCGGGTTGCGGAGAACATTGGTCCTGATCTTTCAAGAAAGCTAATTGATCAAGCCACTTACTTCAGGTGGCTCATTGCGGGGTGATAGATCGAAGGGTCTTCTCCTCCATTGGTCCTACCAGATTGCTCTTGCTAGCTCAAAAGCATTTCCTAGATTTCACGGATGTGTTCTACTATGGTTTGCGAACTCGGCTATGTTGTTTGTGTAGGTGGTGGAGGTGGTTGCTGCTTTTCCTCTGTCTATGTGGTGGCAGGATTTTTATCCTTCATCATTTACCACTGAGAGGTAATCAAGGTATGCTAGATTACATCAATGGAGTACCGTGCTATCCCTACCTGTTTGCACAACTTTCGGATTAGGCAGGAAAAGGGGAGAGCTCATCTTCCACGTTCGTTCTCAGCGAACCTCTTTTCAATCTTCAAAAATAGTAACTGTGGAAGAATCATTGGGAATTTTTCACTCAAGGAAGCACATGCACGAGCGAAGAAGGCTGTGATTTTGCTAGGTCTTACCATTGGATTCAAGTGGTAAGATGCGATCTTTGAATATATCCTCTCCGCCATGGTTAGAGAGTCAAATTCCTTACGCTCTGCCCCATAGCATCATTTGGTCCATTTCACCTTTACCTATGGGTCAGCCTATTTTGGAATTGCCACCACATCTACCCCAGTCTTAGGCAACCCTAGAGCCTATGCTATCACCTCCAAAGAGTAAGAAACATAAATGCCCTTGATTCTTACTCTAGACCCTAGTTGCCAATTCGTCTAGAAGAGATAGGTCTCTCCTAAGTATCATTCACCACTGGTTGTGATGATTGTCCACATTGGAGAGTTTTGCAGTTGGAGCCTCACTTCTTTTGGTGCATTCTCGAGGAATGGTCCAAAGTTTAGCTCTTGGAGGACCATTTGTTGCACCTCACACGACATGATAGCATCAAGACAAGCTTGGGTTAGGGTGATCTCAATTCATGGTGCTATCCCAGGAGTCTTATCCCCTTGCAATTGCTTGCTAGGAATCTCCTCTTTAGGAATCTGATGAACAGATTCCACATCAGGTCCTTCATGGAGGGGGCCAGTTGCATGAGAGCCCTCTACATGCTCTGGTTGTTGCACGCCTCGTCCTCTTCCCGTGCGTGGGTGCTTATCCCTCAATTGTGATGGTCCTTCACCCCTTGGGTGCCTTGGTTTGGGTGCCATCTGCAATCAAACATAACCATCCATTAGACTATGCATAAGTAGCTCAAGATGGTCCTTATACACCTTCTCAGTTTGACTAGGTTATGTTGTTGGCACAGGCATTCACTTAAGTCTCCTGGAGTGTTAATTTATGGGTTAGAGCCAAAAACAACAAAAGATGAGTTGAAGTTTAAATGGTTTTTTTCATAATTAACTAATTAGTTAATTAATTAATTAATTATGCATAGGCATCACCCCCCATGACTGAGAGCATACCTCTGGTTGCATAAAAGGGTAAGGATTGGTTGATGTGGACTTGCGATAGAATGTAGGTGCGTAGGGAAGAGTTGGGCAAAAAAAATGGCAAAATCTCCCCCCAATTTGGATTCCAAATGATAAGTTTTCATAGTGCAGCGGGTGTATATATAGGGGTTGGGTGCTGTGTCGATGGAGCCACGTATACTCGACCACATATACGCAGGGGGCTGTGTATACGGGGGCCCGTATACACAGGTGTGTGCACCCGTTGACCAGCCCAGAAAAAGCCTAAAATGATGAATTTGAAATGTGAAATTGGGGCAGTTGAAGCACGTGAGAGGCCTGGTCATGACTAAGGAAAAGAGGAGGGTAATCAGGGCTCGAAAAAGAGTAAAAAATAGGAGAACGTGACTCACAAGAACTCTACGGGGAAGAAATCGAGCGATGGGACCCTGAAAATAATCAACCACGAAATCCAAAGGATGGGAGTCTTAACAGGTGGGACCAAGAATATTCAGGTGGGTCCTCCCCATAGTAAGCAATAGCCCTAGTAGCCCCTACATATCCTCAACACTGGGGTTCGTGTGCCCCGGGGTCAAGAAATGATGTTTGCCAATTAAGACTCCTACCTAAGAGATCCTGCTAAGGCATGAGAAGCCCATGGAGACCACGACAAACTTGCAAAACATAAAATGGGTAGTGAGGTAAGTTACAGAGAGAAATGGGTGTAGAGAGAGATGAGAGAATGGAAATTCCAATCATTGGTGACATGAACCCTATGTGCATTTGTGGTTAAGTGACCCGGTAGAACCTTCCTGAGTTCAGACCCAAAACCATTTGCATTCAGTGACATCGCAGCAACAAACGAAGCCCTGATCATCCCCCAAGGAAGTAGGAATGCACCCATAGAGAACCACCACTCCAACAAGCATGAGAGGAAGGAAGTGAAACAAGACGAAGTTAGAGGGGACGAAGGAAGTCCCATAACTAGTGCTTGTGGCTTGTGAGAGGCAATCTAAGGGGTGTGCTTTGAATTCCCCCATAGTGAGGTCATGATTTTTTTTCTTTTTCAGGGGAACCACACCATGCAAAGACCCATGCATGTTTGCATGCATTCGACCAAGGGGTGTCCTTTGAATCCTCATTCTTATTTGTGTTTTTTTTTTTAATTTTTTGTTTTTTTTCAGTGAGGACCACACCATGTAAGGTCGAACTGCCAAGAAGCTTCCGTGGAGAGAAGAATGTGGAGTAGTAGGAAATCCGTAAGGACAAAATTGTAGCGAAGGGCATGAGAGAGAGCGACGAATGTTTCATTGCCCTTGAAGTCACACCCGAATCAAAGCATTGGGTCATCCCTAAGTCTGAGAACTATACAAGTCACACATTAATTACAATGTTTTTAAGTGAAGGGGTTGCATGTTCTCAACAAAAGGAAAACCATGGAGTGAGTGAATGGGTGGATGATGTGGACTCACTACCAGGTTTATGAGCTGAAAATAGACGTAAAGTCCATGCATAACCATGCAAGGTCGGGAGCCAGATAGCTAGGTGGACTATTGTACATTACCCATCACAACGAAAACCATGTGCGCCAGACACTTGATGATAATAAGACGATGCATGAGCGATCATGTGAAAAATGAAACACACACAAAGAAACAGAAAATAATTAAAGAAAGAAAAAATTGGATAAGAATGGACAAACGTATGAACGATGTTGAAAAACAAAAAGTGTAAAACAAAAAATCACAAAACGGTGAGGGGTGTAGTGAAATGGATTAGTAGGGATGATGGTCTTGCCCATGACTGGGTGGAAAGGAAGAGACATGAAAAATGGAGCGAGGCTATCCTGGTGATGACAATGTGGTATCCCTAGTTAGGTGTAGCCTACGGAAAGGTTTGAGTTCCAAGGGCTCTTATTTGAAGCTTGCAGGGATTTACAACTTTCCCCAGTCACCATGATCATCAACAGTGGGGGCCCGTTGATGAACCTCTTCCATTTTATCCATGCATTCTATATAGGCTTGTACAAGCCCCTCAGATGGTTCCATGCATATTGCACTGTTAGCAGGGTTAGTTGTCAGCCATTGGGTTCCTGCTTATTTTGTGGCTGCTGCTTACAGGCACTGTTGGACTGGTGATTCTTTGGTACATCGACTGCATGCTTGAATGGATGTCCACTTAGCGGACCATGATTGCTGCATACAGTTGCACCTTGAGTCGCTGTACACGATGCATGGAACACGCTTCTTCTCGATCTTTCCAAAAGGATTTTTGTTTGAAATTTCAAGGGAAAGATCTCAGAGTCCTAGTCTTGCACCCACCGTGCTCAACCAGGCCCTTCCCATTATGATTGGGAAGTCCCCCTACAATTCTCTACACAGATGACAAGGAAATCAGCAAGATAGGACCACCCACAAACGGTGGTCACAATGTCCTCCACCACTCCCAAGGGAACAATGATGGACTGGTCTACGAATTTAAGCCTGATGTTGCTCTTCTTTAACAGGGGCAAGGTCCAATTTTTGTACATGTCATGTGAGATCAAATTAACTCCTGACCCCTAGTCTAGAAGAGCTTGACATGGCTCATTTCCTGCCAGCTGAAGATGGATGAGGGGACTTCCCGGATCAGTCAATTTCTAGGGAAGGTGACCTGCCTTTATCTAATCATTCATAGCATGTGTGAGCATGATCGTTTAGATGTTGGAGTGTGGTGGGCTTGAAGGCTGCTCGAGCGGTGGAATAGTAGAGGTGGTTCGAGGTTCAAAGGCACTAGCCATTGGTGGGTGCGAGGGTGTGCATACATGATTGGGTCAGAAGAAGGGACATTTTCGTGGCTTGGCTTTTGGTCCACTTAGCTAAGGAGCCAGTTTTATGTTGATAGCCCTTGCAGCATTGCGTTACTGTGGCTGTGGTGATATCTCTCCCTGCATCAGTGGAGTAGGTGGCAGCTGAGTGGGATGTTGTGGTGGAGTGGCAGTAGAAGGTGATGGAGGATAGAAGAGATGTGGGTTTTCCCCCCTGGGTGATGGAGATTGAGGTCGAAAATATTCCAGGGGATGGTAATAACTTGGAAAGGCCACATGACTGGAAGAGTCCCGTGGAGAGCCCGGTTGCTGAACGTAGTACCCATAGGGATCTGGCTGTTTGTAAGGGTACTAATGCCTTGGAGGTGGCATCCCCCACACTTGTGGTTGCTACCACTATTGGAAGTACTCGTATGGTTGCAATGGTGCTCCACTTGGATAATATCCTTGTTGCTGTTGGTAGAATCGCCTAGAATATCCTTATGGATAAGGCAACCTTTGGGGTGTTTTTCGTTGTGCCAAGCGAGGGTTCAATGTGTACACCCTAGAATTTTAAAGATGTGACACCACAAGACAACATCCCTTAGGATGTTCATATTGGCATATACCACATTCATCATCCTCCTTAGTGTCAGAGTCTGCAACCTACTTTGCTACAGTAACTTTGCCCTTACCCTTATGTTAGGCACGTTCAGCTTCCTTCTTGCTGTACCAATTGTGGTCATTACCTTGTTCTCTGGACTCTTCTGCAATTTTCAACACACTTTGGAATTTTTTGTCCAAAGAGTCCCACATCTTATCCACCTTTGTCGATATTTTAGATGCAAACTTTTGTAACGGCAAAGTCTTTCGATTCATCGCTGCTTCCAGTGGTGATTCCTCCTCCTCTTCACAAAAATGGAGTTTTCATTTTCTGAGGGAAGGATCTCGGTTGAATTCTTATGCACTCTTATTTTTTCTAAATTCCCCTTCCTCTTTGGCCAGTTGCTCAAAGAGGTGCTACACCTGATGGCCCCTTAGTTCCAACAGTCGTCCCTGGGCGTACACGTCAAGGGTCTTTCATGTTTCAAAGCAGAGCCCATCAATGATGTGACAAAGTTGTGCCTGCTAAGAGTAACCATGACTAGGGCACCGATGCAACAATGACTAGTACCTTCTCATGGCTGCATCCAAGGGTTCATGATTCCCTTGCTTCCAGCCTTGGATCTACCATCTCAGATTCACCACTTTAGATTATGTTTGATAGTTATCATTGAAAATTTCAAGCATCGTACTCCATCTTCTGATTGATTCCAGTTGTAAAGATCGGTACCAACTTTCAGCTTTCTTGATGAGTGTGCGAGGAAACAACTTCAGCTTCTACCAATCATTGTCAATGTTTTGCAGGGTGTAGGCATCATGAAACGCCTGCAGGTGAGTCTGTGGATCACAGTTGTATCCCCCTTCAAATCTGGGGATGTTGTTCATATCAATGCGCTTCATCCGGCTATCCTTTATGTGCCTACTAGGAATTTGAACTACCTCGACTATTTGGAGCATTCTCTGAGTAGCCAACAATGGCTCATCTAAATCATAGTCCTACTAAGGCCCATGATGTCTATGACGATTCTGGTGGCCCCTCCTTTCCTGATGGTGAGGCTTGAGCGATTGGTCACACGTTTCCTCACATTGTCCCTTCCGAACCTTTTTACCACCATCCTTTTGCTCCTTTCTACCCTTATCATGATCAGAGCCTGAGCTGGATGAAGGTATAAGAGAGCGAGAGGATGGAGAAGAAGGAGAGGTATTGCCACCGCTCTAGTGTCTATCTCCCACTCTACCCTAATGATGGCCTCGATCATCTTGCTCAGCCTTGCTACATGACCCTCCATCCCCTTGAGGATCTTGGTCACTTAGAGGCTTGTTTTGAATGATGGACTAGAGGATCTGCTACCCCAGGGGAAGTTCGGTCAAATGGGTATCATGAAAGACAGGATCCCCATCGTCCTGCAGCCCTTGCGAGAATAAGGGGTTACTGAATTATTTCCCCTTCAGGTGTTCATATATTTCCGCCTACTACAGGTCTTGTGCTTGTTGAGCCTTAGTGGAACGATAGTCCTGGTAGTCATGGTCCTCCATGACATACTTCGCTCCATGGTCCTGGGTGCCTAGTTTGCCAAGATTGTGATATAGCATCGCAGGAGTTGATCGGTCGGGCAATAGCATGATGTTGCCCTCCATGTCCTACCATCACAGATACTCATCCTGATATAGGATGAATGTGAAATCAGGAACATATTCATCGGGATGCTTGTATACCACCCGACATTCTTATGGCACTGGTGGGTTGGATACCTCTCTCCTGTGAGAAGACATATTGGATGTTAGATGGTCCATGTAATCGTTGTACCTTACTATTGACTTTAATTCGGCTAGTGTGCGTAAATGTTTCTATCCTGGGTCCGTTCTAATGACTTGAATGATAATTTCACTAAGGTTAGATGACGCATGTAAGACTAATAGTCCCCGACAACGGTGCCAATGATGAACGACTAGGTACCCCTACGCCCAACCATACGAATCACGGGCGTTCACATGCGACTTGGTCAAATTCCATAGACTTTAAGCACTTTACATACACCAGACTCTAACCAGTGAAACCTTGGGTTAGAATAGTCGTTGCCTTCCTAATCTCACTTGTGATGTTCTGTTAGCGATGGTTAAGTGAGATTAAGGCTAATGATTTTTATAGCTTTTTACTTATCTTTTGGTGGCTAATTAAGGTATGAAAAGTAAGGAATAAACTATTATCTAATCTATAATTATCCTAGCTTGTACTCTAACTATTCCTAGCATAAGTATCCGATCCCATCTTCCGAGCACGTTCTACGCATCTCCTCACACTTCTGGATTACTAGACGTTAAGTATCACTAGGTTTACCAAGTGTTTGATTTACGTTCGAGATGGTCGTACTTATGGCCTTTACGAACTATGAATGAGTGATAGCGATTAAGATAACAATAACGGAAACTTAAGTAATTATCAAAGCATAAACATATTAAACTATTGAATGCATAAAATGGCTAGGTTCAAATGTTGCAAGGAATGATTAAAGAGTTCATCTTTATTGCCATCATGCCAATGGGCTCAGATACATCAATGCTCGAATAAAGAGCCGATCACTTTTCTTACACCTACTGTGGGCACTTGGAAAATATTCTATCTCTTGCTAGAACAAACTACAAGAGCTTTGCTACAACTGACTAAAGAGATGCCTAAATGAGATGGAAGGTCCTCTTATTTATAGGCCGAAATAGGCTCAGCGTAAATGGGGCCACGTCGACGCATGGAAGGCTGCGTCGATAGGGCTACATCAACGCAGTTGCGTATACGTGGCCTAGTTGATGCGTCAACTAATGAAACTTCATCATATGTCATAATTCAAAGAAAGAGTTTGAAATGGGGTGTTGTTGTACAACTGAAAAATGGCTCTACAAGTGATGAGTGGCAAGGTACCCCTACACTCAACCATACGAATATGAGTGTTTCACGCACGATCCGATCAAACTCCGTAGATGGACTAATTATGGTATCTAGATAGTTACTCGTAGATTGTAGTTCACTGTCTTCCCACCTGGACTAGTATTAGCTTTGTCATGTATGGTTTAGTCCAGAGTGAGGTGTATGATGTGTTCCTACACTAATGCTACTCCTGGGTATGATGGGAAATAGTATTAACTAAGCTAGGAGAGAGAGAGGGTGAGAGGGAATCTAACCTAGCCTAAGTATGATGAGCATCCGTTCCTTAATCATCCATACACATCTTGGATCTCATGCATGACTACCACTGGGTTTACCAAACACATGGCCTAGGTACGCTACTGGGTTACCAAGTAGTCACACTTGAATGCTCGTGATTAAGTCATACTCATTCCACATTACTAGGAGATAAGGGTAGAGAGATATTAATTAAGAAAACAGTAAATAACAATAATAATTAAATAAATAATTAAGCTAAGTGGATGCTGTAATGATGAAGTAATCTTGATCTTTATTGCCATTCATGTGCATGTCCAAGTACGTCACACACGAATAAGGATGTTGTACAATTACAATCACCACATTATAGGCATGCTTTGGGTGAAAAGGGTTGACAGGAAAATTGATGTACTAAAAACTATTGAAAACTTACACTTCTAAAAACTAAAACACTCCTACTAAATCTAGCTACTTCTTATTTATAGATGAGGAAGCAAGCTGCTGTGATATCACATCTAGGCTGTGATATCGTGTTCGCAATATTGCGTAAGCGATATCATGGGTGTGATATTGTAGCCAACAAATTCATGACTCATCATACCCCCATGACTGAATGAAAACTCATTCTCAAGTTAAAGTGAGAACAAGCTCCATTGATTACATAGTGGATAGGTATGGGATTATTGACTGGCGAGAATGGGTTCATGCCGCAGTATGGAATCATAACAAAATTGAGACACAACACAAAGAATGCAAAAGAAAACCCTATAGCTACAAAATTGGTGGAAGTCATGTAGTTCCTGGTGGCAGTGGCTCCTCCATGGGTGCCTTTCCCTTGTCTTGTCCTCTAGGTCTTGGGATTTGATGGCGTTGAAGTATGGCCTAGAGTTTCTCATCTTCAGTTTAGGGATCCTGTGCCATCCATGCCAATGTTTCGATGTTTGATGGAGTCGGCACCTCCCATGGACACGGTAGTTGCGAAAACATTTTATTTGCTTTGACATACGAAGTAGAAAACACCCGCTGTTACTCCTCGTAAGCTCTGGCTTTGTCTCTGTACTCTTGAAAATCTGCAAATTGTCGAGCCAAGTCTGTTGTGATACCATTTTGCCCCTGGTAGCTTGCTTTAACCACCTCGAGTTCAGAATTTTCAATCTTTAATTTTTGCAATAATTTCTTATGTTCTGCAAATTATGCTTCATATTTGACATAGGTGGTGGCTACCTATTGCTCAAGCTCTATTCTCAGGTGCCCTGCTGTTAGCATGGCAAGGTTGGCATACCCCAGGTTTGCCAACTCCATGTATTCTATAAGGTCCTGGATCTGCAGGTCCCAGTTCTTAACTTTCACCTAGTGGGCAAACACATATGTGTCCAATATGGCCCGCCAGTTAGTGTGCTGAGCATTGAGAGCATTGATGTGGGCCTTGGCCATATGGATCTCCTTCTTGATGATCTGTTTATACATCCCCACCTGGTCTTAGAAATGCTCCTTTAGTTTTTCATGCCGTTTAGCCTCATTCTGCCACGTGCTTATTTCAATAGCCATCTTCTGACGGATGGCACATACCTCCTCCATCGAGAGGATTCAATTTTCCCTGGCTAAATGGTTCTTATCCTAATTGACCCTGATGATTTGTTCTCGCAACTATTGAAAATGTTCTTTGAGAACATTCTTTTGTTTCTCCACCAAGGTCAACTGAAGTTTGTCAGCAACAAGCTGTTTGTTTTCTTCTTGTAAGGCCTTAAGTGCCTTGGTATGCGCATAAGTTTGCATTTGTGCTGCAGAGGTATCCCGAACAACCTTCTCTTTTTCTTCCACCACGTTCTTATTCTTTGTCACTAGTTTAGTGAGTTGCTCAGTCCTGAAAATGTCCAGCTGGTCTACAGGAACAAATTGAGAAGGATCCCACTGTGCTACTTACAAGGTCACAAGTCTTTCTTGTAATCTTTGCACTTTTGCTTTAGCATGCTCGACCCTCATCTCTGTCAAGACCAGCTTTCCCTTGGTGGAAATGAGGTCTGATTAGATTGTTGTAACATCCTATGGGATGTCAAACAAGGACGTCATTACCTATCCCATTTGTAGCAATCGGTCAAGTACATCCTCATGTTCCGTAGAAGTCATTGAGGTTCTGGGCAGACTTTGAGCATCCCGTGCTCCTGTAAGATCTACTGGTGGCACAACAGGCACATTGAATGATTCTTTAATGTGGTTTGCGACCACTTCTACGGCTCCTGCTGCATCTTGGTGCTGCATGACCACCATCGTGGCCCCTTCACCAGTTTCTAATTACACTGAAAAAGATGTAGTGTTCCCTAAGATCTGTTATGACCAAGTGCTCTCCCCTCCTCCTGTATGGATGGACACTTTAGCCCTTGCGCGATCTAAAGAAATCGTGGATTGTATAGCGTTGTCGATGATGTAGAAGAGATTTGCATCATCACAACTTTCCCAACTAACCGTCTCAGCAATGGCCCTGAGATGGATCATTGACGGTCTATAATCTTGTAGCGGTGGCGGTGGTTGATCTTGTTGGCCCTTGCTAGGCCCTGCTTCTTATTGTTGGCTAGGTCCTGTGCTTGGAAGTTGGCTGGGTCCTGCAAGTTGAGTTGCAGTTGGCCCTGCCATTTGTTCCTTTTCTCGTTTTGGCCCCAGCGTGTCACTAGTGATTTTCCTTGTAGCTGGTGGCTTTAGCAGTTCAACATATGAAGCATTTTGGGCTTTTCGAAGGACATCATTGGTGTATCCTCTAATACTAGCACATCTACATAGCCTCTTGATGAGACAAGGGAAGGGCAATGTAAGCTTCCCTATCTTCCGTTTCTCAAATCGCCTCAGGATCTCCGTAAAATATAGATGAGGTAGGTTAGCATTAACCTTTCCTATCAACATTGCACATCATGTTGCCACATATGTTGAAATTTTTTTTAAGCCTTTTGTGGGGAAGAGATGATAAGTCCCTATTTTGAAGTAAATCCTCTCTTCCGTCGTCAACTCCCCAAATGTCTTATCTTCCTTGCCATACACCCTTTCCAACCAAACTCATCACGCATCAGGGTCTAAATGGGTAGATAATTGAGAAGCCTTTGGCCCTATATTTGGAAGGTTTAATACTTCCAAAATGGCCTGAACAAAGAAATCAACAGTCACACCACGAATGTTAACCATGATGCCTTGTTCTTTGTTGTGCTAAAATTGGTACGTTTCCCCTAAGTACCAGGCACCACTTTTTGAGAGGATAGGCCATAATGGGGACCCTTTGAGGTGATCCCTAATGACCTCTAGAGAAAATTCTTTGAAAGATCCAAATTTTAATTCCACAATGATTGTAGTGAATATGGGTCTTTCATGGATGGCTTGAACACAATCCTGGGGCAACGTAAGATGTTGTCCTTGTTCGGGCACTACAGTAGCTCCTCCTTCGGCTTGCCTTAATTGTACAGTAGTAGGGTCCTCTTGGTGGATGCTAAATGATTATTCCTCCTACTCTGCATGCTTTCCGGTAGGAACTTTTCCTTTACCTCTCCTAGGTCTTTTTCTCCCACCTTGAGCAGGACCTTCCTGTTGTCTGCATTTTGGGGTCATTTGCAATCACATGGGGCCAATTGTTAGTAAGGTTATTTTCAAAGTTAGGTTATACCTTATTGCTTTCCTTAAAGGAATTACTTTATCTCCATGTGATGTTAATTAAAATGTCCCTGAAAGATTATAATATTGAATCCTCTTTGCTTAGGTGGTTTCCAAATCTAGTTTTCCGGTATAACTAAGGGGATGAAATTATTTTTGGCACATTTATCTTTAATCTTGTAAGTAATTACCCTTGATAATGTCCTTTGGGTGATGAAAAATTCCAAAAAAGTTATGCACTATTCGACATGTGCCCCTCCCCCATGACTAAGTTGAATACTCCGGGTTCAAGTAGGTTCAAACAGAATGAAAATCATAGGACTAGCGAGCGAGTTATGGATATGAAAGCAAAGGACACGTAATCTCAAGTCGTAGAGAAAAATTTGAAAGAATTCCCCCATGTGAATAGTTGAAAATGATGTTAAGTAGCACAGGGGGTCACGTATATATAGATTTGTGGGACACGATATCGCGGCCTATCGATGTTAAGGCACTATGGAATATACCAAATTTTTAAAGATTTTTCTGAAGTGGACGATGTAAACTAAGGACATGTGGACGAATGAAGGGTTATAGGGTAATTCAACTAGTTTTGAAGGCATGAATAATTATGATGGTGTGCAATTGATCAATAAGGGCCTCGGGTGGAAAGGGAGAGAAAAAGGCTATGTGATGGTTTATAGGAATGTTCAAATCGGAGGGATAGTAATAAGGGAAAGAATATCATTGAAAATATGCTGAGGGTAATAGATGGTGTGTGGAAGATGTGTTATGAGTGCAAATTAGAAAAAAATATGCAAGTGGGTCCTCCCTAAAGCAGGTTCCAACCTATAATGCGCTTGCGTAATCACACTTAAAAGTGTCCGTAGGCACTAGAAGTGTTAAATGTAATCCACACTAGTTCCATAAAACACAGACATGTAAGTATCACTGGAATGAGGTAAGAATTCTATGCTACACAAGACACAAGCTACAATTACATGAACAGTGAGATGAGACGGCCTATAGAAGGGATTGTAGAAATTGGGACATGATGTAATTGACCTAGGGCACAGTGAATTCTGTGTGTAAAGCATGATTAATGTTTCATTAACCCGTTGTTCCAAGATTAGGACCAAGTCCATTCCTCTAATCAATGACACTGCATTGTTTCATCCCATGATGAGCGACTATGAGAGTACCATAACAACAAGGCATACAATCACTTGGAATTGTGTTCAAGGAAGGAGTGATTTCTGCTTTGTGGCACTTCCTTTGTTTTTTTTTGATGAATGAATGCTAAATCCAGAGAAGCCGCCAACCTTTAGGCACGAGTGCATGTCTTTCTAGTGGGACCCCCTAGAACAGCATTGGATTTTTGAATGCCCTTTTGATTACTCTTACTCCCATTTTGCATTAGATCTACAAGGATCTTAGTACAACCACATTGCGTGATAACTCCCACAGACATCACCAAAGAGAATATGCAAGTTCCCTTGATGTCACATCGTAATCATTCCCTCTTGACCCATCCTTCTTCATTCTAGGTACAATGAACACAAAATTAATTTTAAGTTTTAAGAATGTCAAGAATATCATTGTACCCTTGAATAGAACCTCTTATTTGTAGAATGGATGAGTGGGTGTAATGAGCTCACTATCCAAATAATTGATCGTTCAAGACTCGATAACATAGAACACACCTCAATCAACAAGCCACATGAGTGTTTTATTCATAGATGAGATTACTCATAAAAAGATAAAAAGATAAAAAGATAAAACAATAAATTAAAAGGTGAAAAGCTAGAAAACAAAAAGTTGAAAAATTAAAAAAATAGAAAAACATTTATTAATCCTGTATTGTTAGAATGGAGGATACCCCCCATAACTAAACGGTTGAACATGGCTAGAATTAATAAATGGAAGGTTAGGATCCTTGCATGTTGGAAATATTGAGACCCAGTCATACTTACCCCATTGGGGTTCACACACTTGATTAGAGTTGACATAGTTGGGAAAGTTATAAGATGTGGTTAATTTATAAGGAGTTGACCCACTATGGTACTTGTGACCATAACATGGTATGCAAGGATCAACATGTCTCCCCATGTGGCAATATTCATTGGCCCCCATGGTGGTTAGAGCATTGATTGGTGGCCCAGATAGAGTAATAGGAGGCATTGGGTTCAAAGAGAAGGATGAACCATAGTGTTGGACTTGTGCTGAGTTGGAGAATGCAGTGGCCTTGGAACTGTGTTGTCCCTTCCTACCTATGGTCATGTCTAAAGAAGGGATGCCTTCGATGTTGAGGAGGTCTCTCACTACTGTTGGAAATAGTAGCACAAGTAACGTTTGTGGGTTGTTGTTGTGGTGCAGACACTTTAGGAACAACTGGCGGTGATGTAGAAGGAGGGAAAGGATGAGAATGTTGAAATTTAGGAGAAGTGTAAGGTACACAAGGCAGTGGTTTTGTTTAGAACATGAGCTGATAGTACCAAGGAGAATCATAATGTGGTGAGATAGAGTATGTTGACCTAGTTGGGGAAACAGGATGTTGGACTAGATAAGTATTTGGATTTAGATGATATGAAGGGTGTTTCCAGTTTAGGGATGGCTTCCCCCACAACTGGGATTTTTGCCACTGTGATTGAACATAGTATCTTTGTATGAACTCTGGGTGTAACATGTTTCCCCAATGTTCATATAAATGTAACAAGATTGGGCATTGGCCCTTGGGGTGATCATACAGGCAAATGTTGCATTCATACGTATGATTGGTAGTTGAGCTCTTATTTTCCTCATCCTTTATTTCTAAATGTCTAATGATATTTTGTCCTACTTCTTAGGTTGTCAAAACTCTATCTCCAACAATATTGATATATTCTCCACACTTTTTATGCGTCCATTCCAACATCTTATTGATCTTTGTCTCAATTTCTTCTAATGATTGTTGTACTGGCAAAGATGGTTCTTCCTTCTTGAGATAGGTTGATTTCTCCTTTTTATGATTATGGACATCTGTTAAGTTGATATTTTGGTCTTGCCGATGTTTTTCAACACTCTCCCATCTAGCCATTTCTCCTTTTTCTTTTGCTACCCGCTTAATAAGCTCTTGGAATTGATGGGTTCATAGTTTGTATAGTTGACTTTGGACATACATCCCTAGGGTATCTCTTGTTTCATCATGAAGCCCATCAATGATATGGTACATTAGCCTTTCCTTGGAGAACTCATGGCCTGGAAAATTGCTTAATAGTGCATAATATCTTTCTAAGGCCATGTCCAAGGGTTCATGTTGTGCTTGTTTCCACTCTTGGATTTGTTTCCTCAAGGCCGACACTCTTCCATGGGTTTGATATCTTTCGTTAAAGAGTTCTACCATTGTTGGCCAACATCGAATTGAATTTGGTTTTAACACTCTATACCATACTTTTTCTTGGCCAAGGAGTGTCATAGGAAAGAGCTTGAGTTTTTTTCGACCATTATCAATGTTATTCCATGCACAAGCATCGTAGAAGACTTGTAAATGTTGTTGCAGATCTAAGTCATAGCCTCTTGAGAAATTGGGAAAGTTGTTTAAATCGAGCCTGGGTAGGTGGCTCTCTTTATGATGCCTACGGGAGATTCGAATAGGCTCTTGTATTTGTGTTAGGCTTGTAGTGGCTAGTAGGGGTTCATCATCATCGAATTAGTTATGCTTTCATGTGTTGGAATGATGCTACCTTCATTTATGTTTATAAGAAACCCCCACCTCAAATTGCGTACTCCAATCTTCATTGTCATATAATTCGTTGGTTCTCCAATGAATTGGCTCACTAGATGTGGCATTATCATAGTCTTGTAGGAGAGGCATGATTGTGAAATTGTGTGTGAATTTGTATGTGACTTTTTGTAATTATTTCTCCCTAAAAGATATATCGTTAATTCCTATACAACGACCTTATATGATATAACTAATCTAGATAACTAGCACTGTCCCCGGCAATGGTGTTAATGATGAGTGGTGAGGTACCCCTGCACTCAACCATACGAATATGAGTGTTTCATGCACAATCTGGTTGAACTTTGTAGACAGACTAATTATGGTATCTAGACAGTTACTCATAGATCGTAGTTTGATGTCTTCCCACCTGGACTAGTATTAGCTTTGTCACGTATGGTTTAGTCTAGAGTGAGATGTATGATGTGCTCCTACACTAATGCTACTCCTGGGTATGATGGGAAATAGTATTAACTAATCTAGGAGAGAGAGAGGATGAGAGAGAATCTAAGATAGCCTAAGTGCAATGAGCATCTGTTCCTTAATCATCCATAAACATCTTGAACCTCGTGCACAACTATCACTAGGATTACCAAACGCATGGCCTAGGTACACTACTGGGTTACCAAGTAGTCACACTTGAATGCTCGTGATTAAGTCATACTCATTCCACATTACTAGGAGATAAGGGTAGAGAGATATTAATTAAGAAAATAGTAAATAAAAATAATAATTAAATAAATAATTAATCTAAGTGGATGCTATAATGATGAAGTAATCTTGATCTTTATTGCTGGTCATGTGTGTGTCCAAGTACATCACACATGAATAAGGATGCCATACAATTACAATCACCACACTGCAAGCATGCATTGGGAGAAAAGGGTTGAGAGGAAAACTGATGTACTAAAAAACTATTGAAAACTTACACTTCTAAAAACTAAAACACTCCTACTAAATCTACCTACTTATTATTTATAGATGAGGAAGTAGGCTACGATATCACGTACGCGATATCGCGTCTAGGCTATGATATTGTGTCCACAATATCATGTACGGGATATCATGGATGTGATATCGCAGCCAACAAATTCATGACTCATCAACAAGAAATACACTTTTTAGTTTTATTGCATCAACTTTATTACATGGCAAATGATTCATAAAACCAAAAAGTGGTTTTGTGAAAAGGCTCTATTAACAAATAAGTACGTCAAAAGCTCTTGAAAGACATTATGCACTACTTTTGCAAATTAGTGATTAAGGTTACAATACATATCATGATGTGGAATTTTGATTATGTGGCTTGTAGAACCAAATCCTAATTCTATGAGCAAGTGCAAAAATAGTTCTATCACATTAGCTTTAAAGAAAAGACATCACTCATAGAGCTAAAATTTGGTTCTATGAGTAAGCATGAAAATAGCTCTACCACGTTAGCCCAGAGAACCAGTTTATAAAGCTGAATGGTTTTATAAGCCACATGAGCACTAAAATATAAAGCATAGTCATGGAACCTACTACAGATTATTCTGTATGTAGTAAATTACAATTTTAATCCAACTTGAAGGATTTAAAAGAACTCAAAATCCATGTAAGCTCAACATAGAAGAAAAGCTTATAGAATCAAAAAGTGATTTTATGAATTAGCTCTACAAGCTAGCTAGAAAGCTACTCTGCCACGTCAGCACTCTTGTAGAGCAAGTTCATAGAGCATGAAAATAGTTCTATGAATAAGCTCTAAAATAGTTCTACAAGCCATGTTGGATCTCTTTCTTAGGCCCACAAATGGATACAAGTTTAATCTATGCATATGCACATTACTTTTTTAATCCATCTCAGTGTATTGTGAGTAAAAAGCTAATGGATATAACATAACTCGAAGAACCAAAATTTGGTTCTACGAGGAAGCTCAAGAAACACTTTGCCACATCAGTAGTTTGTAGAACCAAAACTCAACTTTAAAGCAAGTTCAAAAATGATCTTACAAGCTGATGTTAGGATAAGATTTTAATGAAGTAGCTTAAAGAAATCAAAGCTTGCGACATGTGGCAAGAATTGAGTTGAACAACCTATCTAAAAGAAAGTTAAAGGACAAAGGATGGATTTTAAGTCATAGAGCCATAGATGAATAGAGCCAAGAACCAAAACAAAGCTAAGAGTAGCTTAGAGTTGCCATTGAAGAGTAAGGTAGTAACTTTAGAGTTCTCATAAAATCCATGAGAAACACAAGCCATATTTATGCACATGGACAAAAAGGCATGGGAATTGTTTGATTTAGCTAGAGCTAAAAGAGAACTATTATTTCCATAGAAACAAGAGTATTTGAATGTGATGAAAGCAATTATTAGGATCATGAATGAAACTAACAAGAATAAGTAAAGCTTGAATTCAAATAAGTTTGAGCCAGCGTAGGAGCTACTTCAACAAAAATAACAAATTCCGTAATTGAATTAGGTTTGGGAGAAACAAGCATTGAAGAAGTCTTAAAGAAGCTTAATGATACTAAACTAGATACAATAGGCTATTAGGGCTCTCTTAAATCACAACTATTATTAGTTGAAGGGCTTCAGATTTGAAGAATGAGGAGAATTTACTAAGAAAACGAACAGTTATCCAATAGGTTGCAATTATACAAGGAGAACATGAGTTAGTTGTGGCCTTAACTCTTATAACAATCATAATTGCCAGAGGTTGCTATATAAAGCCTAGATAGATTTGGAGGAGGAAGAAGACTTGGTATTATCTTTTGAAAGCTATATAATAGCTTTCTGAAGTTTTGTTTATAGTTAATTTGTTTTTTCATGTGAGTTATCTAAATCAGTTCTATCTTTTGCATACTACTTAGCTAAAAGTTTAAAGCTATTCAATACTTGTATTTTCATTTTTGCATCTATTCAGTTGCTTATTATATTGAGAGTTGAATATTTCTTATTATCATAGAATGATATGAATATCTTTATTTGTTAAGTATTTTCTCATCACTATGATGGTACATTTTTATGCTTTAGGATTCATGCAATTTGGTAGCCCTTACTATTACATCGTCAAAGCTTACTCTTTTCCCAATTTTCTTGCAGAACCCTCATTGAGAAAAATTTGGTTATAGATTTATTAAATTTCACTTTAGCATAAAGATGAAGAAGTGAATGATATAAGTATTGTTCAGCTGTGACTTTGCAGACTAGGCAGTAGTGAAAAACAAAGATATGTTTTCCTCATAGGGTAGATTTTATAGGCTAGATCATTTAGAAATAGTGTTTGCTTTACACAGCTATTTTAGGCCATTGAGTTTATTTGGAGGTACTCATACTTTGGTGTTGCTAAAGACCAACAAGCACCTAAACTTGATTTTTTAAAATAACTCTTAGCCTTGTGATTATCATTGCAAGGAGGAGACAAACATTGGCATTAAGTGAAACTTTTCCCCACTAATAGTTTCTTGTCACTAGGATATAAATAAAGAAACAGTGGTAGTCCAAAGTCACCGCCAACACAAAGTAAGTGAACTAAGGTTTAGGAGATGATTTAGTAAAAATTGCTAAACTTATGAGTGCGTATGAATATGTAAAGAAATAATGATCATTTCTAAAGTATCCATGAGGTACAAGATGATGTAAAATTGGTCCTCAAGTATGAAATACAAGGGTTATGCAAGTGGGTTCTTCCTAAAGTAGGATCCTACCCTTAATGCCCTTGTATAACCACATTTACAAGTGTCCATGGGCACTCAACAAGTTGAATGGAAATCATACTTGTCTTACAAAAACACACATGTTAGTATTGCCCCAATAATAAAATAACACTATGTCATACAAAATCATCAAAGTATAATTATATATAATAGTGGGATGGAATGGTAGTGGCAAGTATTGCAGGAAATGGGATATGAGATGTCTTACCATAAACCTAATGAATTCTATGTGTAATGCATAATTAAAATGATCATTAGCCTATCCATCCAAACTTTAAACCAAGTCCATACCACCTACCAACAACATTGCATTGTATCATCCCAAAATTGACAATCATAATACTATCAGAATTGTAAGAAATATCATTACTTGATAATGTAGTACAAACAAGAAATTTATTAACTATGTAATTTATTTGAAAGGAGACTTGGCCATTGGATAGAGGAATGTCTTCATGCATGGGTATCATGTCTTTTTAGCCTTATAACCAATGTGAGTCTAAGAAACCTTGAAATTTCTAAGAAGTCACCTATCTTCAAGCATGAGTAACATGTCTTTTTAGTGGAACCCCTAGATATTTTTATTATGTGTATTTATTATGTTACTACTATGTCAGTCTTACCAAAGGACTACTTTTAGGCATGGGTAACATGTGTTTCTAGTGATATGACAAAGCAATACTTATTTCAAAATATGCTTCCATTTCTCGTTAGCACTTAAGCAAATAATACAACTTAATATCGTAATAAGATTCATAGTAGTAGCTTTAGAGAATCCACAAATCCCTTTGATGTCACACACTTTTCATTCCCTCTTCATGATAGCAAGTTTATTTTAGTTTTATTATGAAAAGAATACCATTATGTCCATGGAAATAACCTCTTATTATTCGAAATAAATGGATAGATGATGTAGTCTCACTATATATACAATCAATCCTTTAATGATTTGATAACATAGGGTAAAATTCATATTTTTTCAACTATATCTTACTTATTTCATTACACTTTATTAGAAAAATCAACAAAAATATGTACATGAAAAAATAGTAAAATTGTAGAAATAATGAAAAATATGCAAGAATAAAAAAATGTGTAAAGAATTTGGAAGATATTAAAGAATGAAGAAATAATAACAAATGTGAAAAATATGAAAATAATAGAAAATATATCAAACAATGTATAAAAATACCAAAAAATTAGGAAATGTATGATAAAAATTGTAAACCAAAAAAAATTATAAAACAAAAAAGTTAAAATGCACTTATCAATTCTTAATTCAATATAGGGTACCTCCCCCATGATTGAACTCATGGACGAGTATTCAAAAAATGGATTGTACATTCTTAGGATCATACACTCTAGGTTTCTTGTTTATCATCCTTAGTGATTTAGATTTTTGTTTATTTTCCCATGTAACATTGATGATAATTAGGTTTTAATCATTTAAAAGTACATATCTTTTTGGACAAGATGGTTGATGAGTGGTTAGAGAATTCCAACACTCATCCATACAAGTTACAAGTGTTCACACATGACCAGATCATATTCTGTGGATGGATAAAAATGTAAAGGTATTCTAGCCTATGTTAATAAGTATACATTCATAGTTTTTTTTATACATCTTGGGTTGATGTAATTGTTACGGGGATTATCAAGTAACTCTACTATTACAAGAATCAAGCAAAGTCATCCTTGAGTTACAAAACAATTACACTTTCTAGTCGAAACCAATTGTACTCATTCTACCTTACTAATGAATAGTAGAATGGTAAATGAATTAAGAAATAAAAATGACATAGTAAAAGTAAAAAACATGGAAAAGTAAATCTATTCTATGTGAGATGCTGCAATGATGAAAAACAATCTTAATCTTTTTTACCATTCATGAATTGTGTCCAGGAATAATCCACTTGAATAAAGATGTTGTACAACTATAATTCACTACACTATGGGCATTCACAACTAACTCTAACTTTAAAAAAACAAGCTGCAAGAGTTTGGATAAGTGTTGGGTAAAAAGTTATCTCTGAAGCAATGGCGGGCTTGTATTTATAGGCATGACCTAACTCTAACTTTATGAAAATAAAATGCAAGAATTTTGCTAAATGTTGGGTAAACAATTATCTTTGAAGCAATGGTAGGCTTATATTTATAGGCATGACCATGACTCATAACATCATATCTACAATAATGTATGTTGGGCTACTGATGGGACGCGATATCGCGTTGACCCCTGTAATATCACGTATGCGATATCACAGCCTATCGCCTTGTCTATAAATAAGAGGCAACTTTCCCTCGTAAGATCATCTAGTTCTAGACCCTTAGCTAAACTCTGGTAGTTTTACCATTCCAGAGATAGAATAATTTCCATGTGCTCGCAGTAGGAGTCTCAAAGTGAACGGATCTTTATTCGAGCAAATTTGCACCTGAGCACACATTTGTGTACGAAAATTAAGACTAACTTTCTGATAAACCTTGCAATGCATGGACTAAGCTAAATAGGACTTAATTACTATTAAATGTTAAATACTTTATTAGTTAATTAAATCTCTCTCAACCCTTAACTCCTACCACTTTGAGCACGTGCATTACGCTTGGTAACCTAGTAACGAATAGCGTTTGGTAATCCCAGTAGCATTGCATTGGTTTAGGGTGCGAACAGCAAGTGGGACGGATACTGATTGTAGGGCATTAGAACTTAGTTAGTAAAAGTAGTTACTTAGTCTCTTCACCCTTTCTTTCATTCGCATAGGCAATAAAAGAAAAAAGATATAAAAATCACATACCTCAGACTTACTTAACCATACAACCGTGACAATACAAGTAAGTCTGGGAAGACAAATGATTGATTAACCTTAAGTGTTCCATAAGGCGCGTAAGCACTTAGTCCTTGGAGTTCGACTGGATCGTGCGTGTAACACTCGTATTTGTATGGTTGAGTGTAGGGGTACCTCGCCACTCATTAGCTACGATATCAATCTATCCATGAATGCTACGAAATTAATGTTTTGTGTGTCCTCTATTTTTTTGAATCTTTTTTGCTTGTTGAATTGGCCAATTTTGAAATGATTAAGAAATCATTGGATCTAAAAGTTTGTATGGATTAGAATAATATCTTTATTGCTTGGGAATGAAAAGTGAATTTTGATTCTTATTCTTCTAATTACTCTAAAATTCATTACTGAATTTGAATTAAAAAGTCTTCATCTTATTTCTCAAGGTGTTGAAAGTGAAATTGTTGGTAGTATTGGGAAAATTCTAAGGATAAAGTTAAAAATTTTATTAGATGATAGGTAGTGTGCATGTTATTTTGTAGAGATTAATTTATAGCAAAGGAAGATAGAATTAAAACTTAAAGTTAGTAATCTACAATGATGTTGTAGCTATTATTGTCATGAAGGCCATGTTATTGGAATTTGTCTATTTCTTAATAAACAAGTTGTGCATAGAGAAAAGAAACAACAGTTTTCAAAGAAGGAAAATAATGGTAGTTTTCAAGAGGCACAAATAAAATCTTCTTTAATAAGTTCATAACCTTTTACTAATCCTTTCTATTATAAAGGTGTTGGTAAACTCTTGATATTTAAATAGAATTCCTCTTAGAAATAAGGAAACTTTTAGCAAGGACTAACACTGAAAATACTAATGTAGATGGATTTAACTTAGTGAAACACAAAAAGAAGTAGCCTACATATAGTACTTTCAATTTAATAACCTAAAATATATCTCCTTCTCTCTCTACTTCTACTATTGTTTAGAATGATTTTTCACTTATTAGTGACATGGATTATGAGACAAATGTTCTGCTTGAAAAATCAAGGATTAGGGCCTCCTTGAGCTTGAGAAATCAAGGATTGGGGCCTCCTCTGATACATCTTAATGTTAGATTTATCATGGAATTTCTAGGGCCTTTTGGATAGGTTTGAAGTAGAGATTTTTGAGGAGTGTCTATCAAATTAATATTCTTTTTCAATAAGAAATTAAGATTTTAGTGCATGATATTAGTTTTATTTTTAAATGAATTTTTAAAAAATGCATTATTTTTTTTGTTTCTCATAAAGTTAATAAAGGAGATTTTTCTATTCTTATTAATAAAAATTAGATAGGAAAAGTTTTGAATTCTAGTTTTAATGATACTGGAAGAGTTATTTAGATTACTTGTCATAGTGAAAAAGGAGACTTTGGACTCTATAATATTTGTGCTTCTAATAGTTCAAAAGATTAATAATAGGCTTGGAAACATCTTCTATCTCTATCTCAAGTTCCTTGGATTATTGGAGGTGATTTCAATATGCTTGAATGTCATTTACATAAACTTGATAGTTACTCTCCTAATATGTCTTCTCAAGAAAAAGAAGATTGTTGTCATTTTAAAGAAAATATTTTCTTTCTAATGTTAGCTTTTTATTTTCATATCATTCATATGAGAAGCATTATACTTGGTATGATTATCAATAAGGAATTGATAAAATTTATTGTCAACTTGATATATTTTACATCTCTAATGTTTTCTTTTTGAATCCTACAAGGAAGGTAGAAGTGCATATAGATGCTACTTCATCATACCATTTCCCTAACAACATTTTTCTCTCTAGAATTAATTGTTCCTCATTTCAAATGTATGAGTTTTTTCATATGAATGCTAATATATTCATAATACCTAGAGAAAAAAAATATTTTGAAGTCTTTATGGAATGTGAAAAATAGTCTACTTATGATACTAATTCAATTTATTAGTGGGAACAAACTACTTGTAGAGTCAAAAATTATATTAAATGGTTTGGAAAGAAATTTGCTAAGTGTAAGTGTCAAGTTGAAGAAGATCTTGCAAAATCCATCAAGAAAATGCAAATTCTTTTCAACTAGGATCCCTTTGATTTTGAATTTCAAAAAGCATTAGCTAAAACTTGTTAGGCTAAACAATGTTGGAATGCTTTTAAAGCCAAAAGTGCTCTTACTAAAAGTTGCATGAGTTGGCTAAAAATTGAAGATGAACCTTTCAATGAATTTTTAAATTTTCTATAATGAAAGGATCAAGTCTTAAACTAGAATTACTTTATATAAATGATTGCATCATTATAGATCCTAAGACTATTAATAGTTTTTTAGAAAATCAATTTCTTCTATTTTTTATTCTAAAGGTTTTAGTAAGGAATCCTTCCACTCCTCTAGTACACATATTCCTTATCTTATAATAGAAGCACATCGAAGTATTCTCAAATCAAAAATTATAATAGAAGAAATCAAAGTAGCAGACTTTAGTTTAGTAGATGGTGAAGCTTCAATTTTTGATGATTTTCTAATTGAATTTTTAAGAAGTTTTGGAACATCATTGGAGATGATCTCTTCTATGTTTTCTAAGAAATCATTAAAAAAGTTTCTTTCGATAAAAGTATTAAGAAGTGATTCGTCTTCTTCATAAAAATGAAGATCTTAAACATATTGATAATTTGAGGCCTATTACTCTTCTTAATAATACTTATAAATTTTTATCTAAAGCATGGCTTATGAATTTTAAAAAATATTTAAAGGTATTATTAGATCTAAATAGACTAGCTTTGTTAAAGGTAAACATATCTTAAATAATGTTATTGTAGCTTGCAAGAAAATGCAGTGGGCTTTTGATACTAATAAGAACGTTGCTTTTATTAAGTTAAATTATGCTAAACCTTATGATAGGATTAAATGGAATTTCATTATTTCTTATCTCTATAACATGGGATTTGGTGATTATTTTATTTATCTTATCCTTACCTTTCTAATTGATGCTAATGCTCAAGTTGCTATTAACTTTGGATTAGGTTCCTCATTTTCTCTTAAAAGGTCAGTTCATTAGGGCTATCCTCTAGCTTCTTATCATTTTATTATTGCAACAAACTTTCTTTCACATAATTTGCATTATGATCTAGAAAGGAATATCATTAAGGAAATTTCAATTAATAATTAGAATATGCAATTACTTAACATGCACTTTGTAGATGATTCCCTTTTTATGATTAATAATTCTCTTCAACATATCAATACTCTTTTTTACTAAAGTGGATGATTAGAACATTTAAATTAGCTTTCGTATCAATGGATAAAAATATGCTATTTTTTGTAATGGTAATATTAATAATTGGACTACTCTCAAGCCTTGGAAATGTTGAATAAAGATATTATTTTTTAAATTATCGAAATACCATTTTCTTTTTGGCCTAATCTTACTATTTTGTGAAATTATGTCATCTTTTAAAATTGAAAAGAAGCTTGATAAATGGAAAGAAAAAAAAGCTCATCTTTATGGGCAAAGTTTTAATGATTAAAAAAATGCTTCATATAACTCATGTTTATTACTTCAGTTGTTACCATCTTTCTAAAACTTGTTATGATAGAATTGATCGTATTAGCTATTGGTTACTTTGGTCTACTAAGAAACTTAGAAAAGGTTTTTCTAAAGTTGCTTAGGATATTTGTACTAGTAGTAAGAAAGATGGAGGACTTGGCTTCATTAATTATTATAATTAAGGTGTTCCTCTTGCAGAAAAATGAATTGAAAAGTGCATTAATGTAGATGATGTTTGGATGCTTCTTTTATGAAATAGACTTATGCAAGGAAAACCTATGAATGATAATATTTGCTCTTTTAATAACTTTCTTTATGGCCTTCATTTTCCTTAGGCCATTTCTATTCATAGTTTTTTAATTCTTAAACAAATTTGGAAGACATTATGCAAGCTTATTAAAAATTGAAATTACAATCATATTATCGTTTCAAAAGAAATCCTTAAGCAAATTAGCCCATGGTAGCTTCCTTTTAATGAAGGAGCTTGGACTACTAATTCATCTAGATTATGTATTAATTCAATCAAATTTGGTATTACTATAGTCTCTTATCTATGTATGCATGCTAGATGGATTACATAAAATGAAGATTCTAGCCTCTATGGTTTAAATTAAAAGAGAAACAATAATTTTAAAAAATTAATTTATAATCTTAATAATTTTTAAAAAGTTGACAACAATTTTCAAAAACAATCTTTTTCAAATATTTTTTTTGAAAAGATGGCAAATCTTTTTTTTCCTTTTGATTCAAGATTTACAAGATTATTGTTAAGAATGATTTTATTCATGACATATTCAGTAAGACCTAGAAAATATAATAATCATCACACTTTTGTATAAAAAAAATAAAAGATATTTGGAGAGGTTCAAAATTCCGAAAATTTGTATTTTTTATGATGTCTTATTTATCAAGGTCTATTGACATTCATATAAAAAATATGATAAATGTTTCTCCACAATATCCTCTTTATAGAAGTGAAGACTCATTTTCTCATGTCTTTGTTGAGTGTCCTATTGCTCAACATGCTTGGAAATGGAAATCTAGAATTTGTAACTTTCAACCAAGAATTAATGAAGTCATTCTTAGTGATCAGCCTACTTTGTCTACTTCCTTTCTATGTATTTGGAAATGTCTTATTCTCAACTCCATTTTGAAGTGTAAGTGTATAGTTATTTTCCAACAGCAAGAGCATAACCATGACCTCTATTTAGGAGTTAAATATGAAATTCTAAAAGATGTTTCTTTTAAGCTACAATGTCAAGTAAAAAATCTCTTAGTGAAAGATAAACAATTAACTTATTTTCTACAGTATTAATTTCTTTTTGTTTTGAAGTCTCAAGAATGAGAAGCTTTTAGCTTTTGTTGCTATTTGGTTATTTTTTCTACTTAATGTTTTCCTTTTTTTAGAGAGAGTTTTCTCCTTCTCTTTACAAGAATGGGAAGTATTTTTATTTGTCATCTACAATCCTAAGTCACATGTTCATATTGCGAGTGCTCAGTAATGGATTAAAGAAAATTTGAAACTAATGTAAATTAATGGATCTAAGAAGATATTAGTGGATGACAGTGAAAATTTAGTTTTATTTTTAGAATTTTTAAAATAATTATTTTGATGATTACATGCTAGATAAAAAAGTTGAAGGATTTTAATATCTATTATCTGTCAAAGATCAATATTGTTACAATTACATCATCATCATCATCCTAGTCTTGTCCCAGCAAAATGGGGTTGGCTACATGAGTTATTTTTCACCATTCATCTCTATGAAGAGATAGATCTTTATTTATTCGTAGTTTTTTCAAATCAATTTAATTTTTTTCCCCATATCTTCTTTAGTCTTCATTTTAGTGGCTTTTGTAGAATAGTGATGTAGTAACATTTGTTTATACGCTCATTGTATAATCTTCTTTGCACATATTCAATCATCCTTGTAGGTTATCTGAAATAGAAGCCACTCTAAGTCTTCTCTAATATCTTAAACATGTAATTTATCTCTTCTAGTAACATTCAATATCTATCTAAGCATTTGCATTTTTGCCACATTGGTTTGTTGTTCATGTTTTTTTTGTATTTCTCAACATTAGCGCCACATAAAATAATAGGCTTGATTGCTGTCCTAAAAAAGTTTTTCTTTAATTTTATTAATATTATTTTATCACCTAGAATACAAATATCCTATTTCCATTTTGGCCATCTTATCTCAATTCTATTTCTAATTTCTTGATCAATTTCACCATTTGCTTGGAGGATTGATCCTAGGTATTTAAACTATTTGGAGGGAGGGACTTTTTTAACTTGAGTTATTACTTCTATTTTACCATTATTTATGTAGTTATTAAAATTTTATTCCATATATGTTTTCTTACTTCTACTTGATAAAAATTTTTACGTGAAAGCTTCATATTTATATTACCAAATGGGGTTTAGGATGACTAGTTGATAAGCCAAAGTCTAACTTGAGGAATGAGTAGTTTACCATCATTCTAAATGATGACACTATTAAAAAATGCTAAGTATCATTTAATAAATCTTTAAAGTCACAAAGAATAATATACATGTAAATATGGGTGTGGAGTTAGGAATCATCATTTGGAGTGATGGTAAGGTACCTATTTATCAAGTTGGAAGACATGGGTTTGAGCCTAGGCACAACCACTTGAAAAGATGTTAGGTTTTCAGTTGTTTACTAATCCTCTTGAGATCTCTCTTAATAAGATGAGTATTGAGTCTCTTAATAATTGAGGTTGGATGGTGTGGAGGTTTTGGTTTCAATTATTGAACTACTTCTAAGTGTGATAGTAGTGAAGTAGCTTTGTGTTGGGACACTCTTGTTTAGTGGATCACATCTATCCTACTATGGTAAGTGGGTTAATGATAAAGATAATAAGATAGTTCATTACATCATAGCTTCAAAATACTAATAATAGCATTGAGAGAGAAAGGAAAGGATTAATAGTTTTAGAGACGCCAATACTATTTTTCACCTTTGCAACTAATCTTGAAAACCCTCCTCTACGTTAGGAAAAATATTAAGCCTTTCCCTCTATTAGAAGTGTACTTTCACTTTGCACTTCCAATAAGAGGCTTACTATCAATCAAAATAAACCAATAAGTATTCTAAATCATAAAATTACTAAAAATCATAAATTTTTCACAAGAAGAAATTGAGGAATAACACAAGAAGCCTTTGTCCATGCACATGATGAAGAAAAGAATGAAAAAATATTTGATGAGTGACAAGGTACCCCTACACCCAACCACACGAATCACAAGGGTTCACACACTATCTGATCAAATTTCATAGATGGGACTAGTTGTGCATCTAAATCATTATGCTTTGATTGCAGTTTACTATCTTCCCACTTGGACTAGTGGTAACTTTGTCATGTATGGTTGAGTCCAAAGTGAGGCATATGATGTTGTCTAATCCTATGCTACTCCTAATGATGATAAAGAGATAATTAATTAAGCTAATGAACAATGGAAAATAATATCTAAACTAGCTTATGTGAAATAAGTATCCATCTTCAATCATTCGTACATGCCTTAGACTTCATATAACTACTGCTGGGATTACCAAGTGTATGTCACTAGGTGTGCCAAACGATACACTACTGAATTACCAAGTACTTACACTTAAGCACTCGTGATTAAGTCATACTCATTCCACTTAATGACATGAATAGTAAATAACAATAAATGGAAAAATTATTAGAGGAAATAGTAAATAATTAAACAATTAAGTAATTAAAGCAACAATAAATCTAAGTGAATGCAACAATGATGGAAGTAATCTCGATCTTTATTTCTAGTCATGTAATGTGTCCAAGTACATCACACTCAAACAAAGATGTCATATGATTACAAATATCACACTGTGTGCATGCACTAGGAATAATAGAACTTGAATTTAGAGATCTAAGAAAGACTATCAAAAACTAAGAACTAAAACTATCTCCCAATTGTGCACCCAAGTGTTGTATTTATAGGCCAGCATAGAAGAGACGATATCAGATATTTGACATCATTTCTTGGGACTTGATATCATGTATCTAATATTGGAGCCTCAATATTGGATATCCAATATTAGAGCTAACATAATGATAACTCATCATACCCCCACGATTGAACGAAAACTTGTCCTTGAGTTAAACAAAATGAGGAACAAGTTCTTTACAAAAACTTGTTGGGAAAGTATGGAATTATTGACTAGCTCAAAAAAAGAAACAAATGGACTTATACATGTCATAGTGGTGCTTTACAAAAATTAGGAAACAATATTACAAGAAACAAAATCAAGGAAGCTCATGTAGTTCCTAGAGGTGTTGGCTCATCCATCGGCTCTTTCCTTTATCACTAGGCTTTTGAAATTGGTAACGGTTGAGGAGCACCTATAACTTTTCTTCCTCAATTCATGGATCTTGTACTATCCAGGCTACTAAATTGATGTATCCTGGCATTGATATGTCCCAAGGACATGGTAGTTGCGAAAACATTTTGTTGGCCTTCACGTACCAGGCCACAAACTTCCGTCGTTCTTCTTTGAATGCCCTGTCCTTTTCTTTGAATTCATGATAAATAGTGAGTTACCTAGCCAAGTTTGAGGCAACATCATTTTGTCCATGGTAATGGGCTTTAACCACCTCAAGTTCTGAGTTTTCTATGTGAAGTTTTTGCAAAGTGGCTTTTTTGTTTGCAAACTCTTTCTCATATAAGGCATAGGTGGTCGCTACCTATTTTTCTAGCTTGCCTATGAGCTAACCTGCTATTAACATGGTAAGGTTGGCATATCTAAGGTTAGCCAAGGCCATGTATTCTTTTAAGTCTTTGATCTGTAGATCTTTATTTTTCACCTCTGCCTAGTGGACTAGTGCATAACTATCCAGAATTGGCTACCACTTAGGATTTTGTGTTGACATGGACCCGATGTGGGCTTTGGCCATCTGAATTTATTTTTTGTTCATTTATTTGTACATGCTTACCTAGTCACAAAAGTTCTCTTTCAGCCTTTCATGTTTCTTGACCTCATTCTACCATGTGCTTATTTCAATTACTAACTTTTGTCGAATGGTGCGGACCTCCTCCATTGAGAGGGTTGTATTTTCTTGGGCCAATTTGCTGATATCCTGGTTGACCCTCATCAGTTGTTCTCTTAACTGATGGACACTTTCTTCTAGAACATTCTTTTGTTTTTCAATACTGGTCAACCATAAGTTTTCTACTACGAGCTATTTATTTTCTTCCTACATTGCAGTCAATGCCTTTTTATGAGCATATGTCTGCACTTCTGTAATAGAGGCATTCCAAACCGCCTTCTTCTTTTTGTGCTCTATCACTTGATTCTCCTTGGTTAGCTTGATTAGCTACTTCATTTTGAATTGCTCTAGTTGGTTAGGCATAATAGATCAGGAAGGATCCCATCATTTAGCTCTCAGGGTGGCTAATTCTTGTTGCAAACATTGCACCTTTGCTTTTTCATGTTTTCCCCTGACTTTAGCCATGACCAACTTTCCTTTGGTGGCTAGGAGGTTTGATTGGGTTGTAGTGACATCATCGGGGATGTTAAAAAAGGTGGTCATTACTTTCCTTGTCTACAACAATCGGTCTAACACATCCTCATGTGTGGTAGGAGTCATTGAAGTCCTAGCAAGCATTTGTGCATCTCTAGTCCTAGTCAGATCTACTAGGCATACAATAGGCACAGTGAATAATTCCTTGATGTGATATGTTATTACTTATATTGCACTTGCTACATCTTGATGCTACATTACCACTACTATGGAACCTTCTCCTGTTTCAAGCATCATTTGGAAGCATGCGACATTACCAGAGATTTATCTAGACCACTGGGATTCTCCTCTTGATTGCAGTGAGATCTACCCCCTTATTGGATTTGCTGAGATGATGGGTTGCACAACATTATTAATGACTCTAAAGAGGCTAGATTCTTTTCTGCTTCCCCAACTCATTATTTCACCAATTTTCTAAAAATGGCTTATTGCTAGCTTATAATCTTGTGGTGGCAGTGGCAGAGCTTGTGTTTCATGGTGTTATTCAGGCTCCTGTTCTACTTCTTTTTTCACTTCTACTTCCTTTTCCATTTCTTGCTCCTCACCAAGGTCTTTTCTTGGTGCTGCAGGTTTGAGGAGTTTAAAAAAGGAAGCATTTTGAGGCTTCTTGGGAACATCATTTGTGTATCCCAAGATTCTAGCATGTTTGCACAATTTTCGAATTAGGCAAGGGAATGGAGGTGTTGGCTTCCTTGCCTTTTTCTCCTCAAACCATCTTTGAATGTCTATGCTATATAATTGGGGAAGGTTGCATATTTTCCCATTAGGATGGCACTTCCCTTGGCTGCATAGGTTGAAATTGTATTAAGTCCCTTGGTTGGGAAGAGATGATACATGCCTATCTTAAAGTATGTTCTCTCTTCTAGAGTCAATTCATTATACATCTTGTTATCTTTGCTGTACTACACCTCAACCACAACTTTCATTATACATATTGTTATCTTTGCTGTACTACACCTCAACCACAACTTTCATTATACATCTTGTTATCTTTGCTATACTTAGCCCCTTCATTTGGTAGATTTAGAGCTTCTGTGATCACTTTGATTGAGAATGAGACATTGACTTTGCAAATGTTGATAGTGGTGCCTTCATCTTTGTTGTGTTAGAACTGATATGTTTCACCACGGTACCACTCACCACTGTCTAAAAGCATAGGCCACAAAGGTAATGCTTGAAGTTGCATTCGAACTACTTCTGGAGAAAACTCCATAAATGAGTTGAAGTTCATTTCCATGATGACAATGGTCAACATGGATTTTTCTTGAATTACTTCAAGGCATTTCATGGAAAACATGAGACATTGTCCCTACGTAGGAGCTTGGGGTTTTGCAGCCTCTCCTTAGATCAATTTCCTAGTAACAAGAGCCTCTTGATGAATGTTGAAGGATTGGGTTTCCTACTCCACGTGCTTTGCTTGCTCACCTTGCTAGCCTCGACCACCTCATGGGGGCTTGGTTGCTTCCTATAAAGGTTCTTTGTGTGCTCCTATTTTTCGGGCCATCTATAATTAATCAAAGATCATATGTTACTAAGGTGTTGTTATTTAGCATTCAAAGGTTTATACCTTACCAATGCTTTAGTCTCATTAAGTTCATATGATTGCAGAGTTAGAAAATTTTTTAGAAAAGTACCCAAAAAGTGTTTATCTCCTCGTATGACCTTACATAGTTGATTCCTTTTTCCTTATATGTGGCTTATAATGATGGTTGTGGTCCCTTGGGTGGAGAAATTAACGTTTCTGGCATTAATGTGATTGATTGTTCATTATAGCACTTAGGATGTTTAACACTCTTACCCTTATAATATCCTTTGGGTGATAGTAAATTTTAGAAAATTGGTGCAAGTTTCTTACGCAAGTACCCCACCATGATTAACTTGAACACTTTAGGGTCAAATAGGTTCAAATGGTACAAGAATTGGAGTGGTAGAGAGCCAAATGTCACAAGTTTTAGTTGGTTGCATAGAGCTTTGAGTCCTGAGAGAAAATTTGAAAAACTCCCCTAGATACAAATGATGAGAATGAAGTTTGGGCACCGCGGGGATCATTTATATAGGTTTTGTGTGATCCAATATTGGGTACTCAATATTAGGGTCCATGAATGTGCATCTAAAGAGGGTATTAAGCATGAGAAACAAAGCTTTGTGAGTGGTTGGAAGGTTTCAAGTTAGGTCCATAGGTCTAGGGTAAGTAGAAAACTAGTTTTAGGCACCGAAAGTGTTAGAAGGTTGAGTTGTCAACGTGAAAAGCTTTGGAAGACACAAGAAAAGGGATGTTAAATTGATGTTGTTGAATGGATCAATTACATGATAAGGGAAAGCATGAAATTTAACAAAGAAGTGCTTGGAAGGTTAAGAATGATGTTGTTGTGTCAAATAAGTACAAGTTACAAAAGTTACACAAGTGGGTTCTCTCCAAAGTAGGCTCCAGCCTATGATGCCCTTGTGTAATCAAACCTAAAAATGTTCGTAGGAACTAAAGGGGTTGAATGAAATGCATACCCGTGCAACAAAACACATATGTTAAAACCACCAATTTTAGATAATAACTCTCTGTTACACAAAACCACAAGTTACGATTAGACAAACAGTGGGATGAGATGGACTATAGAAAGGATTGTAGAAATTGGGACATGAGGTTTCTTACTAGAAGTACAATATATCCTTGTGTGTTATTAATGGTTAGATAATCATGAGCCCTTCATTCCAAGATTCAAACCAAGTCCAAACCACATTTCAGTGACATTGCATCATTTCATCATTTTGGTCGACAACTATAAGACTATCATAGTTGCAAGGAGTAACATCACCTGGCATTTTGTCCAAGAGAGGAGCTTATTTATGGCACACATGTTTTTTTTATGGAAGTGTTGCAAAGCTACCAACCTTCAGGCATGGGTACATGTCTTTCTAGTGGGACCCACAAAAATAATTTAGTGCATTTTTGTGGTACTCTTACTCTTATTTTTCATTAGATCTACAAGGATATAATTACAACCTCAATAACATGAAAGAACATACAAAAGTGGCCAAAGAGAATTTACAAATCCCCTTGATGTCACACCCTTTACATTCCCCATTGGTTCTATAGTCTTCTACTTAGACACAATGATTATGAATTTATTTTTAGGTTTGATGATGAAAAGAATAACATTATGCCTAGGGTAAGAACCTCTTATTAATGGAATGAGTGGATGGATGACATGGTCTTACTGTCCGAATAATCAATCCCTTATGACTCGACAACATAGAGAAAACCTCATGTCAATGGGCTACATGATTATTTTATTCACAAGCGAGATTACAATAACAAGGAATGAAAACAATTAAATAGAAAAAGTTGAAAGGAATAGGAAAAATTATATAAAAAAAATAATGAAAGTGATAAAAATTATTAAAATAAAAAGATGGAAAACACTTATGAATCCTAAAGATTAGAATGGGGGGTGTCCTCCACGACTAAACATTTGGCCATGATAAGGATTAATAAGTAGATAGATAGGATCCATGCATGTATAAAACATTGGTAACCATTCATTCCCTAGCCACTGGGTGTTTGTTGGTGTTGTGGTGGCTAGGTAGACAAATTTTTGGTCGCACACTTGATTGTTAAATGTATGGTGGGTTAGGATATGAAGTGTGTTAATGTTATGAATGTTTGGCCCATGATTACATCCTTGATTATGATATGGTATACATGGATTTTTTTGTCTCTTCACAATGCTAGATTCATTGCTTTTGTTGGGTGGTGGAGTAACAATGGATGGTGGCCCTTGTGTAGGATTAGAGGAAATTAGTTGTGAAAGGGAAGGTGTTACACTTGATTGATCTTATGCTAGTTTGGATGATGTGGTCAATCCATGAGTGTTGTGCTTCCACTTGCGGCCTATCCTAAAGAAAGGATGTTTTTGAGTTTGTGGTGGGGACCTACTAGTATCAGCATGCTTGTGCACATTTGCAACACAAGTGGCATTCATTTGTTGATATTGTGATGCTGAACCTTTTTGGATCATTGGTAGTGACGATTGATGAGGTGAAGTATGGGAATATTAAGGGTAGGATGGATGGTAAGAGGCATGAGGTGGTGATCCATTAGGGGATGTCATGGGTTGATGGTACTCGAGAGAGTGATAGTAGCGATTTGAAGTAGAGGATGTAGAACTAGTTGGAGAAACAGGATGTTGAACATAATATCCATGTGATGTTGGTAGATAGGAAGGATAGGGCTGATCTGGTGGTGGCCTCCCCCACAACTATGGTTGTTGCCACTATGGTTGATGACAGTGTTAAGGCTGGTAATAAGTCCCCATAGGATAGTACAATTGGTTATGAGGTTGTTTATAATTACCTTGTGGGAGAGGAAATCTCTCAAGCATGTGGTTCTATAGAAACATCAAATTTAAGACACCTACCCAATATTTGTGTAGATGCAACAAGATTGGGCAATGATCCTTTGGATGGTCATATATGTAGATGTCACATCCATTATCTTTGTTTGTGGTTCAGTCTATAGCCTCATTTCCTTCAGCTATTTTTCTTGCTTGTTGAAACGTTTTTCTAGCTATTTCTTGGTTTTGTATCCTTTGTTTATTGTGATCGGTTGGTTTGTATTGCATGATCTTCTTCTTATTCATCTCAAAAAGAGTTGTAACATTTTCATATATCCATTTTGACATCCTATTAAACTTTTCTTCAAGTTCATCAATAGACTTTTGTATCAGCAAGGTTCATTGTAGGATCATCTTATCAAGAGCAATTTCTTTCTCCTTACCATAGATATGGAACTCCTTCTATTGAAGAGTTTGGTCCCACTGATATTTCTTAACATTCTCCCATTTACATATCTCTCCTTCTTCTTTTGCCACATGCTTGATTACCTCTCGGATTTGATGGATTCATAGCTCGTATAATTAACTTGGAGCATATATCCCAAGAGTCTCCCTTATTTCATTATTATGGCCATCTATGATGTGGAAGAGTTTCCTTTCCTCAGAGAAACCATGGCATGGGCATCTATTCAATAGGAGATAATATCTATCCAAGGCCATGTCCAAGGGTTCATGTTGTTCTTACTTCCATCCTTGGATCTGTCTCATCAAGTTGGACACCCTCACATAGGTTTGGTATTTTTTGTTGAAGAGTTCCAGCATTGTAGACCATCGTTAGATTGAATTTGGTTTTAATGATCTATACCACACTTTGGCACTATCAATTAGTGTCCTAGGAAAGAGTTTAAGCTTTTTCCACCAACTTTCAATGTTGTAACAGAAAAAGACATCTTGGAAGGCTTGTAAATGATGTTATGGATCTGAATCATAGCCTCCTACAAATTTAGGAATATTATTCATGTCAAGCTTGGATAGGTAGCTCTCTTTGTGATGCCTGTGATATATCTTAAGTACCTCTATGATTTGCATTGGGCTCTTAGTGGCCAATAGGGGTTCATCATCATTAGAAAGGTTGTGATGAAAATTTCTATTTGGTTGATTGTGATAATTTTCTCTATGTTCATGTTGATGACTGTGAGTATTCCTGTGAGTTCAATTTTTGTTTCTATTCCAACCCTTTAGTGGAGCTTTATCTTCATACCTACATTCATCTTCATTAGAACTAGATGTTGAGAGGAAAGAGGAAGATGTGAAATTGGAAGGATTGTCATGGCTTCTATGCTATTCCCTAGGGTCCTTTGATTGATTATTTCTTGGTTTTGAGGAGGTCTTAGGCCTTGAAGCCTCTCTTGGCCTAGGACTTACTTCATCTCCTCCAAGGTTTTTTTCCTTAGGTGAATGTAGTCTTTGAGTATCATCAAGGTAATCATGAACATAAGAAACCCCTACATAAGGTTGGTCACTCCAATTTTCCTCACTATATATCTCATTAGTTCTCCAATGAATGTTTTTTTTATATAGGGCATTATTACTTCCTTATGAAAGAGACATTGTTGTTGGCTTATGGTGTGTGTGATCTAATATTTTTTGAAGGACAGATCATTACTACCTTTACAACGATCATGTATGATATAACTAATCTAGATAAATAGCACCATCCTTGATAATGGAACCAATGATGAGCAGTGAGGTACCCCTACGTCCAACCATACGAATCACAAGCGTTCATGCACAATATAGTTCAATTCCGTGAATGGAACTAGTTGTGCATCTAAATTGTTATGCTTTGATTGTAGTTCGCTATCTTCAAACTTAGACTAGCAGTAACTTTGTCACATATGGTTTAGTCCAAAGTGAGGCATATGATGTTGTCTAATCTTATGCTGATCCTAATGATGATAAAGAGATAAATTAATTGAGCTAATGAACAATGGAAAATAAGATCTAAACTAGCCTATTTGCAATGAGTATCCATCCCCAATCATCTGTACATGCCTTGGACTCCATATAACTACTGCTGGGGTTGCCAAGTGTACATCACTAGGTGTGCCAAACGATACACTGCTGGATTACCAAGTACTTACACTTAAGCACTTGTGATTAAGTTGTACTCATTCTGCTTAATGATAGGAATTGTAAATATCAATAAATGGAAAAATTACTAAAGAAAATAGTAAATAATTAAATAATTAAGTAATTAAATCAATAATAAATCTAAGTGAATGTAGCAATGATGGAAGTAATCTCGATCTTTATTTCTAGACATGTAACGTGTCCAAGTATGTCACACTCAAAAAAAGGTGCCATATGATTACAAACATCACACTGCGTGCATGCACTGGAAATAACAGAACTTAATTTAGAAATCTAAGAAAGACTATCAAAAATTGAGAACTAAAACTATCTCCCAATTGTGCACCCAAGTGTTGTATTTATAGGCTAGCATGGAAGAGACGATATTGAATATCTGACATTGTTTCTTGGGACTTGATATCACGTATCCGATATCGGAGCCTTGATATTAGATATTTGATATCGAAGCTAACACAATGATGACTAATCAATATCCATAGAATACTTCATTCACTTACCATGAATCTAAAAATAAAAAGTTCATATAAAGATTCAACTTCATCTCAAAATTAAAGCTCTACAATGTAGAATGTCTCTTCTAAATTACATTACAACTATACTTGCTAATGATAGGCTGCTCAAGTGGTTAGCACATTATCTTGTTAGGCAAGGAGTTGCTAGTTTGAGTTATGCTTGAGGCTTATATTCCCCTATAATTCCTCTAAATTCTCTATTGGCTAGATGTCTTAAGGTGTACTTTATTCTTTTAGTTTACAACACCACATCACATTTATACTTTCAAATACAAAAAAAGGACATCAAACCTAAGCATATTTCAAAAAGTGTCAAAAGTGTCTTTATTTATTATCCTTGCATAAATGACATATATATAAAAATTTGGAATTTATAAGAGAAAATTGGATAAATAGGATTATCAAAACCAATAAGTCATAATCAACACCCAATAGAAAGGACTCTATATAACAAAGATAAAGCAACAAAGGCTCTAAATGGTGATATTATCCACACACATACACATACACTTACACATATATATACATAAAAACATATGTTGTTTTATTTTCTTTTTAGTCATTTTAAAAATAGTTTTTATGTAAGGGAATATTAAAACCCAAAACTATGTAAGTGAAGACTTCTTTTCATGTTTTTCTATGACTTTCTAGACATAGAGAAAAGGACATCTATAACTTGTTATAAATTTCAACCAAATATTATTGATAACTTTTGCTGATCAACCTACTTTATTTCTTGTATTTCTTTGTATTTATAAGCATCTTCAATGTTTTGTTCTCTATTATATTTGGAAACTTCACTGTAGTTATTTTCCAATAATAAGAACATATTTATCATTTTTTGGAGTTAAATATTATATTCTTAAAGATGTTACTTTTCAGATTTAGCTTCAAGTAGAAAAAATTCCAATGAAGGTTGATAATTAATTTGTCTTTTGTAGCATTAATTTTTTATGCCTGTAGAATTAAGGTGGAAAAGTTATAATCTTCTATTGGATTTTTTTTATAGTTTCTAACTATTACATTTATTTAACTTTAGAAAAAGTACTCTTCTTCTCTTTGCAATTAAGCCTTTAGTAAGAACTAAAAATACATGAAAGAAAAGTAAGGCTAGATCATTTTCCTAGCTTAATGAAAAGATCTTTCAAAATTAGTTGGAATGAGAAAAACCTAAAAAGACATTCCAAAATTATTGGGATTTTATTTAGATTATCTTTTCAATGTTGATTATGTTTTACTCTTAATTTTTTAAAGTAATATTCATGATTTTTGTGATTTCTCATGTCCCCCATCTCCTAATGTGCCCATTATAGGAAAACATGCTTGTTAGGATATTGAAGGCTATTTCTCTCTTGAATAGGGTTCAAAGGAGTGTGGAGATCCTCAAAAATTCCATGTTATCTTAACCATTACTAATAAAGCTACATAGTCCTGATTCCTTTGTGAGCCTCATAACAAGGATATCTAGGCTTGTTGGGGAGGCTTTGCCTCCGTAGCTCAAGTCACTACCCTTCTTTTTGAAGCAATTCTTAGGGCTGGATACATTAGAGTAGGAATGTGTCTTGGCTCTCTAAGTGGAAGGATATTGTATGTGTGTATGCTAGTTATCTTTTGGAGGTTGTATGTGTGTGTGCATGCATCTTGTTAATTTGGTTACTTGTTCATTTACTTATGGTGTATCAAATGTGCTTCTAACTATGGGATAACATGTTACATGCTCCTATGTTATGCTTGTAGGTGCTTTAAGCTTGGAAGTATAGTCCACCTTGAGTTAACCCTTCCTTGTTAATGTTTCAAATCTCTTGAGTGAGGTTAAATAATGCTTTTGAAGGATGATACTATTACACTTAGTATTAAAGCTGTGGTTCATAGTTCAAGATTAATGGTAATTTTTTATTCCTCTCTTACAATTCTTGTGTTATCATCATGCACAAGAAGAAGAGCAAAGAGAGTCACATCTCTAGCAAGATAATATGGTCGTAATTCTCTTAAAGGGCCAACAAATAATGATAACATGGAGGAGCATGTGCATTACAAAGCACAAAATGCAATGTCTAATCATGAATACTTAAAGGATGATGAAGAGATGCCTTTTAGGGAGCATAAAGATGACTCCCTGGACAAGGTGCAAAAGATGTGACATTAGCCTATGGAAATTGACAATACGATTCTTAGTCACTTACCACATGCTAAGTGGACTAAGATGGTCCATGACCTTGTAAAGAATCTAAATTTCTAGTACCTATGGAAACTAAATTTGAGAGTTAAAAATAAGTCCTTAATAGCTCAACATTTTGTGCTATGGAGCTAGGTTGAATGGATGGAGAATGTCTTTGATGATGTCTAGGTCTCAATGAATGACATCCTACAAAAGATGATGATCCTAGAGGCATAGTTGGAGAAGCTTGAGATGAGGAATAAGAAACTAGAAGACTAATTAGCTATTCAAGAAAAGGTAATTTCATTTGATTTAGGGTGGTCAATCCATAAGTTTCAAGTAAAAGAGCCCAAGGCCTACAAAGGTAATCATGATGACAAGCTTCTAGAGGCCTTCATCCTTGAGATGAAAAGCTTTCTCAAGATGAATGAATACCTAGAGAATCTAAAAGTTAGCATTAATTTCTAATTCTTGGGAGGACTTGCCTAAACATGGTGGCTTAACATTGTCCAAGAGATGAAATCAAGGATAACTTGGAGAATAGTTGAAATATGGGAAGATCTTAAAACTACTCTAGTTAATAACTTTTTCCAAGGTACTTTTGTTGAAAAAGATTGAGTGGAGTTGAAAGAACTTTAGTAGGCTAAAAAGCTAGAAGATTACCTTAGGGAACATCAGGAAGTAGTGTGGTAAATCCTTGTGATGGATGATGAGATCAAATCTAATCTCTTCTTTAATAATCTAAATCCATGGGCCCAGCAAAAGATCAAAATTTGTAAGATCTAAAAATATAGAAAGACACTTGTGCTGGTTTCTAGTCTAATGATTGATCTTAGACCCCATAATTTGGATAAGAATGAATCTAATTCACCTTAGAATAGTAAAAGTCCTAGATGTGTATTTGATTTTCTTGATGAAATGAATTTTGATGGTGGCTTCTAGGGTCCACATCCTACTGTTATCCCTAGTTCATATGCTTCTTTTTGGAATAATGGAAAAAAACAAGCTTCTGAAGATTATATCAAGTTTATGGATATGCATCCACACTTTAGAGGACTCATGAATAATCCTCCCAAGAATCCTAGCATTATATGTTTCACTTTCTCAAGGAATCATGTCACTCAAGACAACCCATAGAGTCCCAATCAATGACTAGCTAGAAGAAGTTTAAATTATGAAAATATTTTAAGTATCAATCACATGCTCCATTGTGGGTAATTGAGGTGAAAGAGAATAGGTAAGAGATCAAGTTTCTTGGAGTGATTGAATAGATTTCTTGAATCTTAGAATCTATTTAATAGAATGTCCAAGTTGGACAATTAAAGGAAAATTCTAACTTGCATTCAATACAAATGGTTTTGGTATAGTTTTCATCAAAGATAATAGACACCTTGGTTGACATAGGTTTTAGTCATAACTTTCTTTTACCAAAAATTGCTTGCACCCTCAATTTGTAAGTGCAACTACCTTCAATATCTTGCAAGCTAGATAAGTTTCATCTAATCAAATGGACTAGAGTTGTGAAAAACATGGAAGTAAAGGCAAGTTAGTGGAATGGAAGTTTGGATTCTTCAATCATGGACATTGATTATTTTCAAGTCATCCTTAAACAAGAAATTTTTAAGAAGGAGAAGGTGTTGGTTACTCCATGCCTAGATGTCCTTTACATTTCACATGAGGAATCACCTTACATGATGAAGACCTCTACACTAGGAGAAACTAGTAATTTTTATAAAGTATAAATTATCTTGCTCATGGTGATGAAGTGGATTGTTAGGGATCCAACACAATAGATTTTCCTTATTGTCTTGAGAGAGATGAAAGAGAAAAACCTTGTGTAGATAGGTGTGCAAATTTAAAACATGTTGGAAAGGTATAAGAATTTTATGTTGAGTGTGGTTGATTACAAAATTGAGTTGTTTCTAGGAGTACCCTTACTAGGTAGTAACCTTATAGAATGACCATCCATGAGCTAGATGAGCTAAGGAAGCAATTGGTAAGTTTGGTAGAGAAAGGTTATATTTGACCCTCCAAATTTGCTTATAGAGCTATGATGTTGTTTGCTAAGAAAGAAGATGACTTGTTGAGATTGTGCTATGGCTTCAAGCTTCTAAATACGGAGATCATTAAGAATAGGTATCTAGTACCATTTGTTTTGAACCTATTCAACTAACTAGCAAGGGATTAAGTCTTCTCTTGACTCAACCTTCATCAAGGTTACTATCATGTGTAGATTGTGGCAAGAAATGAAGAAAAGATAACAAATATCACTCATTATAGCTCATATGAGTGGATTATCATGCCATTTATGCCATGTTCCCATACCCGAATGGAGTTGTTCCAAAACAAAGATGGTGTCATTTCATAACAAATGATGTAATATTATAATAAGTCTTGAAAAGAATGTTGTAATTAGACTTGAAAGAGCATTTTTGTTAAGGTGACCTGTAGGGATTTGACCTAAAATATTTATATCTAGGAATTAGAGATCATGCTAGCATGGAGTTGTAGAGCCAATAATTATGAGTATTTGGTATTGAGTGAAGTAGGATAAGAAGGTGATTGGCCATCCCTTCTAGCAAAGTATAAGCCTAACTATAATGGTAGTGTTAGATTGCCTCTAAGATGTAGATGCCAAGGAAGATAACTTGAGGAACCCTTAGAGCATGATCCATGTACACTATTTTCACATTAATAAAGCATTCTTTAGTTTCTTCTATAATTTTCATATTGTATTCATTGTGCATAATGTTGAACATTGTATATATTTGACATTTACCATGACATTTAGGAATGGGATGTCATAATAGGTATAAAAAAAATTAGTATCTAGGACCAATCAAAATCAAAGGCCAACTACAATATGATGATGAATCATAAGCCACAATCCAAGGAGAATCACGAGTTATAACCAAATATGCATAAGGTTTAAGATGAACCTTTTAACCAAAAAGATTACTTCCTAGTAACTTCCATGGATATATGCAACTAGAGTTTGAATGAGTACTTCAACAAGATATATTAACTACAAGAGACTTTGGTAATACAAGTGTAACATTAGTTTATGTAAATCCTATCTATCTTGTAGAAATGTTATAAATTTTCTTTATGATGAAAATATTGCAAAAACTATCTAGTTTTCTTTTTAATGGTGCAAGAAAAATATTATTGTTGTTTTTTGATAAATTTCCTTCTCTTGGTTCTAAATCAAGCATTTATATATCTTAACTAAACTTTGTTTGTGACTCTTATTTGCATTCTTAATATTCTACCTAGCCTACATGTAATCATTATTAAACTAAGTGTTTTGAGCATCTTGTTGTTGTGAATGCACAACTTTCTTAGCTACTGTAAATAAAATTTGTTTAAACTTCTTATATTATCTTTCAAGAACCCATTTGTTATGTGCTACATTCATATATTTTTTCGTAACTGTTGGGTGAAGTCTATATTGAAAATTTTTTTATTCTTATTTTTTTATTTGAGAAACAATTGGAATTTTCATCAAAAACACAACATGATGATGAAAAGACTTTGTTAAATCTTCTCCAACTTTCAACTCCTTAATAAAATCAATATCTTCATAAGAACATAAAACAAAATCAATGCAAGAGTGACCTTGAGGTCTTGTGAAAGTAAATGATGAAGATTGAAGAAATCTAGCTAGTCCATTACAAATCGGAAGATTAATAATCCTTATCCATTTTAATAGTTGTTGATCCATATTATTAATAATGACATCTCTAGAATGTCAAGTCTAGTTATGATCTTAAACAATATCTAAATTGTCAACATTATGTTACCACTGAATAATTTTTGTTTCCTATGAATCTATCCATGCATTAAAATATTCATAAATAAATATTGAGCCTTTTGCTACAAATATTACAATATCTCTCCCTAAGAACTAAAAAGGATGATTACAATATAGCTCTAGAGAATCATATAATGTAGCATCTATAGGAGAAAAATAGACTACAACAAGGAAAGCACAACCATGCTAACATAAGACTTTTTGTTAAACATATTGTTTATGATCATCAATTTTTTCTAAAAGCACATAATTTTCAAGAGGTTTCCTCACTAACATTGCAATGTCCCTAAAAGATCTACCTCTTTGCCCTACTCTTCTATTTCTTGTAATAGATTTAATAAGTCTAACCAAAAAATCTAAAAACTAACATCTTTCCAAGCTTCAACAAAATTGAAAATATTAAGCTATTAAAGAAGCTTGATGAGACGCGACATGCATAGCGCCGCGATATCGTGTCTTTCCCTGCGATATCGCATACGCGATATTGCGGTCTGCCTCCATATCTATAACTAAGAGGCGGCACTCCCTTCATTTCCCAATCCTGGCTAGAAGTAGCAAAGCTTTGGCAGTTTGAACACTCCAGAGTTAGATTAATTTCCCACGTGCCCGCAGTAGGAGTCCTAGAGTGAACGGCTCTTTATTCGAGCAACTTTGTAACCT
>MNCI01007180.1:1143856-1193339 GCA_015680685.1 Gnetum montanum
AGCTTAGGAGATAAACTGAAAAATACCAAAAAAATCACATACCTCAGACTTGCTTAACCATACACCGTGACATATACAAGCAAGCCTGGGAAGACAACGAACGATTAACCCCAAGTGTTTCTTGTGGCGTTAAGGCATTTAGTCTGCGGAGTTCGACCGGATCGCGTGTGCACGCTCGTATTTGTATGGTTGAGTGTAGGGGTACCTCGCCACTCATCAAAGCTAATACTATTTAAAAATAACTTTTTTTGCAGTTCCACCATCAATGTTAAGAAATCTACACCTTAAAGGACCGATATGTTTTTTGAATAATTTTTGGAATATTACTTATTTGTAATGACTACCATGTTACTAGCATTTAGATATGCTACGAAACCCTATTTACAAGTTTTCTTAACATTTTTTCATTGTTTAGCCCTTTCTACAATTTCCTTTTAAGTAAGATCCTTATTTATCCAAACATTTTTTCCATTCTCTATTTTCTTCATGTGGCTTTAATGTCTCTAAACATGCACTCTCATAAGTGACAAGTAGTCCTTATGCTCAACCATATGAATCACAAGTGCGTATGCACAATTTAGTTGAATTTTGTGGATCCTTCTACCTAAGTGACTTTCATTTTAGATAGTTGAACATGAGGTTATTGATCATTGTCTTCCTAATCATTACTTGTGGTAATTCCACTGTATGACTAAGTGTAGTTAAGGTGTAAGTGTCTAGGTACATCTTGTACTTGAATAAAACTTTGTACAATTAGTTTGATCCACACGACAGGAACTTAGAGGAAAGTTTTGCTAAGTCCTACAGAAACAAAATATCATAGCTTCATTAGAAAAGTGATCAAAGGTATCAAATTCAATAGATGTATATATTTATTTAGGCTTAGGAAGGATCAACGTTGATGTATGGTTATCAATGCATCCAAGGATGTATTGATAGAATTGTGTTAATAGGCATGCGTCAATGCAACTGACCAATTTAGACTTCAACATACTCTATCTTCTATATCATGAAACTTAATAATTACATGTCACAACTCTTCACATTGTTCACTTAAAATCCTAAAAAAATTGTTATTTTTTGGAAAAGTTATATGCATATCATTAATAATTTTTTTAACTTTTTAAAATAAATGTCATTAGTTTCATCCTCTATCTATAGGATACCTACAAAACGTAAATTTTTTTTCTTTTACTCTTTTTTCATCTTACTCTTTTAAAGCTTTTGTGATTGCAAATCCCATTTTAATCTATGTTCCTTTAAGATTAGACTCATTTTTATTTCCCTTTGCCTTGGCTTCAAGTTTTGCTAATTACAACAAAATTTGTTCATTATCCTTTAGAGTAGCACTAGTCTCCTTTTCCCCCTTCATCTTCTCTTTGAAGGCTGCTACCCTTTGAAGAATTTCTTTGTTTTGTTCATTAATTTCATCTAGCAATGCCATTTTTCTAACCATATACTCACATTATGTAACTGGAATTTCTTTGGGAGTAGTTACTTTTATAGATTTTTTTGTGTGGCCTTTGATGATGCCATGATAAAATTTTCAAATTTCTTCAACAAATGACTTAATCTCTCCAGCAACAAATTCTCACTCATAAAATATCAATTGATCTAGTTTGTTCTAACTATCCTTCCTATTGTTTCCTTCCATTTATATTTTTAGCATGCATCTAGCATTAAAGGCACACAAATAAGGGATGAAATTATCTAAAAGTGATTGGTACTACTCCCAATGTCTATTATTTTTCCTTTTTTTTTAGTTCATTGTTAGCATCTTTTTCTATTTTTTTAGTTTTTTTTTCTCTTTTTGCATTTTTTTCAGTCTTTGCTAACTCAGTTTAGTTACTGCATGTAATATGCATAAATTTTTTAACTCTTAAATTTTTTCCTCTTCGCGCGTACAAGCTAAATATGAATTCAAGAATGTTTCAAATTTCAAATTTTATGCTTGATTAAGATCATCTTGTTGGACACCCACAAGTTTCATTGATTTCTAGATCCAAGAGCAACAGTAATAATTCTACCATTATTGTTGTTTTTTCCATTGGTTTTGCTTGCTAATCTAGCTCTCACTTTGTTAGAATGACACTGTTCATTAATGTTTAGAATCTTCTAAGCTAAACTCTGTGCACCCAAGACCATAATGAAGAACAATTAGTTGATTAATTTTTGCAATGCAAAGTTTTTGCTTCGCATGAAGATGATCTCCTTTAGGCTATTCAAGGAAGCATTTACAGTACTAGTAAAACCTCTTTTGTTTTCATCATAGATTTTAGTCCTTCGACTAAAACCTTAAATGTGAGGATGTTCCTAAGCCTTGAACTCTTGTGGCTTTGGTAATAAGATCTACATTTGGCCAATGTCTTTTCCAAACCTATCATTTGCTAGAGTAACATTCAAACTGTGGAGGTTTCTGATGTGTAGTAAGTTCAATTTTGATCTTTAAACTATTGGCCCACCCTCACACACCTATAAATGTGAGGGTTACCATTTTTTCTCTTTCCAACATACACCCACTATTGTCTTTTGAAAAAGATCATTTTCTTCCTATAAATTCTCTATTGCCATCTTTATCTTTCGCATACATCTAACATCAAAGGCACATTAATGATGGGTGAAATTCCCAAAAAGAGCTTATTATTTCCAATATGTATCATTTTTCCTATTTTGTAGTTCACTTTTAGTAGCTGTTTTCATTTTTTGTAGTTTATTTGCTCTATCTATATTTTGATCGATCTCTACAAACTCGCTTTAGCTATTGCATGAATATGCATAAATTTCCTTAAATCTTATAACTCTTTAAAATTTTTTTAACTCTTAACTCTTAAAAGTCTTTTACTCTTAAAAATTTTTGGACCATTAAAATGTTTTTACTATTAAAATTTTTTAAATCTTATAATTTTTGAACTCTTATCAATTGATGAGTCATGTTTTACATGACTTCGATATCAAGGCCGCAATGTCAGGTATCCAATATTAGGGCACAACCTTTGATGTCAGGCATTCAATATTGTCCCTTTCGTACTAGCCTATAAATACCACACTTGGGTGCACGATTGGGATATAGATTGATATATCTTTTAGAAAATATTATATCACACACATCATAAACCAACAACAATTTCTCTTTCACAAGGAAGCAATAATGCATTATATATGATGAAGAAAATTGAAGTGACCAACCTCATGCAAGGGTTTCATATGTTCATGACCACCCTACCGATACTTAAGGACTACATTCACCTAAGGGAAATAACCCTAGAGGTGATGAAGTAAGTCTTGGACCAAGGGAGGCCTCAAGGCCTAAGACCTCCTCAAAACCTAGAAATGATAAATTAAGGGACCCTAGGAAACACTATAGGAGCCATGGAAATCCTCCTAGTTTCTCATCTTTCTCTTCCTCTTCAATGTCTAGTTCTAATGAAGATGAATGTAGATATAGAGACCAAGCTCATCATTGGCATCAAAGTAAAAATAAAAATAGAAACCAAAATCACAGAAAAAATTAGAGACATCAAAATGAACATAGGCAAAATCATCAAAATCAAATGAATAGAAATAGAAATTTTCATCACAACATGTTTAATGATGATGAACCCTTGTTGGCCACTAAAAGCATGATGCAGATAATAGAGGTGGTTAAGATACCCCACAGGCATCATAGGGTAATTCTCTTACCTAGGCTTGATATAAACAATATTCCTAAATTTACAAGAGGCTACAATTTGGGTCTACAACATCATGTATAAGCCTTCCAAGATGCCTATTCCTTCTACAACATTAAAATTGGGTGGAAAAAACTCAAGCTCTTTTCTAGGAAACTAACTAATAGAGTCAAAGTGTGGTATAGATCATTGAAACCAAATTCAATCCTATGGTGGTCCACATTACTAGAAATCTTCAATGAGAAATACCAAATCTATGTGAGGATGTCCAACTTGAGGAGATAGATCCAGGGATGGAAGCAAGAACAACATAAACCCTTGGACATGGCCTTAGATAGATATTATACTCTACTAAATAGATGCCTAGGCCATGGTTTCTTTGAGGAAAGGTAACTTTTCCACATCATATATGGGCTTCATAATGAAACAAGGGAGACCCTTGGGATGTATGCTCCAGGTCAAATCACTACTATCACTCTCCCAAGTACTATCAATCTATGACATGTCCTAAAGGATTACCACCTTGCACCTCACCTTGCACCTCTTACCCTCCATGATATCCTCAATATTCTCATACCCCACCTCATCACATGCCACTACCAGCAACACAGGAAGGTCTAGCACCACAACATCAATAAAAGAATTCCAATTGTGTTGTGAATGTGCATAGACATGATGATACTAATAGGTTCCCACTGCAAACTTGGAAACGTCCTTTCTTTAGGATGGCTTCCAAGTGAAAGTGCAACACTCATGAACCTACCACATCATCCGAACTAGCACAATGTAATTCAAATGCAACACCTTCCTTTTTACAACCAACGTCCTCTATGCCTATGAAAGGGCCACCATCCATTATTACTCCAACACCCAATCGAAGTAATGAATCTAGCATTGTGAAGAGAAAAATGAATCCATGCATACTAAATTATGATTAAGGGTGAAATTTTAGGCTAGACATCTATATCATGGACACAACTCATACTCTAACTCATTGTACATTTAGCAACCAAGTCTGTGAACAACAACTTGTCTACACAACTACCAATAAACCAAGAGACATCTAGTGGCTTGAAAATGAAAGGATAATACTATTTTATACATGCATGGAGCCTACATATCCATTTATTAATTCTTGCCATGATCAAACACTTAGTTCTGGGGAAAACACCCCCTTCTAACCTTTAGAATTAATAGGTGTTTTTCATCTTTTTGTTTTACAATTTTTATTATTTTCCTATTTCTTGATACAAATTTTTCCTCTCTTTTTCAACTTGTTCCACATTTTGTTTTCATTTCATTTGTAAGTAATCTCACTTGTGAATAAAATGATCTCATGTAATCCATTAAGGTGACGTTTTTTCTATGTTGATAAGTCATGAGGGACTGATTATTTGGACAATGAGGCCACATCATCCATCCACCCATTCCATTAATAAGAGGTTTTTACCCTGGTTATAATGATATTCTTTTCCATCACCAAAACTAAGAATAAATTCATAATTATGATTCTTAGATAGAAAAGTGAAGAACCAAGTGGAAATGTGAAGGGTGTGACATCAAGGGGATTTTTGGATTTTCTTTGACCACTTCTGTATGCTCTATCCTATTGTTAAGGTTGTAACTATATCCTTGTAGATCTAATGAAAAATGAGAGTAAGAGTAAAATAAATAGGGCACTAAATAAATTTTTGAGGATCCCACTAGAAAGACATGTACCCATGCTTGAAGGTTGGTGACTTCTTAGACTACCATCACACAAAAAAAGTGCCATTAATACACTCCTCCCTTGGACAAAATGCCAAGTGATGCTACTTCTTGCAATTGTGGTAGTCTTATGGTTGTCAAACAAAGTGATGAAACAATACAATGTCACTAGAATGTCGTATGGACTTGGTTTGAATCTTGGAAAGAAGGGCTAATGATTAATTAACCATTAATAACACATAGAGATTTATTATGCCTATGGTGAGGCACATCATGTCCCAATTCTTACAATCCCTTCTAAAATCCATATCATCTCGCTATCCGTATGATCCTAGCTTGTGGTTCTGTGTAACATAGAGTTTTTTTCTCAAATTGATGGTTTTACATGTATGTTTTGTTTCATAGGTATGTGTTGTATTCAACCTCTTTGGTGCCTATAGATATTTTTAGATGTGGTTATACAAGGGCATTATGGGTTGATGCCTGCTTTGGGGAGGATCCACTTGTATAATTGTTGTAACCTATACTTGTTGGACACAACCACATTATTTTTAACCTTCCAAGTGCATAAATGTTAAATTTACTACTTTCCCTGATCATACAATTGATCCATTCCACACCCTAGGTCTAATAACCATTTTCTTGTAGCTTCCAACACTTTTAATGTCTAAATATGATTTTTTTACTTACTCCAAAACTATGGACTTAACCTGAAACCTTTCAATCAATCCCAGAGCTCCATTTTCCATGATGAATATCCTCATAATATGTAGATTTGAGCACCCCAATATCGACTACTTGATATTGGGTTAGACTTGATGTCGGATACCCAAGATCAAGTCTATAAAACCTATATATATGATCCTTGTAGTGCCCCAAAATCCATTCTTATAATTTATAGTTAGGGAAGTTTTTGAAATTTTCTCTCACAACTAAGAGCTCTACACAATCAACTTCCACTTGCAATATTTTGCTCCATACTGCTATGATCTTCATGGCTATTGAACATATTTGAACTTGAAGTGTTCAATTTGGTCAAGGGAGGGTGCTTGCGTGGAAAACTTGCACTAATTTTTCAAAATTTGCTATTGCCAAAAATGTATTATAAGGGTAAGAATGTTAAAAACCTTAAGTGTTTTAATGAATAATCAATTACATAAATGCCAGAATACCTAATTCTCTCTTCCAAGGAACCATAACCATCATGATAAGCCATACATAAGGAAAAAGAGGCCAATTGCAAAGGATCATAAAAGAAGATTAACACTTTTTGGGAATTTTTCTGAAAATTTTTCTAACTCTACAATAATATAAGCTAAAAGAACTTAATGAAACTAAGGTCATGAGTAAGGTATAAACCTATTAATGATAAATACCAACACCTTAGTAACATCAGATCCTTGATTGATTACAAATGATCCCAAAAAGAGGAGGACAATAAGGACCTTTGCAAGGAGCAACCAAATGCTCGAGAGGTGGTAGAGGCTGACCAGGAGAACAAGGTCCACTAGCTAAACATGAAGAATAGGAGGTCCAATCATTTAGCATTCATCAAGACACTCTTGCTATAGGGTAGTTGGTCCAAGGAGAGGTTATAGAACCACAAGCTCCAATGCAAGGACAACACCTCATGTTGTCCCCAGAATGCCTTGTAGTTATTTAGGAGAAATCCATGTTGACCACGATCATTGTGGAAATGAACTTTGGTCCATTTATGGAATTTTCTCTTAAGGTTGTTAGAACTCAACTTCAAGAATCACCTCTATGGCCTATCCTTTTAGAAAGTGGGGAATGGTACCTCAGCGAGATGTATCAATTTTGACACAACAAAGAAGAAGTCGCCACAGTTAACATCAATGAAGTCTCTATCTCTTTTTTAGTCAAAGCAATCATAGAGGCTCTAAACCTACCAAATGTGAGGGCCAAATTGGAACATATGTCCATAAGGTTAGATCTAAAAACTAAAAAGTTGTGGCCAAAGTGGGCTTACAACAAAGATGATAAAATATACATCAAGTTGACTTTGGAAGAAAGGAAATATTTCAAAATAGGCACATACCATCTTTTCCCAACTAAAGGACTTAATAAAATATCAATGTATGGGGCATGAGGAAGTGTAATATTAATGGGAAAATTCAACGTTAATCTTCCCCAATTATATTGCATGGAAACTCAAAGGTGACTTGAAGAAAAGAAGGCAGGGAAGCCAACACTTCCATTCCCTTTCTTGATCAGGAAGTTATGAAAGTGCACCAGGATTTTGGAATACATCAATGATGTTCCTAGGAGGGCTTAGAATGCTTCCTTCATTGAATTTCTCAAACCTACAGCACCAAGGAAATACCTTAGTGAGGAATAAGAATAGGATAAAAAAGTAGAACAAAAAAAAAGTAGAATAAGATCTAAAGCAACAGCGAGAGCCACCCATAGAAAATAGTTGAAACACTCAATTAGGGGAGTAAAGATGAATCAAACCTCTTCAGAGTCATCGATGATGCTATGTAGCTAATGGTTTTTGCCAACCCATCAAGGGGGAAAATTTTATTTTAATTAGAAGAAGAATCCCAATGGTCTTGACAAATCTCTGGTAATGCTACATCTTTTTAGGTGATGCTCGAAATAGGAGAAAGTGCCACAATAGTCGCAATGCAGCATTAAGATGTGGTAGGTGCAGCAGAGTTGATAATAGATCACATCAAAGAATCTTTCAATGTGCTTGTTGTGCCTCGAGTGGACCTAATTAGAACCAGAGATGCACAAATGCTTAATGGGACTTCAATGCCTCCTGTGGTCCATGAGGATGTTCTTGATAGATTACTGGAGATGGGACAAGTAATGATAATCCTCTTTGACATTCCCAATGATGTCACTATAGTGTAGTTAGATCTCATTGCCACAAAAGGGAATATGGTCATGATAGAGACCAGGGTGAAACACGTAGAAATAGAAGTGCATCGACTACAACAAGAGTTGGCCACCCTGAGAGATAAACAATAGGACCCTACTTGGTTTGTTCCACTTGATCAACTAGAACAATTCTGAACAGAGTATTTGAACTAGTTGATTGAATAGAAAAAAGCTATTGAGCAAGACAAGGAGAAGGTAGTTTGGAATGCCTTAGCTACTAAAGCTTAAGCATATGCTAATGCAAAGGCATTGATTGCTACACAAGAAGCAAATAAATAGCTTGTTGTAGATAATGTAAGGTTGACCATTGTAGAAAAATAGAAGAACATCTTGGAGAAAAGTTTCCACCAATTCAGAGAACAACTAGTGATGGTCAACCAAGACATCAACATATTGAGCAAAGAAAATCCAACCCTCTCAATGAAGGAGGTCCACTCAATTCATCAAAAATCTGCAATCAAGATAAGCACATGGCAAAATGAGGCCAAGAAACATGAGAAGATGAAGGAGCACTTCTAAGAGTAGGTTGGCATGTATAGATAGGTTAATGAAAAGGAAAATCTAGATGGTAATAGCTTGCATCGGATCGATGTCAATGTAAAATCTTGATTGGCAGCCCATCCTGGATAGTTATACACTAGTCCACCAAGCAAAGTTAAAGAGTAAAGACCTACAAATTAAAGTTTTAAAGGGATACATGGAAATGGCTAACCTCATATATGCCAACCTTGCCATGTTTATAACAGGTCAGCCTAGAAATGAACTAGAGTAGCAAGTAGCAGCCACCTATGCATTATATGAAAAAGAGTTTGTAGATAGAAAAAATTCTTTAGAAAAACTCCATGTGGCAAACTCAAAATTGGAGGTGATTAAGGCCTGCTACCATGGATAGAAAGATGTAGCCTCAAACTTGGCCAATAGATTAATAGATCACCAGGAATTGAAAGAGAAGGCCAAGGCCTTTGAGGAGGAATGATGGTAGCTTGTCGCTTGCTACATGAAAGCAAAGAAAATGTTTCTACAGTTACTGCGTCCATGGGATGTACTAGCTTTAGCACACATCGGTTTAGTAGGCTAGATGGTACATGATCTAAGGATAGAGGAGGAAAATTTGCAAGCACTCTTGAACCACTACAAATTCTAGAAGCCTGGTGATAAGGGGAAGTGACCAATGGAAGAGCCACCACCTCTGAGAACTACATGATTTTCCCTAATTTTGTGTCTTGTCATGTTGTGTCCATATTTTTTGTAAAACACCATTGCAACATGTAAAAGTCAATTTGTATGTCTAGTCAAGTCAATCAATAATTTCATACCTTCCCAATATTTTGTAAAGAGCTTATTTCTCATTTTGTTTAACTCAAGGATGAGTTTTCATTCAGTCGTGGGGGTATGATGCATCATGTTTTGCATGACTTTGATAATAGGGCTACAATGTTAGGTATTTGATATCAAGGCACAACCACCAATGTCAGGCATCCAATATCACCCATTCTGTACTAGCCTATACATACCACACTTGGGTGCACAGTTTGGATATAAATTGTGGATAGATTTTAAATAACTTTTTCATAGATTTTTGATTTCAAGTTTTGTTGTTTCCTAGTGCATGCCCACAGTGTGATGTTAAGTGATTGTATGACATTCTTATTTGAGTGTGATGTACTTGGATGTGTTACATGACTGATGAGTGCTGAGGTACCCCTACACTCAACCATACGAATACGAGCGTTCACGCATGATTCGGTCGAACTCCGTGGACAGGCTATTTGTGGTATCTAGATAGTTACACGTTGATCGCATTTTGCTATCTTCCCACCTGGACTTGTATTTGCTTTGTTCCGTATGGTTTAGTCCAAAGTAAGGCGTATGATGTGATCTGAAACTACTGCTACTCCTAGAGACAATGGAGAATAATATTGATTAAACTAATGAGTAATAGGAAATGAAGTCTAAGCTAACCTAAGTGCAATGAGCACCTATTTGTTAATCATCTGTACACATCTTGGAACTCGTGCACAACTACTACTGGGATTACCAAGTGTAGATCCTAGGTATGCTATTGGGTTACCAAGTAGTCACACTTAAATGCTCGTGATAAGTCATACTCATTCCGCATTTAACAACAGGAATAGTAAATGATGATAAAGAAATATTAACTAAGAAAATAATAAATAACAATAACAATTAACAATAATAATTAAACAATTAAAACTAAGTGAATGTTGCAATGATGAAGTAATCTCAATCTTTATTTCCAGTCATGTGTGCGTCCAAGTATGTCACACTCGAATAAAGGTGCCGTACAATTACAAGCATCACACTGCGGGCATGCACTTGGGAAAATAATCTAACTCCTAGGAAAACAAAATGCAAGAGCTTCGCTACAACTAACTCGAAGCTTTCTAAATGAAGCGGAAGGCCCTCTTATTTATAGGCTGGGATAGGCGGCTACGTAAACAGGGCCACGTCGATGCAGGAAGGCTACGTTGACGGGGTCGCATCAACGTGGCTGCGTATATGGGGCCCTAGTCGATGCATCGACTATATAGCACTTCATCATACCCCCACGACTGAGTAAAAACTCATCCTCGAGTCAAAGAAAGTGAGGAACAAGCTCAATTGAATACATGGTGGATAGGTATGAGATTATTAACTAACTAGAAATTTATTCATGCCACAATGGATATGAAAAAATTGGGACATAGACACAAAATGAAAAAATTTGTGGAACTCACGAGGTTCCCAGTAGTGGTGGCTCCTCCATGAGTGCCTTTCGTTTGTTCTTTGTGCCAGGCTTCTGAGATTGATACCATTGAAGAAGCACCTGACATTTCTCCTCTTCTATTTGAGGATTATGAGCTGTCCATGTTGAGTTTCAATGTTTGATGGAGTTGGCACTTTTCATGGACACGGCAGCTGTGGGAACACTTGATTGGCCTTGACATGCCATGCCGCAAATAGTCGTCGTTCCTCTTCATAGGCTCGAGCCCTAACCTCTCCTCCCTTTGCTTGGATATATTATGCAGTAACAGGAGTTTTATGATGGATGCTGAACGATTACCTTCTACTCTGCATGTTCTGCACGAGGTCCTTGGCCTCTGCCTCCCCCAGGTCATTTAGTTGCACCGTGAGAAGGTCCACCTTGTTGTCTTCTTTTAGGGCCATCTATAATCACACAAAGATCAATTGTTAGTAAGGTTATTGAAAAAATTTCAATGATTTCATACCTTACTCATTGCCTTTAATAAATGTTGAATTCTTTACTTAGTGTGACTTTAGAGTTAGAAATTCTTCAAGGAAGTTGCCCTAAAAGTTGAATGTTGGACCTAGTTTTGAGGAACGTTTGATAAAATGATGAAAAAGGGAAGAATAGATTTGGAAATGAAATACTTGGAGGGTATAAGATGATGTGGTGGTGTGCAAAAAGTACAAATTACAAAATTCACGCAAGTGGGTCCTCCCCAAAGCAAGTTCCAACCTATATGCCCTTGTGTGACCACACCTTAAGATGTCCATAGGAACTAGAAGGGTTAAATGTAATCTATACCACTACAAAAAAACACACACATGTTGCTACCACCATGATGAGGTTTTAATTCAATGCTATACAAGACACGAGTCACAAATACATGAACAGCGAGATGGAATGAATTGGAGAAGGGGTTGCAGAGATTGGGACGTGAGGTAACTATCTCAGGGCACAATGTATCCTACGTGTAAAGCATGATTAAGGTGTCATTAACTTGTCATTCCAAGATCAGGATCAAGTCCATTCCTCTAAACAGTGACATCACATTATTTCATCCCATGATGAGCAACTATGAGAGTACCATAACAACAAGGCGTACGATCACTTGGCGTTTTATTCAAGGGAGGAGTGATTTTTGTTTTGTGGCACTTCCTTCTTTTCTTTTTCTCTCATTTTTTTTCTTTTTGAATACTGAATCCAGGAAAGCCACCAACCTTCAGGCATGGATGCATGTCTTTCCAGTGGAACCCCCTAGAACAGCATTGGATTTTTGAGTGCCCTTTTTGATTACTCTTACTCCCATTTTCTTTAGATCTACAAGGATCTTAGTACAACCACGCTGCATGATAACTCTCATAGACATCACCAAAGAGAATCCACAAGTCCCCTTGATGTCACACCCTAATCATTCCCTCTTGGTCCATCCTTCTTCATTCTAGGTACAATGAACACAAAATTAATTTTAAGTTTCAAGAATGTCAAGAATATCACTATACCGTTGAATAGAACCTCTTATTTGTAGAATGGATGAGTGGGTGTAATGGGCTCACTGTCCTAATAATTGACCACTCGAGACTCAATAACATAGAACACACCTCAACCAACGATCCACATGAGTGTTTTATTCGTAGATGAGATTACTTATAAAAAGAAAAAAATATCAAAAGACAAAAAGATAAAACAATAAATAAAAAGGTGAAAAACTGGAAAACAAAAAGTTAAAAAATTAAAGAAATAGGAAAACATTTATTAATTCTGTGTTGTTAGAATGGAGGATACCCCCCATAACTAAATGGTTGAGCATGGCTAGAATTAATAAATGGAAGGTGGGGATCCTTGCATGTTGAAAATATTGGGGCCTAGTCATACTTACCCCATTGGGGTTCACACACTTGATTAGAGTTGACATAGTGGGGCAGGTTATAAGATGTGGTTAATTTATAAGGAGTTGACCCACTATGGTACTTGTGATCGTAAGATGGTATGTGAGGATCAACATGCCTCCCCATGTGGCAATATTCATTGGGCCCCATGATTGTTGGAGTATTGAGTGGTGGCCTTGATAAGGTAACATGAGGCATTGGGTTCGAAGAGGAAGATGCACCACAGTGTTGGATTTGTGCTGAGTTGACAGATGCAGTGGTTTCTGAATTGTGGTATCCGTTTCGACGGTCACATCTAAAGAAGGGATGCCTTCGACGTTGTGAAGGACCTCCACTACTGCTGACAGTAGCAGCACAAGTAACATTTGTAGGTTGGTGTTGTGGTACAAAATCTTCTGGCATAGCTGGCGGTGATGTAGAAGGGGGTGAAGCATGAGAATATTGAGGTTGAGGAGAAGTGCAAGGCACATGATGTGGTGATCTTGTCGAAGAGGACATGGGTGGATAGTACTCAGGAGAATGATAATGATGAGGTGAGGTAGAGGATGCTGATCTTGTTGGAGAAACAGGGTGTTGAACATAATAAGCATTTGGTGCTGGGACATATGAAGGGTATGGTCCTATTGGCAGTGGTCTCCCCCACGACTGAGGTTTTTGCCACTGTGATTAGACATAGTATGTTTGTACGAACTCTAGATGTAACATTCCTCCCCAATGCTCATGTAAATGTGACAAAATTGGACATTGGCCCTTGGGGTGATCATACAGATAGAAGTTACATTAATACATATGATTGGCAGTTGAGTTCTTATCCCTATTCTCTTCTACCCTTTGTTTCGATTGTCGCGTGGTGTCCTGTCTTGTTTCTCGATTTGGCATAGTTTTTCCTCTAATAATGTTGGCATATTCTCCACATCTTTCATGTACCCAGTCCATCATCATATTGATCTTTGCTTCAATTTCATCTAGTGATTGTAGGATTGGAACAGATGATCCCACCTCCTTGACATGAGTGGATTTCTCCTCTTCATGCTCATGGACCCTTGTTAAGTTAAGATTTTGGTCCTGTTGAGAACTTTCAACATTCTCCCATTTGGCTATTTCTCCTTCTTCTTTTGCTATTTGCTTAATAAGCTCTTGGAGTTGATGGGTTCGTAGCTCATATAGTTGACCTTGGGCGTACATCCCTAGGGTCTCCCTTGTTTCATTACGGAGCCCATCTATGATATGGTACATTAGCCTCTCCTCGGAGAACCCATGGCCTGGGCAGTTGTTTAACAATGCATAATATCTTTCTAAGGCCATGTCCAAGGGTTCATGTTGTGCTTGTTTCCATTCTTGGATTTGTCTCCTCAAGGCTAACACTCTCGCATAGGTTTGATATCTTTCATTGAAAAGTTCTACCATTGTTGGCCAACGTCAAATTGATTTCGGTTTTAATGACCTATACCATACTTTTGCTTGGCCAACAAGTGTCAGAGGAAAGAGCTTAAGTTTTTTCCACCCATTATCAATATTGTTCCATGTATAGGCATTGTAGAAGACTTGTAAATGTTGTTGTGGATCTGAATCGTAGCCTTCTAAAAACTTGGGAAAGTTGTTTAAATCAAGCATGGGTAGACAAATTTCCTTACGATGCCTGCGGAAAATTTGAATAGCCTCTTGTATTTCCATTAAGCTTGTGGTGGCCAATAGGGGTTCATCGTCACTAGGTATGTTATGCTTTCATGTGTTGGGACGATATTGTCTTTGTTTATGTTTATAAGAAACCCCCACCTTGGGTTGCGTACTCCAACCTTCATTGTCATAATATTTGTTGTTTCTCCAATGAATTGCCTCACTAGATGTGGCATTATTATAGTCTTGTAGGAGAGACATGGTTGTAAGGTTGTGTGTGAATTTATATGTGACTTTTATAATTACTTCTTCCTCCTAAGAGATATATCGTTAAGTCCTATACAGTGACCTTGTATGATATAACTAATCTAGATAACTAGCACCATCCCTGGCAACGGCACCAATGATGAGCGGCGAGGTACCCCTACACTCAACCATACGAATACAAGCGTTCATGCACAATCCGGTCAAACTCTGTGGACAGGCTAGTTCTGGTATCTAGATAGTTACACGTTGATCGTAGTTCGTTGTCTTCCTACCTGGACTAGTATTTGCTTTGTCATGTATGGTTTAGTCCAAAGTGAGGCGTATGATGTGATCCTAAACTACTGCTACTCCTAGAGACAATGGAGAATAATATTGATTAAACTAATGAGTAATAGGAAATGAAGTCTAAGCTAACCTAAGTGCGATGAGCATCCGTTCCTTAATCATCCGTACACATCTTGGACCTTGTGCACGACTACTACTGGGATTACCAAGCGTAGATCCTAGGTATNACAATAGGAATAGTAAATGATGATAAAGAAATATTAACTAAGAAAATAATAAATAACAATAATAATTAAGCAATTAAAACTAAGTGAATGCTGCAATGATGAAGTAATCTTGATCTTTATTTCTGGCCATGTGCGTGTCCAAGTACGTCACACTCGAATAAAGGTGCCATACAATTACAAGCATCACATTGCGGGCATGCACTTGGGAAAATAATCTAACTCCTAGGAAAACAAAATGCAAGAGCTTCGCTACAACTAACTTGAAGCTTTCTAAATGAGGTGGAAGGCCCTCTTATTTATAGGCTGGATTAGGCGGCTGCGTAAATGGGGACAAGTCGATGCAGGAAGGCTACGTTGATGGGGCCGTATCAACACAGCTACGTATATGGGGCCTAATCGACGCATTGACTATATAGTGCTTCATCAATGACCAACAATAAAGATCAAGATTGCTTTCATCATTCTAGCATCCACTTAGATTTATTATTGCTTTCAATTATTTAATTATTTACTATTTTCCTTAGTTAATGTTTCCATTTATTTCTCTTTATTATTCCTATCATTAAGCAAAATGAGTATGACTAATTTTGAGTGCTTAAGTGTAATTACTTGGTAGCCTAGCAGTGTATTGTTTAGTATGCCTAGTGACATACACTTCATAATCCCAACGGTAGTTATGCGAAGTCCAAGGCATGTACAAACAATTAGAAATGGATACTCATCGCACATAGGCTAGTTTAGAATTTACTTTCCATTGTTTATTAGCTTAATTAATTAATTTATCTATTATCATTAGGAGTAGCTTAGGGCCAAACAACATCAATAATCATATGCCTCACTTTGAACTAAACCATACGTGACAAAGCTACCACTAGTCGAAGTGGGAAGATAGTGAACTATGATCAAGTGATATCAATTTAGATGCACAACTAGTCCCATCCATGGAATTGAACTAGATTGTGCGTGAATGCTTGTGATTCATATGGTTGGGCGTAGGGGTACCTCGTCACTCATCACAAATTTTTTAACTCTTAACAATTTTTAACTCCATATTTACCTTTTAATCAATGATACATGTGCACAATGTGCACAAGCATAAAAAATAAGATAAGTTTTATGTATTAGATAGGAAAGACAAATAACAAATTTTCTTTTTGAAATAAATATTCCATGTGTAATTTTCAATTTATGCACAATCTCTTCCCTAAAGAATGCAAATGATAACAAATATAACGGGGACTTTCTAAAACAATTTGATTACACAAGGGCATTACTTTTTGAGCAATTATAAATATATGCATTACTAATGAGAGGATAAAATAAGTGACATTTATTTTTTTGGCATATGCCATGATGGTCAAATACCAAAAAATTGTAAATTTTGTAACTAGAATGAGAAGACAAACTTTTCAAATTTTGATTTTTGATATTGATAATTTATTTAAGTTTGATAATAGTTTACATCAAGCTTTTCGAGATGTTTTTTTTCCTTGAAGGATGGAAGATTTATTTTTCTTATAAATTCAAAGTTCCATATAATATAATTATAAAGAATAATCTTATTCATAACCCATTACATAAAGCATGAAGAATGCTTTGAAATAGGTTGGGACTATTACTTAGGGATTTGGCCTTTAAGGTTCTCCTCTTGATTGTCAAGATTGATCAAGGAGACTTTTTAATGTGTTCATATCTCAATGTGCAAGAGGGTCAAATTTGGTTGTGGACTTGCCTTGATTGTGCATGCACATGCATCTCCCTATTTTTATTATTGTTATTTTTTTGACAATGATATTGTATTATGTTTTTTGATTTGACAATGATGAAATAACCAATGATAGGTGTTTCAATTGTTTATCTCATTATTTGAAAAATGACATACAATTAAGAGTTGGCTAATTTGAATAATACTAAGGGGAAAAAATCCAACCCCATCCTAAATAAACCTTGGGTAAAAATCCTTGTTTGATTTCAAACAAAGAAAAAAAGCCCATGTTTTTTTCATAGAATTGTAACTTTTATATTCAACTATAATAATAATTTGAAACCTTGATATAATTATTTTATTAAAAATTTGATCCTTATCTTCCTATGTATTCATTAAAGTCCAAAAACTAATCTCATTATGCTTGATTCTTTTTTATTAACATGTACTCTTTTTATTTGTTAAAAAAGAATTACCTATAGGTTTCATGATTTAAGATTGGCCACAACATGTTGATCAAAAACTAAGTAATTGTAGCTGGTGAAAAAAATTTTAAAGCAAAATGTCATTAGTAATAACAAATTCATAAGAAATAAATAATTTTTTCTCTTCAATCCAAGCACAAACATAAACTTTACTAATGGGAAAATTATTATTTTTTTGTAAAAAAAATAGAAATTCTTTAACAAAAATGATAATAATTTCTTCCATAATTCCTTTAGAAAATTTTGAAAATCTTTTGAGTACATTAGAGGCATCAAAGTCATTGGTCTATAATTTTGCTAGAATGAAACTCTTATAGTCAATTTTGAAATAAATCACATGTTGGAGCACCTATTATAGAGCATGTCTTTCTTGCAACCTCTGAATCTTTTTCTGTGTCATTAAGAAATTAAGTTATTAAATATCACCCACTAAAATGCATTAAATTTCCTCATTCCACCACTTACAATGAAATAATTTCATGATAATAGAACTATTCAAGAAATAAAGTTAATTGAACATATGTAAACATACCTTGAATGTTCTTAATGTTCTGAGAGATAGGTCTATGGCCAAACCTCTTAAATATACATGCTTAGTTGCTTCAAAATTTTCAAGAGCAAAATATGCATCACCCTATCATAGGAATCCCTAAAAGTAAATGTATTTAAGAAATTGTCATTTATGCTTGTTTTTAAAAATCCTCATAATAACATGTTGAACATGGCTAGATGCACTAAGACTAAGGTTATATAAATCAACATTCCAAATTGATAAATCTTTTTTCAAATAAGGTGAGACCTCATTAAATTGGACAAAATGATTTTTCTTTATATCTATGTTTTTCAGCCATCTTGTATATTTTGCTTTTGACCAAAGAGATAGCTAAATTTCTAAAGATGAACATCATTATCATCATAGTCATATCTCAACTACATGGGGATTACTATTTCATGAAGACAACATACTAAGATAAAACAAAAGTAGAAGGTAGTGTAGGCAACAACCACATGCCAATTAGCTGTGGTATGTGATGACTCAATGGCATCAACAAGAGCTAATTTTAAAGCTAACCTCTATAAAAGAACACACATAACAAGCACTCAAGAAATTATCAAATACAAAGTTTTTAAAATATTAGCAACATCATTACAATGTAACTAGGACCATTAAGGCACTTATTTTCATGCAAGTAATGTAGGCCCCTTGGATGGTTTTAAATTAATAGCCTATAAGTGCATCAAATGTGACAATCAAAATCAATATGTTCAATAATAAATAATTTTACTTTTTTCTTTAAAAGGAAACTTTAAAAAATGTTCCCAACACATCTAGTGAAAGTTAGGCATAAAAGGATTTAAAAAGTTTGACTTTTCTATTTTCAAGATAATCATACATTGCCCTTAATAAAGCCCAATAACATTTAAACCCACAAGCTAATATTAATTAACATCATATAATAATACTTAAGCCCAATCTCTTATTTCATAAAGAGATGTGATGAATCTTAGGAATAGTCACAACTCCTTATGAAAATAAAGTTCAAGTTAAGTTACATGAGAAAAAAAGTACAAGTATAGAAGAAGAAGAATACCGAAGAAGAGTATAAGTATGTGAGAAATAAAGTGTTGGAAAAATAAGTAGATTCTATTCAATAAAGTTTGTAAAACCATTTGTATAAATTGTATCTCTTAGTAGCATACTGATTATGAACATTGAAATGACAAAAGAGTAATTAGTTCTATTTGAAACATTGATGAGTAAAAGGTTAAGGATTGCAAGAGACAAGTATGATCACTGTAATACAAGATCTAGTTTCTTAAAGCAGAACCAAAGATCCAAGTTGTGTCATACATAGCCTAGTCCATTTTCTTAAAGAATGAGAGAACACCATTTGGAAGGTTATGAAGGAATAAGATAAATAAGAGTTACAAAGAAGCAATTTGTAAGTAGATGAAGCTAAGGCTTGAGTGACTTAGTAAAGCATGAAGAAGTTTGTGAAGTTAAATTAGACGTTACTTAATGACGTATGGTAGACAAAATGAAGTTAAGTTGGAGAAGGCTTAATGAAGCACTAGGAGTTAGGCTATAATAATAAGTCTAACATAGGTGCTCGTCACTGTTATGAATAATAAGTTGGAGAATGAGATTTGTAACAATAAAGGTTATGAGTGATGGTTATAGAATGTAAGGTCTATTAAGAAACCTTATGAATAAGATTTGTAAAGGAGTACAAATATGATAAAGATGTTAATTTGGTCATATAAAGATAGTGTATATACTGTAAACACCGATCTTGGTAATTAGAGTTGCCTAAGAGCGTATAAACATACCTACTTCTAACATCTTCTATTCACCAATACGCCTAATCCCTTCTATAAAACTATAATGCAACATATTAAAGAACCTAACCACAAATTGTAAAATTAATTCAAGTTGTTGCATAGTTGCCTAAGAAGTTCTAGGTGATCTAGAAGTTTTAAATTATTAGAGTAAAAATAAAAATACATTGTAAAATTAAATTTACAGATATTTTAAATATCATACTTCACGAAACTTAAAGTGAATTAAATATTTAAGTATATAATCTATTTGAAATTATCCCTATTTCTCAAAAATGATTTTTTTAATTCCTATTGGACCTAAATTTTTTCAAAGATCTTGAATATTATTTTTTAGTATTAAAGCATTAAACTCAATGGGAAAATGCTTGACAAGAATATCAAAGTAGTTTAGTCCCTAAGTAAATATGATAATACACAAATGAATATGTTGGTGATATCAAAATCATATAGCATCAACTAGCTTTCTACATACATACCTGTGTGGAAAAAATTTGTTTTTCAATATCAAAATCAAAAACAAAATATAAAAATGTAAAAGAGTGTCCATGCAGGCAACATGAATATAATGCAAAAAGTTTTCCTAAGAAAAGACAATATGACAATCAATGGTTCAGTAATTAAATATAGATACAAAAGGCAATGAATAGATAATGTTAAAATGGCTTGCAATTGAAAAGATGCATTCAAACAAATTTCTTATAACCTTATTAAATACTTTTAATGCAAAGGCAACATTTCCACACTCAAATTCTTGATTAGCTTGCTCCTTCAAACAAAGAGTAACTAAATTATTTTCGAGCTATGAAACTCAACACTAGTTAGCTAGAAAATAAGCAATTTGGGAGGCAATGAAGTACTGGCTAACAAAAATCTCTTTGAGTGATGACACTAAATTTGGGCCAGATCTACATGACTTGATCATTCTCAAAACAAAATACTATGTCTAAGTGAAATAGCTTCACGATAATCAAAATAAAAAATATAAATGATATAATAAAATATTAAACATTTTGCAATAATACTAATTTAGCTCTTAATAGAAGTGAATGGTGGAAAAGACTTCATATACAAATAAGGTTGGAAATATTAGATCAAGTTGGAAATATCCGATCAAGTTACCCATATATAGGTCTTAAGACATATTATATAGTTTTTTAAAACAAAATGTTATCAAAATAAATTTTTAAATTTTCATATATATCTATGGTTTGATAAATTTTTAAATTTCAGCTGATAATAAACCAATGTAGTTGAGATAAGGCTAGGTTGATGATGATTATGAACCTTTTCCATTAACAATGCATAGCTTAAGAAAAGCAAAATAAAAAATTTGAATAGTATAATAAAAATACTATAGCACATTATCTTTTAAGATGGAGTGATACGCTAAATTTTAAAACACAAAATTCATTGTTCTAAACATCAAAGCTAAGCTACCTTTTTGGGGGTCCGACACCCCCACCCCCCTAAACAGCAAAGCTATAATTTTAAAACTGAAAAAATTGCAATTTAGCAAAGAATTATGCAATTAGCACCTAAAAAAGAAAACCCTGTGATCTTTACCTTTTTTGATGGGAACATAACACAATCTGAAAACACTAAATCCGGATTTTACCGTATATCAATACAATAAATGCAAGCAAACCCTTTTTTTATCTTTTATCTTTTTTAGTTTCGTAAGCAAGGAAACTAAACCGGACATCAACAATCGTAAACCAGTACCATGTCAATTGGAAATTATATTTATTCCATAAATGTAATCAATCCAAAAATCCAGAAAACTAAATACAGTGACCCAGCTAAAACGCAAAGTTGGAGCTTCAAAGGAAGCAAATGAAGCTGTAACCGAATACCAGTTAGAAAGGGAATGAGCATTAACAGATCGTACCCTACCTAGAGTTCCCTCTGTCTGGCTAGAATACAATGGTTAGTCTTACAAAACTAGTGGTCCGTAATCATAATTCACATGATTAGTGAGATAGGACTCTATATGCTGGTCGTTTGTACTATCCCTTAGGTGCATATCCGTAGCCCATATAGTACGAACAGTGGCAAACTCCAAATCCTTGAGGTGGTAGCTTTTATTTTGAGACATGATGATGACTCCCATAACCTAACATGCCATGGTTAGTTTAATTGGGCATTGTTAGCCTCACAAAACGTGATGGGCATTTTATGCAACTTAGATGGTTTCTATAGCAATTAGGCAACAAAATATTCCATATCATTGATCCAACTATTAGGGTGTGGACAAATGGATTACGATGACCAACAAAGCAAATATCACAAATGCTTAAAAGATTATGGTATTAACAATAGATGAGCTAGTAGAAGCATAAAGATTTTTTTTGATAGGTTAAATATTAAAATTAAATTAAGATTTTAAATTTAAATAATGAGATATAAAATAAGATATGATCGTTAAGATGGACCATAGATTATTAAAAGAAACTACTTATAATGATCAATGATAGCATTATGACATAAATCTTACTTTTATATTGTAACTTGGGGAATATAACTAGTAGTCCTTAATTGCTAATGGACAAATAAGGATAGGCTAAATATCTTTAATGAATTTCATTTATAGTTTAGAATACTCATTAGAAGAGGGAATCTAGCTGCAATGTAGCATTACTTTAATTTCTAATGTAGCATTAAAGTTTTTTTTAAACTAGTCTTAATTATTTCTAGTGAATACAATTATAAGTCTTACTTATGTTTAGCTTTATGGTTGGTTCCTAGAACATGCCTTCGTAAACAAATCTTGCCTACAATAGTGCAATTACACTTTCCATGAAATAAATAGTACCAAACTCCTAACAAGCAACCAACTAACCACTAAGTCAAATATGTTGGTTACTCCTTTACATCTTGGATTTTTGGAAAAAGTACAATCTAGGTAGTATTCATCTCATTTTGCATTTTTGGTGGGTGCTAGAATTTAAATATAGTATCCAGTAAGTTTTGCTTAACTTCTTTCTAATAGTGCTAGAAGAAGCATCACAACATCATTACATCCAAGGGCTTTGTTTTGAAACATTTCAAAAACTACTTTCTTTTACTCTTCTAAATATGGTATTTGATTTAGATTTTGGCTATTCACTTATTAACTTTTTATGATACGAGTTATAACTTAAGTTGCTACTTTCTACCTTGAATTCCTTGCTAACATTAAGTAGAGAAAATATGTAGTAGTAAGACAAATTTCTATTATACTTTTAAATTCTTGATTTGGAACCATGAGTTCCTTGTTTACCTTCCTTTTATTGGATATTATAGCACATGAATGGAAAAAATGTGTGTTTGCATGCACCTTGTTTGGACAATTGATTTTAGCTCTCTATTGCTAATATTTTCATTCTTTCATACTTAGTAAATGAATCTAAATTAATAATATTATCACTCTTTCCTACTTTGTAAATGATTCCTACTTAGTATATGAATATTTATTGAAAAGAGTAAAGAGAGAATTTAAATTTTTATCATGTTTTAGATAGAAATAATGAATATAACAAGATAAATATCTATTATGATTGAGGATTAGTCTAACATTAACTTCACTTCACTTGTCATTTGGGAACTTTTATCTATTAATTTTTATCATTTAAGCTCTATGATACACTTATTACATTCAAAGGTAGCCATATAAGTTTTCCTAGACATATAAGAGATTTGAGTATAAGAGAAGGAACTTGCATATAATTTTCATTAACATAGAGAAAGCTTATGATAAAGTTCCAAAGATATTATTTGGTGAAGCATTAAAGAGTGATGAGCCGCGATATCGCGTCCGCCCCCACGATATCGCGTATGTGATATCGCAGCCCGCGACAATGTCTATAAATAAGAGGCGGCTTTCCCTATCTTAGGCACTTAGATCTAGACCCATAGCCAAACTATAGCAGTTTTACCATTCTAGAGTTAGAATAATTTCCATGTGCTCGTAGTAGGAGTCTTAAAGTGAATGGATCTTTATTCGAGCAAATTGTACCTGAGCACACATTTGTGTACGGCAATAAAGACGAACTTTTTGATAAACCTTGTAGCATGTGGACTAAGCTAAATAGGAATTAATTACTGTTAAATGTTTAAATGCTTTCCTAGATAATTAATCTCTCTTAACCCTTGACTCTCCTAGTTAAGTGCACTCAATACGATCACTTCGAGCATGTGTGTAGTGCTTGGTAACCTATTAACGATTAGCGTTTGGTAATCCTAGCAGCGTTACACTGGTTCAGGATGTGTGCGGCAAGTGGGAACAGATACTGGTGTTAGGATTAATTAGAACTTAGTTAGTGAATAGTTAATATAAGTTAGTCACTTAGTTCTCTTCACCTTTCCCTATTAGCATAAGACATTAAAAAGATAAAAGATATAAAAATCATATACCTCAAGCTTACTTAACCATACAACCGTGATAATACAAGTAAGTTTGGGAAGACAGCGATTGATTAACCTTAAGTGTTCCATTAAGGCGCATAAGCACTTGGTCCTTGGAGTTCAACTGAATCGCGCTCAAGACGCTCGTATTCGTATGGTTGAGTGTAGGGGTACCTCGCCACTCATCATTGGCACCGTTGCCAGGGACTTAGTTGTTTGTGCGCTACGTAGAACATAGGAGATCATTCATATCGTTGGGACGCTAGAACAAACCCTTAGGGTTGATCAAGAGAAAATAAGACAATGGTAAATAGCACACCGAACAAGACAAAAATGTCTTCTTCTTCACACAAAAGCACTTCACCGCCTAGGACCAACACAAGAGACAGTCGACAGCACAACACACGTAGCCAAGATCCACCAGTTCCTCAACAGTTCTGTGTGGCAATAGTTCTGTGTGGTATATATTCATCATGATGAATATGTACCCAACTTTACCTTTATTCTCCATCAAAATGAACAACTGTGTTGGAGAGACTTGGAGGGTAACATAGTATTGCCTCTAGACCGAGCAGTGCCCAACATGCTCCTTTGTGCTCTTGCACAAATAAGCATGTCACAATTGTACACAGAGTACGTTGCATGCGACCATGACATAAGGGACTACCATCCCACAGAAGCGCAACGTCAAAGGGACTTGCAACAAGAGAGATATCACACATCTTTGAAGGGCAAAGGACCCCATAATGCTCCACTCGTCTTGAGAAAAATTGAGGGTGGTGAACCTATTTCAATAAGTTCTCCACAAAATGATGTTCCCCCTCCTAATGATAGTCAGGCGGTGGTGTATTAGAACCTCCACTCCATGATTCACAACCCTAGTTCTGATCCCCATGAACACCAATTCTTCAACAAGGGAACACAAACGCATGATAAAGGTGGGTAGTCTGATCGTAATCACGATCGGGCCGAGACCACCGAAGAGAAGGTAAGAAACATTGTCATGGTAATGGTTCTCCTTCTTCTTCACCTTCATCATCACATTCACCCTCTCCTTCAGTATCAGGACACAATCATAAGGAACCTAACCATGAGGATAAAGGTAAACAGGGTGAGAAACCTCGATGAGAGAGTCGAGAACAAGGACAAGGGCACTCTAGAGAATCGCAGCATAGAAGAAGGGAGTGTAGGGAACCGCGTAGACATCACAGAAGCTATGAATGAAATGACCACGAAGAACCCCTACTCACAACCCAAAGCATGTTAGACATCACAGAGGCCGTAAGAATTCCCACAAGGCACCAAAAAGATAGTAGGATCAAGAGGTTAGACATGAATAATATCCCACGATTTGAGGGGGGATACAATGTTGATCCTCAAAACCACCTATAGGCATTTCACTATGCATGTGCCTTGTAGAACATCGAGAACGAATGGAAAAAATTAAAGTTGTTCCCAAGTAAACTAGTAAAAGAAGCAGAAAGCTGGTACCGGTCCTTAGAACTGAAATCCATTCGGAGGTGGAGTACGATGCTAGAACTATTTGCTAATAAGTATCAAACGTACTCTGGGGTGTCCAACCTGTGAAAGAAAATCCAAGGATGGAAGTAAGGAAGTCATGAACCCTTGGATGCTGCCATGGGCTATTATTATGCACTGTTACATCGTTGCCCATGCCATGGTTACTCACAGCAGGATCAACTATGCCATCTCGTAGATGGACTTAGGCATGAAACTAGGAGAATCCTTCGAACTTATGCCCAAGGGAGATTATTAGAGCTTAGGTCCCATCAGATCCATAGATTGCTAGAACAAGTAGCCAAGGAAGAAGGAGAGCTACGTAAGAGAGAAAGTGCAAAAGAGTACAACCATGATCCTTCCCTCCAAAAAAGGGTAGTTTGATTTTGTGAGGAGGAGGAAGAGTCACCACTCGAAGAGATGGTGCATAGGAAAACCTTGTCACTGCAAAAATTAACAATAGAAGTGTTGGAAAAGGTATACCAAATGTGGGACTCCATAGATAGTAGATTTGAAACCGTTCTCAAAATTCTAGAGGAGTTTAAGGAGTGAGGTAGTGACTATGAAAAAAAGAAAAAGAGGAACATGGACCATGCACGTAACAAAGGTAAGGGTAAAATGGCCATCACCAAGGAGGTTGTGGATTCTAATATGGACAATGACGGTGGATGTGAGATATGCTAATATGACCATCCTGAGGGATTTTGCCTAGTAATATCACATCTACAAGAGTCTGGGGTGTACGCACTTAACCCACGAGTTAACAAACGGCAAGCACCCCGATGGTTACCTTATCCCCAAGGTAACCCAAGGTAGTTCCACCAACCTTCAACATATTATCCAAGTGGAACTCCACCACAACCTATTGAGCAACACCAACAATGGCAATACCCACAGTGATGGGGGATGCCATTACCAAGGCAACAATATCCTTACCGAAAATCGGATCCATATGGCTACTATGTGCAGCAACCAATCTCTCCACATGACTCTGTTGGTCACATGACACCACAACGTCACTACCAAGCTTGGGAGTATTATAGGACTCCTTCTTTTAGGAGAGACAACCCACAGACATACCATCCTCCAAACCCATCCGCAACTCTCACACCGATAGCTCCATTACCACCAGCTCTAGCAATGCAAGGGGAACTCCCCACTCAACCGTAGCAACGCAATGCTATGAGAGCTATAAACCTTCAACCCACTACTGGTTCTAACAACCATACAAAGAGAAGATATTTCTTTAGAACCAGCAGTCCAACCAAATTCTCACAACCACAAGCGGTTGAGCCTTTAAATGCTTCTGCATTAGATAAGGCTTCAGATCTCCCTTCAAATCAAAAACAAAGCTCAACGCATACGGTTATGTTAACACATGTTGTCACTAACTAGATTAAGGAGGGCCACCTTCGCAAGAAATTATTTGACCTTGGAAGCCCTTTAATCTATCTCCAAGTTGCTAGGAATGAACCATGTAAAGCTCTTCTAGACTCAGGTTTCAGAGTCAACTTAATATCACAAGAGATGTATAAAGCCTGGAACCTGTCCCCACTAAAGAAGAGCAATATTTGCTTAGAGCTAGCTAACCAGTCCATCACTGTTCCCTTGGGATTGGTGGAGGACATTGTTACCATTGTGTGTGGGTGGTCATACCCAGCTAATTTCCTAGTGATACAAGTAAACAATGACAAAGGGGACTTCCCAATAATAATGGGAAGGGCATGGCTAAGTACCATAAACGCACGCCTAGGAATCTGCGATCTTTCCATGGAAATATCTAAGGAAAAAAAATTTGGAAAGATTGAGAAGAAGAAAGTTCCATGCATCACATACAGTGATACAGGGTGTGATTACGTATAGGAATGTTCAACATTGTCTGCATGCAACTGGTGTGCCCAAGAAATCAATATACAAAAGTGCCTGTATGTAGCAACCACACAACAAGAAGACACCCAGTGGTTGATGGCTAATCAAGAGAGAAACTCACCAACGTGCATGGAACTAACTGGGGGAACAACTTACACCCATATCAAAAGCATAGATGAACTAGAGAAAGAGTGTCACCAACTTCCAACCCTTAACTTGAAAACATCAATAGGGGGAAGCTGGAGATTCCAAAAAACTTCAAACAAGCACTCCGATAAAAGATTACTAGTCAATGTGCAACAGACTAAACTCTACCTTAAATCTAGAACGGTTAATGCACATAACACATTGGAGAAAGGATGACCTCACTCATTATTTTGGATCTCCTCCTTTCAACTCAGTCATGGAGGAGATGGCCACCTATGCTGATCAATCAAGGCTCTCAATTCCTTTTTAAGTTTTTGTTTTACACATTTTTGTCTTACAAATTTCTTTAACTTTCCTTGTTTTTGTTTTGCAACATCATTCATATTCTTTCATTTATTTGTGTGTTTATTTATTTTGTTAGGTTTTTCACCTAATAAGTGCTCCTGATGATGGTATGAACTGTATTCCATTGATTGCTACTGTTTGGTTTTTACCTTTGAGTTATAGTGTTGATACTAAGGTATGGTTCTTTTGATATAATAGGCAATGAGTCCATGTCATCCATGTATCCATAAATTTCTATGGTCTCTTTTGGCTTAGAACTGTATAGTCCCTTTCTTTCAATAATAAGAACTATCAATGAATTGGTGATTGGACATTTCTCGAACCAAGGAAGAACTCAAGGATTGAAAAGGGTGTGACTTCAAGGGGATTCGATGCATTTGTGTTGGCCATTCTCTTGGGTGCTTAGATGTTTTCTTCTTGAGTTTTCCTTACCATTCCAACGCTACTCTAGTATTAGGAAGCTGAGCTAATAAAAATAATAAGTCTTTNTTTCCTTACCATTCCAACACTACTCTAGTATTAGGAAGCTGAGCTAATAAAAATAATAAGTCTTTGCATGGTGTGGTTCTCACTTCATAAAAAAAAAGCACAATGAGAATTCAAAGCACACCCCTTAGACGAAATAATCATCTGGGCTAGAAGCACTAGTTATGGAACTAAATAAACATGTTCCCTCTAACTAAGGCCCTTTCTCGCTTCCTACTTTCTCCTTTTTCGTTCGTCGAAGTGGTGGTGACTTTTTGATGGGAGAATTCTTGTTACTTCAAGTGGATGGATTGGCCAAATGTATTAATGCTAAGTCACTGGATGTGGATTGTTGGAGGCTATATTTGGAATGAGATCTACTAATTCACATTAACCATTAATACACAAGGGGCTATACACCACCTTGTTCTTGAGACTCCATTCCATTCTCTTCTTTCCATCCTTATTTCTCCATTTTTCACCTCATTACCAGTTTTATCAATAGTCCATATTTTGGTTGATGCATTATTTTATTTTTGGTAAATTCTTGTGGTTAAGACTTTAACTCTTGCTTCCAAATGACATTTCTAGAACCTACAGACTCATTGAATGTGGGACTGACAGGTCATTAAGGGCATGAGCCTACTTTGGGGAGGATCCACTGGCATTCCTATTTGGTGCATCAGTTAATTTCTTTCCCTTAAACATTTTTACAATCAACTCTTATTTTTTTCATTTCCATCCCTGGCATTCATTTTATCAGCACTACCGTTGTTTCTTTTTCTCCATATTTCTTATTCCTTATCTTTTTCCATTCTCTCGCTATCGGAGGTTCGCTCTCAGTCATGGGGGTCCTAGTCCAATTTTTTCGATTTTCTCTAAACCCCTACACCTTGGGTAGCCAATAGTGTTATATCTCCAAAATCTGCATCAGCCATACCGCAACTCAGCCAATGGATCTTTCACTAGGGCAAGGTTTTAACTGCATTGTGATTCATTTACCCTTGCTAATATAAGATTGTGTTGTGTGTGTAGATGGAAATCATACACCAATGGATTGGATCCAGAGGGAACACTTGGAATGGACTGGTGCTAGAGTAGTCATGCAAGGAATAAGATCAATGGTGTGGTTATGGATGGACAATGGAAGGCACAATCTTGGCATCAGCAACAACAGACTTCTTCTTTTTTCTCTCTCTCTTCTCTCTCCTCTCTTAGCTACCAAATAAAGCTGGATGTTAAATGTGTATAGTGTTCACTCTTATTATCATGAACACTAATTTTGTCATGTATTGTAATGATGATCCATTCAGATGTCACCCCATTCACCATTAGTGTCATTCAAGTCAATAATCCCATACCTTCCCAATATTTTGTAATGAACTTGAGGATAAGTTTTCATTTAGTCATGGAGGTATGATGAGCCGCGATATCGCGTCCACCCTCGCAATATCATGTACATGATATCATGGCCCATCGCAATGTCTATAAATAAGAGGTGGCTTTCCTTGTCTTAGGCACTTAGATTTAGAACCATAGCCAAACTATAACAATTTTACCATTCCAGAATTAGAATAATTTCCATGTGCCCGTAGTAGGAGTCTTAAAGTGAATGGATCTTTATTTGAGAAATTCTACCTGAGCACACATTTGTGTATGGAAATAAAGATGAAATTTTTGATAAACCTTGCAGCATGTGGACTAAGCTAAATAGGAATTAATTACTATTAAATGTTTAAATGCTTTTCTAGATAATTAATGTCTCTCAACCCTTGACTCTCCTAGTTAAGTGCACTCAGTATGACCGCTTCGAGCATGTGTGTAGTGCTTGGTAACCCAGTAACGAGTAGCATTTGGTAATCCTAGTAGCTTTACACTGGTTCAGGATGTGTGTGGCAAGTGGGAATGGATACTGGTGTTCGGATCAATTAGAACTTAGTTAGTGAATATTTAATATAAGTTAGTCACTTAGTTCTCTTCACCTTTCCTTATTAGCATAAGACATTAAAAAGATAAAAGATATAAAAATCATATACCTCAAGCTTACTTAACCATACAACTGTGACAATACAAGTAAGTTTGGGAAGACAATGATTGATTAACCTTAAGTGTTCCATTAAGGCGCGTAAGCACTTAGTCCTTGGAGTTCCACCGGATCGCCCGTGAGACACTCCTATTCATATGGTTGAGTGTAGGGGTACCTCGCCACTCATCAAAGAAGAAGGATATTTCTATTGGATATAAAAAGGCTATTTAAAACATGTATGATGGAGCAACAACTTAAGTTCGTATTGTTTATGAAGAGACTTTAAAATTTCTAATGAAGGTTAGGTTACAACAAGGATCTACCTTAATCCTTTATTTTTTTTTCATTATTATGGATAAGCTATCAAAGATATTCATAATGGTATCCCTTAGTGTTTGTTTTTATTGATGATATCATTTTGGTAAATGAATAAAAAAAATACCTGGTTGCAAAAACTAAAGAATTGGAGGAACATTCTAGAAGGGTTGATGATTAGTAAAAGTAAAATAGACTACTTGGACCATACTTTTAGAGGAACAGTGAGTAATGAAGAAATGAAGAATACAATCCAAAATCAAGAAGTTTTTCAATGTAAGAAATTTAGATCCTTAGGGTCTCTAGTTCTAGTTAAAGTGGATGGTAAGATTAACAATGATGTGACAAACAGAATTGGAGTAAGATAGAAGAAATAGTGGGTAGCTAGTTGATGAGTGATGAGGTACCCCTACGCCCAACCATATGAATCACAAGCATTCATGCATGATCTGGTCAAACTTCATAGACCTTAAGTTCCTAAGTATACTGGTTCAAGAAAGTGAAATCTAATTAAGACAATCATTATCTTCTTAGTTTCACTTGTGAGGTACAATTTTATGGTTAAGTGCAACTAAGATATATAATTTTTATCATTTTATGTTTTATAAGTTTAATCACCTAGAATAAGAATGAAAGGTAGAAAAATATAATTAAACAATCTATTGCCTAGCTAGCCTAACACAGGTACCCGTTCCCACTCTTCAAACACATCCTAAATGCATATAGCACATGTAGGTTACCAAATGTTAAGCATTTCTAGGTTACCAAGTACTACACGTATGCTCAAAGTGGTCATGCTTGTGTTCATTAACAACTAGAAATTAATTGCTTAATTAAAGTGCATTAAAGTAAGTGCATGAATATTAAATGAATAAAAGGAAACATTAATCTATTCTTAGTGCTGCAAGGATTATCAAAAGGGCTCGTCTTTATTTCCATCACATTGCTATGCTCAAGTACATTAGTGCTCGAATAAAGATTCATACACATTCAGACTCCTAATGTGCGCACTCAAAAATATTCTAACTCTAGAATGGCTAAACTACAAGAACGTTGTTACTCTATTCAAAAACTAATGTGGAAATCATATGCCCAAGCACTATATTTATAGGCCGACATATACCCTGCAATATCAAATATTTGACATNGTATTTATAGGCCGACATATACCCTGCAATATCAAATATTTGACATCGCATCTTGGGGTTTGATATCGGGTATTTGATATTGAGGCTTTGATATCATGTATCCGATATCAAGGCACATCAAAACATGATTCATCATACCTCCATGACTGAATGAAAACTTGTCCTCGAATGAACAAGTTTCTTACAAAATATTGGGTAGGTATGGGATTATTGACTAACATACAAACTGACTCAGATGGAATAGACAAATTCTAAGTGCTTGAGTGTATAGATTTACAATCTTTTACAAAATTGGATGTTCATGACAATAGAAGTGAACACCCTAGAAAAAATTAACATCCAACTTCTCTAGCAGCTAAAGAGTGAGGGAGAAGATGCAATGATCATGCAAGGTCCTCATCACATGGTGTTGTTGCTTATCTTTTGGTGAAGAGATTCCTACTTTTAGTTTGCACTTCCCACTACAATCACAACAAAATTGTGGATTAGTATGCAATGTGTAACATATAGCTTTTAGGTACCTTGTCTCATTGGTGGTTACACTTGGTTGGGTTGTGATTATGGTGGATTGATTTCATTAATAGTGTTAGCGGGAAAGTTGAAAAATAGGTGAAATGGATAAACAATCCATTAAATTTTGAAAACTTCAAATGAAATGAAATGCTTGAAGATGTTTTAAGAATTTACAACAAATAAAAAGATGAGTTCTTTGAAAAAATTTTGTAAAGATGCATGCAATTGGATGTTATTGATGGAGCATACAAAAGGATTTGATTGTGAGAATGTCTAAGGATGAAGAACTTAACTAACCCAACCAAAAGATATGCAAATGGATCCTTCCCAAAGTAGGCACAGGCCTTTTATTACCCTTGCATAACTTCAAACCAAAGAGTCCATGGGCCCCATGGTTGATTAATGGTTACAGAAAGTTAAGTACAAAAACCCAGAAGAAACTACCTAAGAATTTTGACACATCAAAATAAGGCATCGAACAAGAACATGAAATCGGTAGTGAGGTGAGACATGGATAGCATAGGTGGATGAGAGAGAGAGAGTGGAATGGAGTTCCCAAATAAAGTCACATGAAGCCTCTTGTGAATGTTGTGTTTAAATAACTTGATAAAATCCATCCTTAGTCTAGACCAAAACCAACCATGTTTAGTGAGGTATTGTCATTCTAAGACTAGTCCACCCCCCTTAGACACACAAGTGCTTGGACAAGATAACCACCATTTCTTATTAAAGAAGAAAAGAGAAGTATAAAGTGAAGAAGGGCCTTAGTTAGAGGGGACCTTCAGGCATGGGTAACATGTCTTTCTAGTTCCATAACCAATGCTTGTAGCCCATTTATTTTGTGTAAGGGATGTGCTTTGAATTCCCATTGTTATTTTTTTGTATTTTTTTATGATGGGAACCACACCATGCAAAGACTTGTTCAACTTCCTATTATTGGTTGACACAAAATAGTAAGAAATCCATGGAAACACACATGCACCCAAGTAAGTAGAAAGGCACAAACAACATTGAATTTCCTTGAAGTCACATCCTATTCAAACCTTTGAATCCTTTCCAAATTTGAAAACTACTAAAGTCACAAGTTTATTAAATTTTTATTAATGAAAAAGAGACCTCACACTTCTAGACTAAGGAAAACCATAGAGTTTGTGAATGAGTGGACATTATGGACTACCTGCCTATTTCATGAAAAAGAAACCATGTCCTAGTTATCAGTAACAAAATTCAAAGGCAGAATCCAAACACCAACAATCAAATAATTGGATAGCACATGCCCACATCAATCAAACACATTGTACCTCGTTGGCAATAAGGCATGTTATTATTAAAAAATACTAAGAAAATCACATCAAAAATCAAGGAAAATATATAAGAAACTATCAAATATTTAAGAAAAATAAAACATAATAACAATGTTGTAAAAAAAATCTTGAAAAATTAATAGTGTAAAAACAAAAAGGTGTAAGATAAAGAATGTGTAAAACAAAAGGTTGTAAAAGTAACAAGGTGTAAAACAAAACAATGTAAAAAAAAAAAGATGGGGGGCTGCTTATATAATTAGCATGGATGAATATCTCCCTCACAACTAAGTTTGAAGGGAGAGATGTGACATGTCGAACGTCATTGTTCGTCTATGGAGATGTTTATTGTTCTGGCCTATGTTGGTTGATGGAAAGGTTTTGTCTATTTTATGTTAACCAATGACCAGTTATTTGGGTCCTCAGTAGGTTCCATGCATTTTGTGCTACTTGTAGAATTAGTTGTCAACCACTGGGTGCCCTCTGGTTTAGTAGCTGTTGTGTACAGGCACTTTTGAATTTTAGGTTTAGTTGCACACTGAATACATGTGTTAGTGAATATGCTTTTGATCAACCATAACTTCCACACAGAGTTGCACTTGGTATCACTATACGCAATACATGGAACTTTCTTTCTATTAATCAAACTAAATTCATTCTCCTTGGAAATCTCCAAGGAGAGGTCACATATGCCTATTCTTGTATCAACGGTGCTGAGCCAAGCTCTTTCCATAATGATAGGGAAGTCCTTGTTGCAATTCTCAACCTCAAGTACCAGGAAGTCAATAGGATAAGACCACCCATAGACAGTGATCACAATGTCTTCTACTAGTCCTAATGAAATAGTGATGGACTAGTTTGCCAATTCTAATATGATATTGTTCTTCTTTAGAGGAGGAAAGTTCCATGCAGTATATATCTCATGAGAAATCAGGTTAACACCAGAACTTAAATTAAGAAGAGCCTTACATGGTTTATTCCCAACAATCTACAAATAAATAAGAGGACTCCCAGGATTATATAGTTTCTTGGGAAGATTTCCAACCTTGATTCAATTAGATATGACATGATTTATCATGAATTTATAGGCTTGAGGAGATGTTTGATTTGAAGGGACCTCGATAGGGTTTAATGTAAAGGATGAAGAAGAGACAGGGTGTTTGGCCACATTAGTCTATGAGGGCCTTTTAGGACTTTTAGTGTAGAAGAATGACCTCTTTTGGGATTGTTATTTCAAGCCACTTGGCTGGGAAGTCGACTTTATGTTGATAGCCTTGGTAGTAGTTCATTGTTGTGGCTGAGCAAGAATTTCACTCTACATGGATGGAGTAGGTGGTAGCCATGTGGAGGGTGGGGGAATGTGTGCAGAAATAGGAGGAGGATAAGGGTAAAAGGTGGTGTTTCTCCTTACATGTGGAGAAAGAATTCGATAATAATCAGGAGGGTAGTGAGGTTGGAAAATGGAAATGTGAACAGAAGATTCATGTGGAGATAAGGGTTGTTGAACATAATACCCATATGGATCAGGTTATTTATAAGGGTATTGCTACCTTGGTGGTGCCAATGCCTATAACTGTGGTTGCTGCCAATGTTGATATTGCTCATATGGTGGTAGTGGAGTTCCACATGGATAATAATATTGTTGTTGGTGAAATTGCCTTGAATTTCCTTGAGGATAAGGCAATCTTCTAGGTGTTTACCTTTGTGCTAGTTGTGGATTCAAGGCATACATCCCAGATTCTTGTAAGTTTGATACAATAGGACAACATTCCTTAGGATGTTCATAATGGTAGATGTCACACCCACCATCATCATCTAATTTGCTTCCCACAACTTCCTCTATTGCAACAATCTTACCCTTACCTCTTTGATTGGCACACTTAGCTTTCTTGCACCTCCTGTGTTCATGATAACTACCTTGTTCTTTAAACTCCTCAACAATTTTTAGGATAGCTTGATATCTGCTATCCATGGGGTCCCATAATTGATCAACCTTGGTCGATATTTCAGATTGAAATTTTTGAAGCAGCAAGGTTTCTTGATTCATCAACTCATCAAGTGATGATTCTTCCTCATTATCATAGAATCAAACCTCCCTCTTGCGAATGAAAGGATTACAGTTGTACACTTTTGCACTTTCTTATTTCCTTAATTCTCCTTCTTCCTTTGCTACCTACTCAATTAATCTTTAAATCTGATGGGTGCTTAATTCTGATAGTCATCCTTGGGCATAGACACCAAGGGTTCTCCTCATTTTGGATTAAAGCCAATGTACAATGTGATAAATTTGGTCCAAATAAGAATAACCATGGCCAAGACATCTGTGCAATAAGAAATAGTATTGGCCTATGGTAGTATCCAAGGGTTTGTGTGTTCCTTGTTTTCATCCTTGGATTTTCCTCCTTAAGTTGGACACTTGGGAGTATGTTTGGTATTTTTCATTGAATCATTTAGGCATTGTACTCCATCATCTAATAGATTTTGGTTTTAAGGACTGATACTAGTTCTTTGCTTCTTTAATGAGTTTCCTAGGAAACAACTTAAGCTTTTTCCACTCATTTTCTATATTCTGCAAGGCACATGCAACTTGGAAAGCTTAAATATGGTTCTACATATCTAAGTTATATCCCCTTTTGAACAGAGGGATATTGTTCATGTTTAGCCTCTTGATCCAACTATTATTTAGATTCCTTGTGGGAATTCTCATTGCCTCTGCAATATTTAGCATACTCCAAGTAGCAAGAAAAGGCTCATCAAGGCCATAATCTTAGTGCCTATGATGCTGTCTACTACCCTTTTGTTCATGGTGGTCGGTCTCTCTTGAATGCTCATGCCCTTGGTCTTGACTTGCTTGATGGTTCCTTTGATCATTTTGATCCTGTCAACCACCACCATCATGGTCGCACCCCATGTGGTTGTGGTTAGAGCTAGAAGAGGAAGAAGATGATGCCAAAGGGGAAGAGGAAGGAGGACTAGCATAATCACGGTGCCTGCTACCCCCTCTTTGGTGATTGTTGCCATGATCAAGATCTTATTTCTTATTTGCATCCCTACCTTGACTCTCCTCCTTGGATTCTCCTTTTTCTTTGGATCCATTCTTGCTAGAACTAGGATTGTGGATCGTGGATTATAGGTTTTGGTTTTGGCCTCCTTCATCAAAGTTTAAGAGAGGAATTTCACTAAACAAAAAACCCCCAGAGAAGGGTTCTCTACCATCTTTTTGGTATAGCAGGAATGGGGAATCATTGAACCACTTCCCCTTCGTAGATTCATAACACTATTCTATCTGTTGATCCCTGAGATGTTGTGCCTCAATGGGACAATAATCCTTGGTGTCACTATCTTGTATAATGTACTCAGCATGAAGTTCTTGAAGGCCCAAATGCACAAGATTTTGTTGGAGCATCATAGGAGCAAATTAATTGGGTGGCAACATGATGTTGCCCTTCATGTCATGCCATCACAATTATTCATCCTAGTGTAAGATGAAGGTGAAATTGCATACATACTCATTAGGGTGAGCATATACCACTTTGTATTATTGGGGCACCTACTAATGAACTTTGTCAGACTTGGGTGGAGAATCACTCTTGTGAGAAGAAGACATTTTATATTAGAAAATGTAGTGTGCTTTTAAATATTTTTGTAGTTATTGCAAAGTGTGATATGACTCTAGGATTCATTCCAACTAAAAGGTCCCTAGCAATGGTGCCAATGATGAGCAGTGAGATACCCCTACACCCAACCAATCGAATCACAAGCATTCATGCATGATTAGGTCAAACTTCGCAGACCTTAAAATCCTAAGTACATTGGTTCAAGAAAGTTAAATCTAATTGAGATGATCATTGTCTTCTTAGTTCCACTTGTGAGGTACAAGTTTATGGTTAAGTGCAACTAAGGTATATGATTTTTATCATTTTATGTTTTATAAGTTTAATCACCTAAAATAAGAATGAAAGGTAGAAGAATTTAATTTCTAATCAATCTACTGCCTAGCTAGCCTAACACAAGTACTTTTTCCCACTCTCCAAACACATCTTGAATGCATATAGTGTTGTTGGGTTACCAAATGTTAAGCATTTCTAGGTTACCAAGTGGTACATGTATGCTCAAAGTGGTAATGCTTGTGTTCATTAACAACTAGAAATTAATTTCTTAATTAAAGTGCATTAAGGTGAGTGCATGAATATTAAATGCATTAAAGGAAACATTAATCTATTCTTAGTGCTTCAAGGATTATCAAAAGGGCTCATCTTTATTTTCGTCACATTACTGTGCTCAGGTACATTAATGCTTGAATAAAGATATGTACACACTCAAACTCCTACTATGGGCACTCAGAAATATTCTAACTCTGGAATGGCTAAACTGTAAGAACTTCATTACTCTATTCAAAAACTAATGTGGAAATTGTGTGCCCAAGTGCTATATTTATAGGTTGACATATACCCTGCGATATTAGATATTCAACATTGCATCTTAGGGTCCGATATTGAGGCTTCGATATCACATATTTGATATTGGGGCACATCAAAACATGATTCATCACTAGTTATGTGCTTTGTGATAAAATAATTTGTGCTAGGTTAAAGGATAATTTCTAACGCTTCAATTTCAATATCAGATCTATGATCTTTTATGATGCAAAATGTTAGCCTCTCAAAAATTATTAGGTGTAGTGTGTGCACAGATGCATATGCTAAGGTGGATGTTGGGTGTAATCAAGAAAGATCAAATTAGAAATTCTCTTATTAGGGGAAGTTTTGGAGTAGCTTCAATATATGATAAGATTAAAAAAATTTTCTTAGACGCTTTGGTAATATGTTAAGAAGAACAAAGACAACTTCTTGTAGAAGAGGTCACTTGATTAAAGTTGATGGAAACCAACAAAGAGGTAGACCAAAACATACTTGATTTGCTTAAATAAAGAAAAAAATCTACAATATATGTATTAATACTTATTTGTCTCTTAATAGAAGTGAATGGTATAAAGATCTCATATAATTAACTTCATATACTTGGAATAAGGCAAGATGATGATGATAGGAAATATTTATAGATGATCTTTATATTTTTTAAATACTGTTGATGAAGTTTTATAAAGGCTTAATTAAATTGCAATTAAATATGAAGAAAAGCCTAAAACTTATTTGGAACAAGAGAAATTCTAATTTAAAATCAAAGTTAATCATGGAAAAAACATCAAAGAATTACATATCATGCCTAAGTGGTAATTGAAGAAAAGGAGATGTCTAATCCATCCTTGATGAATCTTGTAGACCTAAGGATAGAGAGTTCCTTGAACATTATTTGTATTATTAGAAGAACCTCCATTCCAAAACTAGATAAGAGGAGGGAGTTTTACAACACCAAAAACTAAAAATGTAAATGAAATCTTGGTAGAGAAAAACTTCAACTCATCCCATGTTTGCTATCCTAGTTAGCTTAGCATAGGAGAGGCATAAAAAATAAGGTCCAAGATCCAAGCAACATAGATGTCCCATAGTTATTCTAAAATAATATAATATCAAGCATCAAAGGTAAAACCCTTATTACTTAATATTACTAATATTAATCAATTGGAAGAATCACAAAACCAAAACCTAAAAAATCATGATTTATAATCAGAGTATATTATATAAACATTATCCAAAACATAAATCTTGAAATAATGCTTCAATACCATCTATAATGATGATGCCTTGAGAGGTGTCTAGAATTATAAAGAATTCCTTTTGATCAATCCATATCTAGTGTGAAATATCTAAAAATTATTTCTACTCTTAAGAATTGTATCCAACATTAACACATCTAAATCATACTTTAAGAATGTAGCATACTTGATTGAAGATAACTAATTTATCTAAGAAGAAATAATGTAGACTTTGACAAGGACAAACACAACAAACAATAATAAATACAACATCAATAGTTTTGGTGTGCATTTGCAATAGATAACTCACCTGTAGACCTATTACAATTTATTACAAGGTTTGTCAAGAAGTCATACTAATGCTTCCAATATGTTTCCAGGTCTCTAGCAAATCTCAACCCATATGAAGGGAATAAGAAAAAGGGTTTAAAATTTCATTAACAATTACAAATATTTCACTATTCAATTCAAATCATTAATTCCACAATTTTTTAAAGATGTTTCAATGTACATTCTCCTCAAATTTACAAAAAAATATTCATAGTTACTTTCTTAGGTTTTATTTCCAATTTTAACTTGAAAATTGCATCATGTACATGGCATAATATTTTGTATTTAAATTATTGTAACAATAATTGCCACCATTTTAAGCAATGAATAGGCTTTGACAAGGAAACCCTCTTTCCCTTTTATCTATTTATTTATTATGGCTATGGTAGGCTTTGATGCTAATCTTCACAAGAATTAGCAAAGAAATGAAATTGAAGATATTAAACTAGCATTTAGATATATGTATTTCACCTACCAAAAACTTGTGAGTTTTTATTTTTTAAAGAAGAGACTACAATCCTTTACAAAAATAAATAGGGACTTCAAGATTTTCCTACTACTAATATCACTATCAATATTTGTAAATGGAAACTTAATAACTTTGGAATGTCTTTTTGTCTTTAATAGTGGAATCTAAAAAAAGGTAGAATGTGAAAAATATTTGGATGAATATGGTAGATAAAAGAAAGAAAAAGGTGGAGGAATGACAAAGAAAATTGTTATCTTAACAAATATGTTGACATTGAGCATTCTTGTGTATGGTTCACATCATTGCCTAGAACATATTATACTTGTCTTAAAAGAACATTTATAAACCATGATGTATTATTGGATGGTAAATGAAACATTTGGAACTTTTGAACTTAGCACTTTTTGGTGAGCTTGTGTTACAAATTGGAAGTTGTGAAAACAAAATATTTGTATAATAAAGTGTTATTTTGACTTGTTCTAAGAATTATTAGTGAATCTCTTTTAAATGATATAGAAAGTATAAAGTCATCATATAACTAATAGGTAGGTAAGCATAAATTTAGTTAGTTATAGGACAAAGTCAATTTATCTATAAAACTATATGATGAATCATTTAAATTTAGCTGTGTCAACAAGCATGCATTGATGCAACCTTGTCAACACATGGTTTGATGTGTTGACACAGATGTGTCAATGTAGTGTTTAGTCTTGCCTATATAAATGTGTGTGCCCACCACATTTATGGCATGTTAAATTAGTAGCCTAGTCAAACTTTTGCAATTTTCCTACTTTAGAGTTAGAATATTTTCTAAGTGCCCATAGTAGGACTTCAAGGATTGTACAAATCCTTATTCAAGCATCAATGTACCTGATGAGACGCGATTCGCATGTGCCACGATATCGCAACCACCACGATATCGCGTTGTCCCTTGCGATGTTGCGTAAACGATATCGTGGTCCGTCGCCAAATCTATAAATAAGAGGTGGCACTCCCCTTATTTTTCATCCTAGGCTAGAAGTAGGGAAACTCTAGTAGATTGATCACTCCAGAGATAGAATATTTTCCATGTGCCTGTAGTAGGAGTCCCCAAGTAAACGGATCTTTATTCGAGCAGCTTTGTACTTGAACGCAAGTTGTGTACGGCAATAAAGACGAGCTTTGTGGATAAACCTTGCAGTGCATGGAATAGGATTTTATTACCTGTTATTTCTTACCTATTATTTATTACCTGCATTAGCGCAGCATGAGTACAACTTGATTACAATTATTGACGAATGTGTATGGCTAATCAAGGAATCGGCTGCTCATTGCGATTAGTCTCTCTCACCCTCAACTCCTAGAATGCGGAATGAGTACGACTTGATTACAAGCATTTACGAATGTGTATGTCTAGTCAAGGAATCAGCTACTCATTACGTTTATGCTAGTTAATTGCCTCATTATGACCACTTCGAGCACGTGCATTACGTGTAGTGATCCCAGTAACGATTAGCATTTGGTAGCCACAGTTGCATAGTTCAGGGTGTGTACGGTAAGTGGGAATGGATGCTGACGCTAGTTAATTTAGACTTAGCCCTTAGTTAGAGTTAGTTAGCTTTCTCAACCCTTCACTCTTTAGCATAGAAGACATAAAACTAGAAAAGACTATAAAAATCATATACCTTGGACTTACTTAACCATACACCGTGACAACTACAAGTAAGTCTGGGAAGACAACAAATGATTAACCCCAAGTGTTCCATGGGGCATGTAGGCATTTAGTTTGCAAAGTTCAACCGTATCGCATGTGCTACGCTTGTTTCGTATGGTTGAGTGTAGGGGTACCTCGCCACTCATCATTACCTAAACAATTTAATGTAATGACAATAAAGATGAGATTCTTGGAATTTCTTGTAGCAGTTAAGAATAGATTAATGTTTCCTTTTATGCACTTTATTACTCATGCACTTTACATTCATGTCCTTAGTTAATTAATACACTTAATAATAATACATAAGTACGACCACTTTGAACATATCACTTAATGCTTGCTAATCCTAGTAGTAGCTATTTGGTATGCCCATGAATAGATACTTGGTAACCTAGTTTCATTAGAATAAGTTCAGGATGTGAACGGAAAGTGGGCCTAGATGCTTATGTTAGGCTAGTTAGACTAAAACATTAGATAGTTAAATAGTTAGTCTTCAATTAATTCTCTTTGTTTCACACTTAGATTAGATCAAATAAAATATCAAACATCAAATATAAATAAAAATCATGTACTTTGTCTTACACTTAACCATACAACTAAGCTTACACAAGTGAAGCTAAGAAAACAATGATCATAACTCTCACAGTTTTCCATCCATACACTTAGAGACTAAGTCCATGAAATTCAACTAGATCATTGGTGAATGATTTTAATTTGTATGGTTGAGTGAAGGGACTACTTGTTGCTCATCATTGGTGCCATTGCTAGGATTTTAGTCTAGCTAAGTGCACTACATAGGAAAGATAGTGAAGTCATCTAAAGATGTTGTAAAGAATAAATAATGCTAAATCATTAAGAAAGTAAAAGATAAAAAGCACATTTTTTTAAACAAAGATTGATATGACTTCTTCTCGCAAGGAAGAAACTCCACTATCACTCACCGACAAATCCAATCAAAGACAAGAAGGTCAAAAAATGTAAGCATCCCAATAGTTTCAAGTTGTCTACACCCATCTAGATTCTTACACTTTGGATTTCACCTTCATCTTGCATGAGGACAAGTAGCTGTGATGGAGGAACATGGAAGGCAACATTGAGTTGCTTCCTGATTGATCTATTCCTATGATGCTACTAAACAATCTAATCAAGTTTAGCATCACTGGACTTAATGTCGAGTATGAGCTCCAAGATCACCTCTATCTAGATTATCATCCCACAGAGGCCCAAGGAAAGAAAGATTAGTAGATAGAAGCTTAATATGAGGCTTCAAAGAGTAAAATATTTGTTACCCACTTTTTCTTGCAAACACACAAAGAAGACAAGGACTTCTTTTTAGGCTAGTTCCAATACACTGATTCTTCCCCTTTCTTTGATGAGGAGACCCTTACCCAAAGGTTGCAGTCAATTGTGGACAACTTGGGCTAGAGAAAAAAATGGTTTTGACAATCAAGGGGCCTTAAAAGACAACCTTCTTAGCCATTCATCTAGAGGTAGGGATAATGACAAGTACCAGGGAAAAATAAACATGGTGATCGAGATAGTGACCGAAAAAGAGAAGGTAGTAGGCATTTTTCTGGTGTTGATTCTCCTTCTTCTTTACCGTCATCATCATCCTCATCATTATCCTACTCCAACTCTAATCAAAGAAGTAGAGGCTAGAATCATGGAAAGTGTGGATCATTGAACTTAGAAACGGGGGAGGGGGGGGGGCGTGAATAAGTTCCCCAAATTGAAATTCTTTGGATAGAGTATACACACCAAATTTAACATGGTTTCCCAACTTGGGTAGTCCACACTCGGAGGGTAAATCGCACATACATCTCTAAACTTTATTGCTCTTAAATGTGGTTTGAAGGGTCCACACCCTATACAATCTTCAAGCCTCGCTTCAGAGTGTTGTGATGCTACAACAACTAGTCAACCCTGCAAGGTTCTATCACGCTTTAGATGTGGTTTCTAGGCTTCCACAACCTTCACAATCTTGAGCTCCACTTAGGAGTGTTATGCCATATTGCCAACCACTCAATCCCATAGGATCTCGACAAGCTCAATCAAGATGCCTTCCTGCAAGAAGCACACCAACCCTATAGGGCAACAAGGGAGAACAATAATTATAAGGGATGAATGTAACTTATTCTGATAATCCTTGTACTTTGAGGTATAGCACACTTTACAATGGATAAATGATAATACAATGAAGAGCAACAATGATTACAATGATTGACAAATGATTAGACAATGATTTTATAAGAGCTTGCACATTTCCCAATGTATATGATGTTTTTTTCTAGCTACCATGTTTTCAAATCTATCTTGGAACTCATGCAACAACTAGCCAATAGTCATGGAGGACATCTTCTTCATGCCTGAGATGTCTTTTTGTATTTGCCCTTTATTCTGGAAAGGCGTCTTTATCTAGGAAAGACATCTTTCTAAAATCTCCATTCTAGGAAGACATCTTTATCTGGTGAAAGACATCTTTCTAAAATTGGCCTACATTTTTATGAAGACGTCTTTGTCTAGTGAAGACATATTTTCCTAATGAAAGACATTTGCTATTTCTTAGAGATGTCTTTATTAGGTGGAGATGTCTTTGCCTAATGAAAAACATCTATTATTTCTTGGAGACGTCTTTGTCTATGCATATTTCAATTCTCCAAAGACATCTATTATTTCTTGAAGACATCTTTCTTCTCCTTCCTTCACATGATGAATTCTTTATTAATTGTTCATAATCTTTCATTTCCACATGCACCAATGATAAGAACCTTGCTTGTCCATGTTCTTTGAATTCTCTTCCTTTGAGCTTTTCTTTTATGGATGAGACCTTGTGAATGACTTTCTTCTTTTATCTACATTAGTGCATTCCTTGTCATCTCATCTTGGTCCTACATCCAAAACAATCACACAACCTTTGTCTCCATTTTTCTTAAAATTTTGACACACCAAAAGACCCATAGTCTCCCTCTTTTTGGTGATGTTCAAAACTTAAGAAAATGGATTAGTGATCATGCAAATATAACCATACTACTCTTCCCATTTTTGAATAGCAAAAAAAAAAAAAAAGGATAAGGCACATAAACCAATTAAAGAGTATGCATAATGTCATAATCCAAAAAAAAATTTAGCTAAGCAAGAAGATTAATTAAAGAGCACACATTTTTTAGCACAAAGTTCCAAGACGAGTTGCCTTGAATTTTTCAAGAGTTGATCCAAGCCTTCCACATGATATTCAAACTTAAAGCTTGAAGTGAAGCATAAGCCTTGAAGATCAAGTAACTTGTCTCTAAATAAATAAGTCATTAGTAGTTTATAGTGCATGGTTCTTTTCATGTTCAAATATTCTTTGTCCTTTTAAAAACATCACTAGAAGATTAGGGCATATATCATATGATAAGGAGAATTCAGCAATACAACTTCATAATGTAAAACTAGCCATGCCATATTTTAAATACTTGAGCTAGGAAGTACATCTCAAGGTAAACTACTCAATGGATGTTTTAATCAAAATCATGGATAATTTTCCATAATTAGAATGATCATGTTCTTTCTCATATTATTGTAAGGAATAATATCACTATTTTCATTCTTTCATAAAAATATAGATACTTCTTACTTGAGCTTATACTTGAATATTGAATAGGTGGGTTGATGATACCTTAAGACTTGCTCTTATTAGTTCAAAACAATAATCTACAACTAATCCAAAAAGGACCAACAACATATAATTTGATGCTAAAGACCAAATATAGATCAACTGACCTATCTAATTGAAATAATTATCTCATTAGAACTTGTATCTTTATATTTAGCCAAAAATTTGGAAAACATCAACACAAGGATATGGAAGCCATGATAGAGACATGCATATTTTGTTTTTTGTACAAGAATATGTAACAAAAACAACCATTTTTTAAAAATGAAATGATAATCATGCCAAAGGATATGAGAAAAGAAATTCAAGACTTATCCATCCACTTAAAAGAAAAATACCTCTTGATGTCCTTATCTTGCTCATTTTGGAATATTTTGCTATTTTAGTGTCTCTTGGTTGAAGTTTCCAAAGACTTCCCCTACATTGGTGATCTCCAATATGGTGATGAATAATGAGGAATAAGCTCCCTCTACACATGTGTTGCTTATCTTGGGCTATTCATGTACAAATTTTGTAAATCATAAAAACACTACAACTGTAGGTCAACATTAAACTTAAATGTGGAAACTAAGTGATGAAGTGTTTAATGGTCGCTGCATCTACTAGGTTGTGTATACGGGTCCCCGTATACATGGCTGCATCGATGTGGCCCCATAGACGTGGTCTCGTCAACACGGCCTCATCGATGCATCCTTCCATGCATAAGCATGGCCCCGTTTACGCAGCACCTATTTCAGCCTATAAATAAGAGGGCCTTCTACCTCATTAAGACATCTTTTAGTCAGTTGTAGCAAAGCTCTTGTAGTTTTTTCCCGCAGGAGATAGAATATTTTCCAAGTGCCTGTAGTAGGTGTAAGAAAGTTGTTCGACTCTTTATTCGAGTGCTAATGTACCTGAGCCCATTGGCGTGAACGACAATAAAGATGAGCTTTTCAATCATTCCTTGCAGCAATTGGATTTAGTTATTTAATGCATTTAATAGTTTAATCTTTCTATGCTTTAATAGTACTTAAGTTTCTCTTGTTATTCTTTTAATCACTCTTGCTCGTTTATAGTTCGTAGGAACCATAAGTACGACCATCTTGAACATAAACCCAACGCTTGGCAACCCAGTGATGCTTAACGTCTGGTAACCCAGTAGTGGTTAGGGGATGCTTAGGATGTGTATGGAAGATGGGACCAGATACTTATGCTAGGAATAGTTAAGATATAGATTAGGATAATCGTAGATTAGATAATATTTCATTCCTTACTTTTCATACCTTAATTAGATGCCAAAAGATAAAGTAAAAAGCTATAAAAATCATTAGCTTTAATCTCACTTAACCATCACAAACAGGACATCACAAGTGAGATTAGGAAGGCAACGACTATTCTAACCCAAGGTTTTACTGGTTAGGGTCTGGTGTATGTTAAGTGCTTACAATCTACGAAATTTGACCAAATCGTGTGTGAATGCTCGTGATTCATATGGTTGGGCATTGATGAGTGGCGAGGTACCCCTACACTCAACCATACGAATACGAGTGTGTACGCGCGATCCAGTCGAACTCCGCAGACTAAATGCCTTAACGCCACAAGAAACACTTGGGGTTAATCGTTCGTTGTCTTCCTAGGCTTGCTTGTATGTGTCACAGTGNGCCGATTCCTTGACCAGCCGTACACATTGGACTACCACTGGGATTACCAAGCGTAGATCCTAGAATACGCTACTGGGTTACCAAGCAGTCACAATGCTGGTGATCAAGTCGTACTCACGTGTTGCAACAAGCAGCCGATTCCTTAATTAGCCGTACACATCCGTAGATGCTCGTAATCAAGTCATAGTCATGCGCACTAGGAAAGCAATAAATAACAATAAATAAAACCATGTACTGCAAGGTTTATCCAATCGGGTTCATCTTTATTGTTGTACACAACTTGTGTTCAGGTTACAAAGTTGCTCGAATAAAGAGTCGTTCACTCTAGGACTCCTACTGCGAGCACATGGGAAATTAATCTAACTCTGGAGTGTTCAAACTGCCAAAGCTTCGCTACTTCTAGCTAGGATTGGGAAATGAAGGGAGTGTCGCCTCTTATTTATAGATATCGCGACGGCCGTGATATCGCGGCGCTATGCATGTCGTGTCTCATCATACCCCCATGACTGAATGAAAACTCGTCCTCGAGTTCCTTACAATGATATCAGGTAGGTATGGGATTATTGAGGGGAATGGAACTAATGGGGTGACATGTGAACGGATCCTTATTACAAGACTTGACACAACTGGTGTTCATGACAACAAGGGTGAACACCTTATTATAATGACATCAGGCCACATTTGGTAGCTGAGAGAAAAGAGGAGGAAGAAGAGAATAGAAGAAGAAGAGAGAAGAGTCTTGCTACTGCCAATGCCTAGATTGCGCCTTCTGTTGTCCATCCATAAGTGCATTATCCGTTCTACTCCTTGCATAGCTGCTTCAGCGCTGCCCATTCCAAGTGTTTACTCCGGATCCAATCCATTGTTGTATGATTGCCATCTGCACACATAACAAAATCATATATTAGCAAGGGTAATTGAATCACTAAGTAAATAATACCTTCCTTCGGTTTAGGTTCATTGGCTAGGTTGTGGTATGGCTGATATGGATTTGGGAAGATGTAGATGATGACTACCGAAGATGTAGGGGTTAAGGAGAAAAATGAAAAAATCTAGGCATAGGAGAAAAATCGAAAAAGCAAGCCCCGTACCCCCATGACTAATCGCAAACCTCCGGTAGCGGTAGAATGGAGAAAGAAAAGGAGTAAGAAAGATAGGTGAAAAGGGACAACTATGGCATCAGTGAAATGGATGTCAAGATGGAAATGAACAAAATTAAAATTAATTGCAAAATGTTAAGGAAAAGAAGTTAACTAATGTTCCAAATAGGAGTGTCAGTGTGTCCTTCCCAAAGCAGGCTCATGCCCTTAATACCCTGACAATCCCACATTCAAAGAGTCCGTAGGCTCTGGGAATGTCCTTTGGAACAAGAGTTAAAGTCTTGACCGTAAGAATTTACCAAAAAGAAAATAATGCATCAACCAACATATACACTAATGATACAACCGGCAATGAGGTGAACAATGGAGAGAAGGATGGGAAGAAGAGAAGTGGAATGGAATCCCAAGAACAAGGTGGTGTATAGCCCCTTGTGTGTTTTATGATTAATGTGACTTGCCGAATCTCATTCCAACTCCGGCTCAAACCAACCACTTCCAGTGACTTCGTATGAATGCATTTGGTCAAACCATCCACTTGGATAACAAGGATGCATCTGCGAAGAGCCACCACCATTCCGACGAAACAACGAAGAGAATGAAAAGTGAGAAGGGCTTTAGTGAGAGGGAACACTTTGGTTCCATCACCAGTGCTTGCAGCCCAAATTTTATTTCATCTAAGGGGTGTGCTTTTGTGTTTTGTGTTTTTATGCATGGGGACCACACCATGCAAAGACTTCTTATTTTTATTGTCTCAGCTTCCGAAGAATGGGTAACATCGGAACGGTAAGAAAACTCAAGAAGAAAACATCCAAGCACCCAAGTGAATGACTAACACAAGAGCACCAAGTTCCCTTGAAGTCACACCCTTTGCAATCCTTGAGTCCTTCCTTAGTTTGAGAAATGCCTAGTCACCGGTTCATTAAAGTTCTTATTGGAAGGGAATTGTACATTTCCAAGCCAAGGAAAACCATAGACTTGATGGATGGATGGATGAAGTGATCTCATTGCCTACCATATCAACAGAGACATACCTTAGTATCAACATTGGAACTTAAAGGTAAAAA
>MNCI01007180.1:1195078-1224879 GCA_015680685.1 Gnetum montanum
CTTTCAACTTCATGGGCTCTTAGTTGGGAGAGTCTCCCTTGGGCGTAAGTCCCAAGAGTTCTTCTCGTTTCATTTCTTAGCCCATCCACGATGTGGCAAAGTTGATCCCGCTTAGCGTACCCATGGCCCAGGCAACAATGTAGCAGTGTATAGTAGCAGGCCATGGCAGCATCCAAGGGTTCATAAGCACCTTGTTTCCAGCCTTGGATCTGCTTACGAAAGTTGGACACTCTAGAGTATGTTTGATATTTGTTGTTGAAAAATTTAAGCATCGTACTCCACCTCCTAATGGTTTCTGGTTCTAAGGACCGGTACCAGCTCTCTGCTTCTTTGGTGAGTGTCCTTGGGAACAACTTGAGCTTCTGCCATTCATTATCAATGTTCTGCAAGGCACAGGCATCGTGGAATGCCTGTAAATGATGTTGAGGATCAGCATTGTATCCCCCTTCAAAACGTGGGATATTATTTATATCCAAACGCTTGATCCTACTATCCTTTAAGTGCCTTGTGGGGATCCTAACTACCTCTCTAATGTCTAGCATACTTCGGGTTGCGAGTAGGGGCTCGTCATGATCATCTCTTTCATGACGTCTGTGATGTCTTCGTGGTGGTTCCCTACTCTCCCTACGTCCTTGCCCTTGTCCTAACTCCTCTCGACCTTCTTGTCGAGGTATTTCATCTTCCCTTTTACTTTTACTCTCTCCGTTATGCTTACGATGGTTGAGCCCAGATGTGGAAGGAGAGCATGAATGGTGAGATGAAGGAGAAGAGGAAGGGGATCCATCACCGTGGCGATGTTTCTTGCCTTCTCTTCGGCTGCTTCAGCCTCGATCATTGTGACGATCTAAGTGTTCGTCCTTAGTGTGAGTAGTTGTTCCTGCCGTGAATAGCTGGTGCTCACGGTGATCAGAGCCCATAGCATGTACAGTTGATCGAAGGCCTTGATGCTTTACCTCTTCACCAGAGTGAGGAGGAGGAACATCATTTTCTAAGAAACCCATCATGAGGGGTTCCTCGTCTCCTATTTCACTAATGACATGGGGGACCTTTCCCTTCAATAATGAATGTTGGCTCTCCTGTCTTGCGTCCCGAATACATTGGGCATTTGTGGGATGATAATCCCTTATGTCATAATCATCCAAAACGTATTCCTCAATCAGTTCTTGCATGCCAATCTGTGCTAAGGCACAGAAAAGCATGTTAGGGGCAGATCTATCTGGGGGTAACACGATGTTACCTTGTAGATCTCTCCATCATAGTTGTTCATCTTGATGGAGAATAAAAGTAAAGTTAGGGACATACTCATCAGGATGAGTATATGTGACCTTGGATTGTTTAGGACTTGGCTGATCTGGGTTATGCGTATGAGGTTGGTCGTCTCCTGTATTGCCCTTAGGTGAGTTGATTTCATGAGAAGAAGCCATCTTAATGGTATGTTGTTTTACCATTAATTAATGTTCTTGATTAATTGATTAACCCTAAGGTTCGTTAGAGCTCACAACGATGTGAGTGATATCCCTTATGTTCAATTGGCGTGAAAAACACTTAGTCCCCGTCAACGGTGCCAATGATGAGTGGCGAGGTACCCCTACACTCAACCATACGACTACCAGCGTGTACGCGCGATCCGGTCGAACTCCGCAGACTAAATGCCTTAACACCACAAGAAACACTTGGGGTTAATCGTTCATTGTCTTCCCAGGCTTGCTTGTATGTGTCACGGTGTATGGTTAAGCAAGTCTGAGGTATATGATTTTTTTGGTATTTTTCAGTTTATCTCCTAAGCTATGAGGGAAAGGGTAAGAGAAACTAACTAACTCTAACTAATGTCCTAAGTTTAAAGTAACTAGCGTCAGCATCCATTCCCACTTACCGGGCACACCCTAAACTATGCAACTGTGGCTAGCAAACGCTAATCGTTACTAGGATCACCACACGTAACGCAAGTGCTCGAAGTGGTCGTACTAAGGCACCTATTTAGCCTAAGTGTGATAAGCAGCCGATTCCTTGATTAGCAGTACACATCCGTAGATTCTTGTAATCAATTCGTACTCATGCGCACTAGGACAGCAATAAATAACAATAAATAAAACCATGTACTGCAAGGTTTATCCAATCAAGTTCATCTTTATTTTCGTACACAACTTGTGTTCAGATTACAAAGTTGCTCGAATAAAGAGCCGTTCAAACTAGGACTCCTACTGCAGGCACATGGGAAATTAATCTAACTCTGGAGTGTTCAAATTGCCAGAGCTTCGCTACTTCTAGCCAGGATTGGGAAATGAAGGGAGTGCCACCTCTTATTTATAGATATGGCGGTGGACCGCGATATCGTGTACGCTATATCACAGGGAAAGATGCGATATCGCGTACGCGATATCGCAGGGGATGCGATATCACGGCGCGATGCATGTCGTGTCTCATTAGGTGTAGTGGTACCTAGCCACTCATCACTAAGGTTTCCAATCAATAACTCTTATAGGATTTTTCAAAGGCTTGTCTTATCTCATAAATAGCAAAAATATCCCAAAGGCCATGAGCTTAGAAGCATATCATCACAATAAGTTCAGATTAAACAAGACTGAAAACATGACAAAAACCAATAAAATAATGATCCAAAGGAAATCAAAATAAGTGCTACACACATATTTTCATAAAACCAATTATATCAATCTTAAAAATGAATGTAAGGGATGCTCTAAATAATTATTGCATCATTTTTCAAGACAAATAATTTTGGACTTCAAATATCATTCTTATTATCTAGCAAGCAAAGAGATGCAAGCTTACCTTGACTTATCTTGTTTGCAGGAAAGAAGAAAAGATTAATGGTGATGAGAGTCAAAGTGTTGCATCAATGGGCCCTCATTGACGTGGCCTCCTTAATAGGCCCCTATCGATGGGGCCCCATTTATGTGGTGTTGCCTTGTTGACGAGGTTGCGTTGACATATCCCTATTACAAAAAACTATAAATATGTGCTCCTAGCTGTGTTTATGAAATATCAAGTCATTGTAGTAGTAGAGCTCTTGTAGTTTTTCCATTTGAAAGTTAGAATATTTCTCTGAGTGCCCATAGCAAGAGTCAAAAAGTGTACAGATCTTTATTCAAGCGCTATTGTACCTAAACCACACTAGTGTGTATGGCAATAAAGACAAGCCTTTTGATCAAACCTTGCAACACTTAGAATAGATTAATGTTTTATTTATGCATTTAGTGGTTCCATTAAATATGTAATTAATTAATCTCAATTATAATTTAAGGGATTAGTTAATTAATTAAGCTAAGTACATAAGTACATAAGTATGATCACTTTGAGTGTAAACACGTATTCACTTGGTAATTCTAATAGCATTATTGCTTGGTGTGCCCAGTAGCGTAGCACTTGATAACCAAATAGTGGATACGTGGGTTCAAGACATGTACAGAAAGTGGGATTGGATGCTTATGTTAGGACTAGTTAGAGACTAGTAAAGTAGTTAAATTAAATTAGTTATTAAAATACTTCATCTCTTTATTTAAGTGCCAAGAACATAAAACATGAAATAATAAAAATCATATGCCTCAGTTACACTTAACCATATCTTTGTGCATCACAAGTGTAATTGGGAAGACAATGAATGGCCATTAGGACAAGGTTTACTTCCTAGACAACTAGTGCACTAGAAACTATAGAGTCCATGGAATTTGACCGGATTGTGTGTGAACACTTTGTGATTTGTATGGTTGAGTGTAGGGTTACCTTCAACCACTCATCATTGGCATTGTTGTTGAGAACTCTTTTTTTTGAAATGTGCACTATCTAGGTGTAGTGAACATTATTAATATTATTTGATGAACCCAAAGGTCAACATTATTCCCAAATTATATAATTACAAAATCACACTGATATTTTATTTATTTTTAAAATGTCTTCTTCTCACATGCATGAATATGTCAAATCATCGATCCCACAATAGTGCAAGGTGGTATATACTCATCCAGATGAGTATGTTCCTAATTTCACCTTCATCCTACATCAGGATGAACAAGTATGATGGCGTGACATGGAAGGTAACATTGTAATGCCTCCCAATTGATCTATGCCCATGATGCTGCTTCAAACTCTTATGAAGTTAGGCATCCACAATATTTAAGAGGAATACGTTGTGAATGGTTATGAAACTCAAGACTGCAATTCCATTGACACATGATGTAAGAGAGATTGACACCAGGAGAAGCATCATGAGTTTAAAAAGGGAAAATGATTCACAAATCCCTTATTCCTGCTAAACCAAGATGATAATGAAGGCCCTTTCTCAAAAGGATCTCAACATGAAAATTCTCCATCCCTCATTACTAATGATGGGGGTGTGAACCTAAATCTACATTTTACTATTAACAAACCAGGTTTAGGAAAATATAGCAATCAAGGAAGGGGCTCGAACAAGCATCAAAATAATAAGAAATTTGAAGAACGTGGCCATGACAATTGAAGGAAAGTTGGTAGACACCATGGTGGTGGTAGCTCTCCTTCTTTTTCATCCTCTTCATCTGCATCTTCTTCTTCCTCTTCTTTTGATTTTGAAAAATGCTACAAAAAAAATTGTGATGGAGGTGAGCAACAAAACAATAATACTGACTATCATGCCCATAATAATCAATGGGGTAACAGAGGACATCATTAGTGACAAAAAAATAATGATGATGATAAGCCTTTGCTAACAACTTGAATCATGCTTAACATTGCAAAGGTAGTCAAGATTCCAACTAGGCATGTGAAAGATAGTTGAATCAAGTACTTAGACATGAACAATATTTCAAGATTTGAGGGGGGATATAACTCTGATCCACAAACACATATACAAGCTGTCCATGATGCTTGTGCCTTGCAAAACATTGAAAATGATTAGAAAAAACTCAAACTCTTCCCCAGGACACTCATCAAAGAGGCTAAAAGCTGGTATTGATCTTTGGAGCTAGAATCTATCCACCTATGGAGTGCAATGCTTGATCTATTTAATGATAAATACTAGACATACTCTAGAGTGTCTAATCTGAGAAGGAAAATCCAATGCTGGAAAGAGGGAACACATAAACCCTTAAATTCCACCATGGGTAGATATTATTCTCTCATACATCAATGCCTTAGCCATGGTTATTCTCAGAGGGAACAACTCTGCCACATCATAGATGGGCTTAGAGCAGAAACTAGAAGAACTCTTAGGCTTTATGCCCAAGGGAAACTATTTGAACTAAGAGCTCATCAGACATAAAGGTTGATAGAGTAGGTAGCAAAAGAAGAAGATGAGTTGAAAAAAATAAAAAGTGTAGAAGAATATAATAGGGATCCTTCCATTAGGAAAAGGGAGGCTTGATTCTATGATGAGGAGGAGTTACGACTCAATGAAGTGGTGAGTAGGAAAACCTTGCCCATCCAAAAATCTATTTCTGACATTTCAGCAAAGGTTGATAAATTATGGGACTCTTTGGATGAAAAATTCCAAATTGCTATGAAGATTGCTAAAAAATCCAAAGAGTAGAATAGTCATCATGACTGTAGGAGGTGGAAAGAAGTTGAATATGCCTACTAGATAGGTAAGGGCAAAGCTACCATAGTAGAAGAAGTTATCAAGATAGACTCTAATGATGATGCTAAATGTGACATCTATTAGTATGAACATCCGACGGGATGTTGCCCTGTGATGTCACACTTACAAAATTTTGGGGTGTACATGCTAAATCCTTAACTAGCATGTAGGCAAGCACCTTGACTATTGCCTTATCCTCAAGGTAATCCAAGGCAGTTCTATCAATAATAACAAGCTTATTATCCAAGTGGAGCTCCACCACAACCTTATGAGTAATACCAGCAATGGCACCAACCACAATCATGGGGAATGCCACCACCAAGACAGCAGTACCTTTACAAGCAATCAGATCCATATAGGTACTATTTTTAGTAACCCATTTCTCCATGAAGCTCTGTAAGCCATGCCTCATTCCAGCATCACTATTACCCTCTAGAGTACCATTGAACTCATTCACCATCTACTTGAGGGAAGCATCCATATTCATACCACCCTCTATATCTATCTGCACACATTCATGCAACTTAGTTACCTCCTGCTCTATCCATGCAAGGTAAAATTTCCCTACAACCATAGCAACAAAATGCTACGAGGGCTCTAAATTTACAATCAACTTTCCAGTCAAGTGGTTCAAATAATCAATCTAGGAAATGACCTTTTTTTGACCCAATAGTCCTCCAAAACCCTCACAACCTAATGTGGTTGGTCATCTTATATGTCCAACATCCTCATCCTCTACATCAAACACATTTGAGTGCCCTTCAAACCAAATGCCACCTTAGATCTACACCATGATGTTAACTCATGTTGTTTCCAATTGGATCAAGGCTGGAAACCTTCCCATGAAAAAGATATAACCTGAGAAGTCCTCTTATTTACTTGCAAATTGCTAGACATGAGCCATGCAAGGCTCTTCTTAATTCTAGTTTTGATGTCAATCTCATCTCTTATGACATGTACAAGGCTTGAAACTAACCACCTCTCAAGAAGAGCAATATCCATTTGGAATTAGTAGACTAGTCAATCACTATTCCTTTGGGGTTAGTGGAGGACATTGTAACCATAGTTTATGGATGGTCCTATCCTATCGATTTTTTGGTGATCAAGGTAGAAAATTGAAAGGGTGACTTCCCCATCATTATGGGATGTGCATGGTTAAGCACTGTTGATGCAAGAATGAGCATCAGAGACCTCTCCTTGAAAATATCTGAGGAAAATGAGTTTAGATGGCTTGAGAAGAAGCAATTTCCATACATCGTGTACAATGATAATGGGTGCAATTGTGTGCAAAAAATCTAGTCCATTAAAAGTACAGTCCTCAAAACATGTAATCAATGTGCACATGAAACTGATATCCAAACATGCTTATATGTAGCAACCACAAAACAAGAGGACACCCAATGGTTGACAACTAACTTTGATAGTAGCACACTATGCATGGAACCTACTGAGTGCCTGACATGTGCCTATGTTGAAGGCATGGATGAACTTGAGCAAATTCATCACCTATTGGAGAGAGTTGGAAATCCTTGATAATTTTAAGCAAGTGCCCCTAAAGTTAAAAACTATACCAGATGACATGGAGTGTGCATTTTTAATCAATGGAAAGCTAGTTATAATCAATAAAAATCTTGCTTCTAAACAAAAAGACAAGCTATTAATGGTGATTAACAAATGGCCAACAACCTTTGCTTGGTCATATCTTGAGTTAACTAGAATTGATCCAAGGATATGCCAGCATCATATCTACACCAACCCAGCCATGAAACCAAGAAGGCAACCATAGAGGTAGCTAAACCCCAAGTTGAAACAGATCATCAAAGAGGAAATAGAACAACTCCTCAAGGCAGGGTTCATTTATCCCATCACGAATAGTGAGTGGATTAGTCCACTTATAATTATGTTAAAGAAAGGTGTCAAGTGGTAGGTCTACATCAAATTTAGACTATTGAATATGGTAGTATTTAAAGATAATTTTCCATTATCATTTGTGGACCAAGTATTGGACACTATATCTAGGCATTGTTATTATAGCTTCTTGGATGGTTATAGCGGCTAAAATCCAAATTGCACCAGAAGATCAGGCCAAAACAATGTCCACAAGTCCTTGGGAGACTTTTGTATATTGTAAGATGTCATTTGGTCTATGCAATGCCCCTATAACATTTTAGCACCTAGTCCTTAGTATTTTTCAATAGTAAATTGGTAGCAGGGTAGAAGTCTTCATGGATGAATTTTCTACCCTATGGGGCTACATTTGAGCAAGTCCTAAATTGCCTTGACTAAGTATTGAAAAGATGTGTTGAAACAAACCTTAGGCTTAATTGGAAAAAAAAGCCATTTAATAGTCCAGGAAGGCATATTACTAGGGCACAGAATTACTTAGGCAAGGATTGAGATAAACCCAAAAAAGGTAAGGTTCATCCAAGGAATCACACATCAACTAGAGATAGTCAAATATGTCTGATCATTTCTTGGACACACTGGCTACTACCGATGGTTCATAGAGAATTTCTCTAAGATTGCAAAGTCATTGGTTGAGCTTATGAAGAAAGATGCTTCATTCATCTAGACCAAGGAATGTGAACATGCATTCCAACAACTAAAAGATAAACTCATGGAAACTTCAATTCTAAAGGTGCCAAATTAGTCTAGACCATTTCATATAATGATAGATGCATCTAATTATGCCTTGGAAGCCCTGCTTACATAGTTGGACAATAAGAATCATCCGTATTACATCCATTGCATGAGTAGAAGCATTGTGGGTGCACAATTGAATTACACCACAACTAAGAAAGGACTAATGACAGTGGTGTATGCTCTCGAAAAGTTTAGGCACTATGTGCTTGGCTATAAGTTGTTTGTGCACATAGACCATAGTTCCATCCACTTCCTACTAAACAAGCCAATGGTGAGCCCTAATATTATACAATGGCTCATGGTCTTGTAGGAATTTGATCTCACAATGGTAGATCAAGAAGAATCTAAGAATGTGATCGTTGACCATCTCTCTTGGTTAAGATGGGATAACAAAGAGGAGGAGAGCCCGCTCTCTAATCAATTTTTAGATGAACTCCTCTTTATATGAGTAGTAAATGAACAAATGCCCATAGAAACAACAAGGTATGATGGCATCCTCAGTTACCTTCTCACTTAGAAGATGCCACAATATTTGGACTCTTGGAAGAAATAATAGTTTCTTCATCAGGCTAAGTACTTCATGGAAATCAATGGACATCTTTACAAGGTGTGTGTCGATGGCCTAGTTTGTTGGTGTGTCCTTGATACAGACTAATTACACGTTCTCTAAGACACTCATGAAGGACCCTATGGAGGCCACTATGCTGGGAGATGCACAACCATAAAAATTCTTATGGCAGGATACTATTGGCTTACAATATTCAGAGATGCCCATCAATTTATCCAATCTTGTGAATTCTATTAATGAGATTATGGGATGACTGCTTGAATGAAGGGTTCTCAACAGTGGATTTAACCATTGGAGCCCTTTGACATATAGGGCATTGACTTCATGGGTCCCATCACCCCCATGTCCAATGAAAAGCCATACATCATCGTAGCAGTTGACTATTACATCAAATGGGTAGAAGCAATAGTCGCCACCAATTGCACATCATCCATTGCTGCTTGATTTTGTACAACAAAATATTGTAAATAAGTTTGGGATGCCACATGCACTAATTTCTAACAATAGAACTCATTTTATAGGTGCTAGCTTTCGAAAACTCATATAACACTTAGGGGTCGAACATAAACTAACAATACCCTTTCACCCCCAAGCCAACCGTCAATCAGAGGTAACTAGTAGGAAGATTATAGAGATTCTAATAAGAACTATTAGCAAATATAGAAGAGGCTAGAGCACAAAACTCAATGTTTCCCTTTGGGGCTATCGCTCAACATGGAAACTCCCTATTGGCTACTCTTCCTACTAACTAGTGTATGGAAAACTTCCAATGCTCCTGGTACAACTAAGCTCTGTACACTCTTAACAACCTATGATCTGAATCTTGACCTAAGTCTAGCACAAAAATAAAAACTGATCAACCTCAATGTGCTAGAAGAAAATTGATTAGTAGCCCTATCTTTGGATAAAGTGCACAAGGTGTTCAACAAGTAATGACATGACCTTGGAATATGGAAAGTAAAATTTCAACCTAAAGATAAGGTTCTCTACTAAAACCCCACACATGTATACTAGAAAACAAAATTTTAAATGTTATGGGAGGAACTTTATATAATTGATGAAACCTTTCCTTTTGGGGCCATGACCATATACAAACCTAAGAGCCCAAATAAAAAGCAGTTGATCAACATCCAAAAAATAAACCCTTTCCACGAGCCCAAGCAAGCTAGTACAATAAATACCTCAATGGATGGACAACCATGCTCAATTTTTCAAATCTCCTCCTTCCAACTTTATCATAGGGGAAAATGGCCATTCATGCTAATCATCCATATGGCTTCTTAGTTTTTCTATTTTTTGTTTTACATGCTTTTAATTTTGCAAGTTATTTATTTTACACCTTTTTGATTTTTAAAATTTTTCCTATTTTATACCATTTTTTGTTTTACACCATCATTAGTACATTTAAATCTTTTTTGAATATTTTGAACTTTCTTATATATTCTAATTTATTTTGTTTGAGTATGATTTTCAAATTTTTGCTAATAAATGTGCTTTGTGCCTATAGACATAGTGGTGTTGTAGTTGTTACTAATGGTAGTTTGTACTTTATGTTTTTTTTTTTTTTTGCTAATGTGTAGTTTCTATTTTTGAATTTTTGTGTCAATGGCTAAGTCATGGTTTTTTTTCATGGAATAGGCAGTGAGTCCATGACATTCAGCCATTCACAAACTCTATGGTTTTCCTTGTGTTGGAAGTTTGAGTTTCCTTTCATTAAATAAACTTTTAATTAATCAATGACCTTGGTAGTTTCTGAAATTGGGAAGGATTCAAAGGTTTGTATAGGGTGTGACTTCAAGGGGACTCAATACTCTTTGTACTCTTCTACTTACTTGGGTGCTTGAGTGTTTTTCATAGACTTTTTATAGTTCCGTCAAATAAAGTCTTTGCATGGTGTGGTTCCCAGTCGAAAAAAAGACACAAAAATATTATAGAAATTCAAAGCACATCCCTTAGATAAATAAATGGGCTACAAGCATTGGTTATGGGACTAGAAAGACATGTTACCCATGCCTAAAGATCCCATCTAAATAAGTCCCTCTCTCACTTCCTACTTCTCTTTTCTTCTCTTTATGGAATGGTGATTGTTTTGTGGGTGCACTCTTGTGTCTTGAGGGGGTGGATCAATCTTGGAGTGGTAATGAAAAGTCATTGAAAGAGGTTGGTTTTGGTCTAGACTAAGGATGGATCTTCTTAGGTTATTTCAAACACAAAATTCCATAAGGGGCTTCTTATGACATCAATTTGGAATTCCATTCCACCTTCTCCATCATCCATCTATGTTGTCCATAACTTACCTCACTATCGGTGTCCATGTTCTTGATTCAGTGTCTTGGTTTGACATACTTGAATTCTTAAGTAGAATCTTCTGGGTGTTGGTCCTTAACTTCCATCGACCATTAATCACCTATGGGATCCATGAACTCCTTAGGTTGAGGTTATGCAAGGACAAACAAGGCATGTGCCTACTATGGGAAGGACCACTTGCATTTCTCTTGGTTATGTTCATTAAGCACCTTATTCCTAGGCATTCTTGCAAATAGAATCTTTCGTACATCCATCTTCTACATCAGACCATGTGCTCCTTTACATATTTTATTTAATAAATACTCTCTCCATCGAATTTCTCAATTTTTGAGCTTTCAGATACCCTCTTCAATGATTTCTCTATATGCTTGGCTTTTTTGGAACTCCATAGACCCCAAGTTCATTGAGAAATTTCTTGTATTTTTAAAGATATTCAAATTTCAAAATTTTACCTACAGGCCCCATATACGAGGCCCCATCGATAGAGAAAACTTGTATACAAGGCCTTGTCAATGTGGCAAAAAAATATATATATATAGGTGTGACCCCACTTAAAAATTTTTACATTTTCTCATAAACACCAAGGGATTTTTTTTCAATTTTCAAAGCTTAGAACCTTCAAGAGCTCATAACTTCCTAACTATTTATTCAAATCACTCTATTTTTTGACCTTGTAGCTACCAAAGGTAAGCTCTTTGTTGTGGGGGCCACAAATGTGCCATTTTTGATGAAAAATATTTCACCATTTTTCTAACTCCCACAAAGGTTTAACTAAGAAATCAACTATTAAACACTAAATTACAAGAGTTAAACCTTTTCAACAAGCTTTGGTGACATTTACAATCAACAATTAATAAATAATTAATAAAATAATCAATCTACCATGGTCCAACCTTAGCCAAAGTGTAATTGACTAACAAGAAAAGGATTCAAAAATTTAAAGTTACACATTGTATCTACAAATCCATGGATGTGTTGTGACCGTAGATGGCACCAAAAGGGAAGCACATGTAGAAAGCAGAACCATCACAACCAAGGGAGAAATGGCCTAGAATGAGAAGGGGCCAAGAGAAGGCCCAAGAAGAACCAATTGCAGCCCATGTCATAGGTCCTCTTAGGGAAGAGGCCAAGGTGGAATCTATTCGATAAATTCCAAAATCAACAACAGTAATAGAACTCTCCTATCGGGAGGATGCACCAATTCAACAAGAAAATCTCAAAGTGACCTTGATAGAAGCTTGCTTGAATCAGATCAAATCAAGTGAGGTCTAAAAAATGGTGCTCTAGGAGTTAAACTTTGGCCCTTTCCTAAAGCAAGCACCAAAAGAAGTGCAAGACCAATTAAAGGCCTCTCCCATGTGGACAATCATCACTTCCGCTAGGAAGTGATACATGGGAAAGACATTTTTATTTTGGAATAACAGGAAACCTAGATCCACAGTAAAAACCAAAGACATCTCAATGTCCTACTCGACATAGGTCATTGTTGTAGTGCTTGGGTTGCTAGAAACAAGGGCAAGTCTTACTGAGATTCCAATGTAGGTAGACCCCAGTACCAAGAAACAATGGATGCAATGGTGATATGGTATCGAACGCAAGGAGTTTGACATGCTCACATTAGTAGAAAGGATTCATTATAAGATTGTAGCCTTCCACCTTAATCCCATGGTGAGGCCAAGCAAAATCACTACCTTTTCTACTCAAGCATGCATCGCTTTTTATGGGAGATTCCCTGTTAACCTTCCACAACTAATATATCTAGAGATGGAGAAGTAGTTTAAAAAAAATGAACATGGAAGAAAGATACTCCCCTTTCCATGCCTCATTAGAAAACTCTGTCAGAGAGGAGGAATAGTCTGTTATACAAGTGATGTTGTCAAGCATGCCTCAACCATTAATTGGACAAAAATGATGAAAAATAATATGCCTACAAAAATCACTCAAGAAGAGGAGCAGCAACCACAACCTTTACCTGCCACTCAAACAACTGTGTCAGATGTCACTATAACTGCCTAACGATTATGCAAGTACTGAGAATGACTCTTGAGTGAACAAGAGCAACAAGTAGGCACAAGAGGTAGGGACCCATCTATGTATTGATTGGCAATGAGTCACCTAAATGAGATGGCCCAAACAATCAACTTTATGGGTGGAGGTGGATTCATTCTCTCAGCCCAAAGAATGCAGGTGCCCACAAGGTCGAATCCTAGCACCAGAAAGGTCACAATATCTCTCACAGAATAACAGCCACTCCCAAAAACCTCTAGAAACATTGCAACCTTATTAGTGCACTTGGAGGAAGGTGAGGGGGTAATAGTATTGGTGATGTAGCACTAAGGGCAAGAGATAATAGCAAAGGTGGTTGCTAATAGAATTTCTAAAACACTTAATGCACCTACGACATCTATACCAAACATCACTACACTCAAGGATGTGTATACATATACAGGAATCACAAGTGGCAAGATAAATGTAGCATAGCATGAAGAACTGTTGGACCAACTGCTGGGAATTGAGCAACTACTTCTAGATGTCTTTGATCTTCTGGATAATAGTACTACATCCCAGTTAGAGTTGCTAGATGCAAGGGGCAAGAACATCATCTTGAAGAGGTAACTTGAAATAGCTAAGGAGTTGAATGAACGCTTTGCTACTAACGTTGAGAATTAAAAGCCCAAATTATCAACCCTACATTTTTCAATTTGGCATTAACAAAAGATGGAGCTATCGAACAACTTTACACTAGACTAAAAGAGGTTGAGGGTGCAATGGAGACAACGATGTTCTACTGATCCTTGGTAGAGGCTACACAACATAAAATTTAGAAGGCATTAGATTAGACCCACCAAAAGAACATATAATTGACTATAGAGAATCATCGCCTATGAAATATTGATGAGCACAAAAAAAATTAATAGACTTCATCCATTAATAATAGGTGCAACTGGCCAAAGCAAATACAGAACTAAGAAGATTGGTAGCAGAAAATAGAAATCTCTCCATGGAAGAGAGTCATACCCTTCACTAGAAAACTGCAATTGAGGTAGCTACCTAGAAATTGAAGGCTCTCAAATTTGAGAGAGTCAAGGATCATTATAGAGGTCAAGTCAGTATACAAAAAGAAATAACTAAAAAACACATCTAGTTGATGAAGGGGAAAGTGAATGAAGCCCTCCAACAACTCTAGCAAGGTAGAGAGGTTTGAAAGCTTATTGTTGATGGGATAGATGCCTACAACAAGGTGGAAATATGCATAAAGGAGTTGTAGATTGAGGAGATGATGGAATATATGGAGCTCACCAATCTTCAATACACAAATCTAGCCATGTTGACTACTGAATGATCGTAGTCAGTATTGAAAAAAATAGATGGATATCTCATACTTTTTGTACGAGGTCAAATTTAAGCATCACAAGGACACTAAGAAAAATCTTACCATGGGAAACACTGAACTCAAAATTCTTAAGGGAAAATACATTGATCAAAGATCTATCATAGAGAAGCTAGCTAGAAGAATGAATGACTATTAAGAGCTACAAAATGCAGTTAGGGCATTTGATGTTGAACACAAATAGTTTACTAATTGGTTTATTAATGTAAAGGAGATGTTTCCTGTAATGCCATGTCTATGGGATATCCCCATTCTAACCCACAATGGTGATGCCACATGGATTGTGAATGATCCCTGATGTAAGGACGAGAAGATGAAGGCATTACTGGATGCCTTTCATCTTCCACCAAAGGTTGTAGCCACAACAGGATACCCACAATTGCTTTAGTCATCACACATGCCCAAAGCTAGTGAAGGTCTTTCAGAACTTTAGGAGCCTCCACCGCCTGGGACTATTTGATCTTCTCCACTATCTTCATGCCATCAGAGGACATGTTGTCCAACTTTGTGTAGTCATGTCATGGTGTTCAATTTTGTGTCATGAACACCATAATTTTTGTAATGTGTTGATTTTTACACTTGGGAACTCAGTTTTGTCAAGTCAGTTTGTTATGTCAAGAGTTAGTCAATAATCCCATACCTTTTCAATTTTGTAAAGAAACTTGAGGATGAGTCTTTATTCAGTCATGGGTGTATGATGAGCATTAAATTGTTGTGGCAATGGGCCCCTATTAATGTAGCCTTGTTGATGAGGTTCCATTTACATGGTGTTACCCCGTCGACAGGGTTGCGTCAACGTACGCTTTACTACATCAACAAGGGCTCGTCACCGTAGCCCTATTACAAAAAACTATAAATACATGCTCCCAACCATGTTTATGGAACATCAAGTCATAGTAGTAGTAGAGCTATTGCAATTTTCCATTTGAAAGTTAGAATATTTCTCTGAGTGACTACAGCAGGAATCAAAACGTGTATGGACCTATATGTGAGCATTATTGTACCTGAACCACACTATTGTGTATGACAATAAGGACAAGCATTTTGATCAAACCTTGCAACACTTAGAATAGATTAATGATTTATTTATGCATTTAGTGTTTTCATTAAATATGCAATTAATTAATCTTAATTAAACTTTAAGTGATTACTTAATTAATTAAGCTAAGTACATAAGTACAACCACTTTGAGCGTAAACACATTCACTTGGTAATCCCAATATCATTATAGCTCGGTGTGCCTAGTAGTGTAGCACTTGGTAACCCAACAATGGATACATGGGTTCAAGACGTGCACAAAAAGTGGGACAAGATGCTTATGTTAGGACTAGTTAGAGACTAGTAGAGTAGTTAAATTAAATTAGTCATTAAAATACTTCACCTCCCTATTTAAGTACCAAGAACATAAAACATGAAATAATAAAAATCATATGCCTTGATTACACTTAACCATACCTTTGTACATCACAAGTGTAATTGAGAAGACAACAAATGACCATTAGGGCAAGGTTCACTTCCTAAACAAATAGTGCACTAGAAACTATATAGTCCACAAAATTTGATTGGATCGTGTGTGAATGCTTTGTGATTCATATGGTTGAGTGTAGGGGTACCTTCAACCACTCATCAAATGGAGTTTGAGATGAGGTCCCCTATCATGAAGTACCTCCTCATCCTTCAATTCTTTTTCATTAGATCATATATGTGATGTCTCTATTTGTTCATGCTCTTTATGATAAAATCTTTGATCACTTATTGCATCATTTTCAATTCTCCACCTACAAAATTTCCTTACCAAAGCCTTTTTGACAATACCAAGCATTAATCTTGTTTTGATCATCATGAGTATCATTAAGAGTTTTCTTACAATCATAATTTTTACAAACAAATAAAGTATTATCCTTATGATAAAAATTATCAAACTTGTCTACGATTGAGCTTCAATTTTCATGTGTGGCTTCCTTTAAATTCTTTGGCTATTTTTTAGAAGTCTCCTCATCTTGAACCTTGTTGCAATCCTTATTAAAAGAGGTTAGTTGTTGAATCTTAGCTTTTATGTCTGAGATCTCTTCCTTCACTTTAGCATGAATAGCATCCAACTCAGAGATTACAAATTTCCTTTCCTTCCTAATCAAATGATGTAAAAGAAAAATTTCTTCTTTAACTTCACTATACCTTTTGTCACACATACCATCTTGTTCAACCACATGTGAGAAATTTTCATTTGTAACTGCCATGCATATGAGATGTGAATTTTTGGAAGAATTGCATGCTTCTTTTTCACTTTTCTCACCATCATCCCAACTTGTATAAAAGTTTTTATTTTTTGGTTCCTCATCATTGGATCTATTCTTTGGTTGTATCTTGCTATCACTAGGATCACCAGGACATTCGAAGGCCATATGGCCTCTTCCTTCAACATTCTATGGAATGGAAATCAAAGTTAGAATTTAAAAAACTTTTTACCTCTTTCTCTACCTTTTAGCAGATTGGGTCTTTGTTGTGATGCCCCCTTATATCTTCTTCTTAGCAATCATTGCAACTTCCTTGAGAGAAGGGGAATCTCATCTTTGCTGCCCTCATCATGGTCATTGAACTCCTTCTCCTTGGAGGCAGTCTTTAGAGCAATAAGTCTTTCTTAGATCACTCCTTCTCTTATGAGATTTATTTCATAAGCAATGAGAGCACTTTGAAGCTCTTCAAATTTTAAGGTTGAGAAATTTTTTATCTCCTCCATAGTCATGACTTTTGTTTTGAACTCCAGTTGTAGAGTTTTGATCATTTTGACAACAACATCGCTTTTGGAAAAATCTTTACCTATTCCTATAATAGCTACAACAAGATCATTAGCACTAAGAAATAATCTTTTATTTTCTCACCTTCTCTCATTTTGATTTTATTGTATTTACTTTGTAAAACTAACAATTTTGATTGCTTAACAATAGATGTTCTTTCATAAGTAGCTTCTATAGTTTGCCAAAATTTCTTTGTCCATTTTACATCTTGCTACTCTATGAAATTTAGACTTCAAACTCCATGGATTCAAAGAACCCTTACATTCTAGCTTTCCACTAGGTAAGGTCAAATTCATCAAACATAGATGGCTTTGTGTAAGATGTCCCTTCCATTGTTCATTTTTGAAGTTAACAATGACAAAGAAGAGTATCAAGCTTTGATACCACTTGTGAATCGTTGAACTTAGAGGGGGGGGGGAGATGAATAAGTTACCCAAATTGAAATTCTTTGGACAAAGCACACACACCAAATTTAACATGGTTCGTAAACTTGGGTAGTCCATACTTGGAGGGTATATTGTAAGCAAACCTTCGAACTTTATTGTTCTCAAATATGGTTTGAAGGGTCCACACCATATACAATCTTCAAGCCCCACTCTGGAGTGTTATGATGCTACACCAACCACTCAACCCTGCAAGGTTCCATCAACCTTGGAATGTGGTTTTCAGGCTTCCAAAACCTTTATAATATTGAGCTCCACTTAGGAGTGTTGTGTCACAACACCAACAATTTAATCTTGCAAGATCCTGACAATTTCAATCAAGATGCCTTCCCACAAGAAGCACATCAACCCCATAGGGAAATAAGGGAGAAAAACAATTACAAGGAATGAATGCAACTTAGTTTTCTAATCCTTGTACTTTGAGGTACAACACACTTTATAATGGACAAATGATAATACAATGAAGAGCAACGATGATTACAATGATTGACAAATGATTAGACAATGATTGTACAAGAGCTTGCATATTTCCCAATGCATATGATGTCTTCTTATAGCTAACATGTTTTTAAATCCATCTTGGAACTTGTGTAATGGCTAGCTAACAATAGCTAATGGTCATGGAAGATGTCTTCTTCATGCCTAAGACATCTTTCTGTATTTGCCCTCTATTCTGGAAAGACGTCTTTATCTAGGAAAGATGTCTTTCTAAAATCTCCATTTTGGGAAGACATATTTGTTTGGTAGAAGATGTCTTTCTAAAACTAGCCTACATTTTGTGAAGACATCTTTGCTTGGTAGAGATCTCTTTGCCTAATGAAAGACAACTATCATTTCTTGGAGATTTCTTTGTTTGTACATCTTTCAATTTTTTCAAGATGTCTATTGTTTCTTGAAGTCATCTTTCTTCTCTTTCCTTCACATGATGAATTCTTTATTCCTTGTTCATAATCTTGCATTTCTACATGTGTCAATGATGACAACTTTGCTTGTCCATGTTCTTTGAATTCTCTTCCTTTGAGCTTTTCTTTTGTGGTTGAGATCTTGAGACCTTGTGAATGATCTTCTTCTTTTATCTACATCAGTGCATTCCTTGTCATCTCATCTTGGTCCTACAACCAAAACAACCACACAACCTTTATCTCCATTTTTCTTAACATTTTGACACACCAAAAGGTCCATAAAAAGAGCAAAAAAGATCATGATGGAGATGAATAATGGGATAGGGATGATTGTAGATCCCATTGGGACAACAAAAACTAGGGACATGAACAATAGCAAGGGGAAGATAGAGAATGAAGGCACAATAGGACTCATTGTAGGCATCATGGCCATGGTGGGGGTAACCAAGACTGTTAGGACTATGATGAGCCTTTACTTACTTTGAGGAACATGCTAAACATTTTAGAGGTTGTTAGAATTCCAAATAGGAACTTAAAGGATAGCTACATCAAATGGCTAGATATGAATAATATCCCCAATTTTTAGGGGGTATATAATTCAAATCCACAAAATCATTTACAATCCTTCCATAATGCCTGTACCTTGTAAAATGTGAAAAATGAATGGCAGAAGCTAAAACTATTTTCAAGGACACTCATAAAAGAAGCAAAAAGCTGGTACCATTCCTTGAAGCCAAAATTCATTCAGTGATGAAGTATGATGCTAGAGTTGTTTAATGATAAGCACCAAATATACTCTAAAGTGTCCAATCTATGGAGGCAAATCCAAGGCTAGAAACAAGGTAGTCATGAGTCCTTGGATGTGGCCATGGACATGTAATACTCTTTGTTGCACCAATGCCTAGGCCATGGATACTCCCAATGGGATCAGCTACGCCATATCATAGATGGGCTTAGAATTGAAACAAGGAGAACCCTTAGGATCTATGCCCAAGGGAGACTTTTTGAGCATAGGACCCATCATATTGAAAGGCTCATAGAGCAACTAGCTAAGAAGGAAGAAGAGCTTAAAAAACAAGAAAGTACAGCAGAATATAATAAAGACCCCTCCATCTGCAAGAGGGAGGTCCATTTCTATGAGAATGAGGAGGAGATACTAGTTGATAAAGTGGTGCAAAGGAAAACCTTGTCAATCCAAAAATTTGTTACTAAAATATTAGCTAAGGTAAATAAGATGTGGGACTCCTTGGATGAGAAGTTTCAAATTGCTTTGAAGATTGCAGAAGAATGCAAAGATCAAGGAGGTAGTATCCATGAAAGAAGGAAGAAAAAGGATGCTGAACTAGAATATTACAAAGATAAGGGTAAAGCTACAATAGTAGAGGAGGTTGCAAATTTAGAAACTAATGATGATGGGTGTGACATTTGTCAATATGAACATCCTAAGGGATGTTATCCTGTATTGTCACACCTACAAGAATTTGGGATGTATGATTTAAATCCTAGATTGACAAAACAGTAAGCACCAAGGAGGTTTCCTTATCCAGAAGGAAACTATCAATAGAAATTCCACCAACAAGCATGCCATCCAAGTGGAGTGCCACTTCAACCTCAAGAATAGTACCAATAGTGGCAACATCCAAAGTTGTAGATGATGTTACCTCCAAGGCAACAGTACCCTTCTCGTCAACTTGATCATTATGATTATTACATTTAGCAACCAATCTCTCCACGTGACTTTTCTAGTCATACTTTCTTGCCACACCACTACTACCCTCTGGTGTACTATAGAGTCCCTTCTCCAAGAGGGGAGTTCCTATTTTCCTTTTATTTTCCTCAACACCCATTGATTCCTACACCACCATCATCAATACCTCTACCATCGTCTCCATCTATGTAGGATGAAATACTGGCCTAGCCATAGCAAAGAAACACCACAAGGGAAATGAACTTCTAGCTAGCTCATTTACTGAATGGTCCTAAATCTAAGCCTAGAAAGAGGTCATTCTTCAAAACAAACAATCCCATGAAGCCCTCACAAACACCTATGATTGCAAACCCTACTATTTCAACCTTTGAGATTCCTATTAAGCAACCTTCAAACCAAATTTCTTTCCAATTACACACTATCATGTTGATTAATGCAATCATAGATTAGATCAAGGGCTATCATCTTTGCAAGAAGAGATCTAATCCTAGAAGTCTTCTTATTTACTTGCAGATTGCCAGAAATGAACCATGTAAGGCTCTTTTGGGTTCAGGTTTTAGAGTTAACTTGATTTCACATGAGATATACAAACTTGGAACTTGCCTCCCTTGAAAAAGAGCGATATCAAACTAGAGCTATTAGACTAATCCATCACAATTCCTCTGGTATTGGTGAAAGATGACCACCATGTGTGGGTGATCCTATCCTATAGATTTTCTAGTGATCCATGTGGAAAACTACAAAGGAAACTTTCATATCATCATGGAAATAGCATGGTTGAGCACCATCAATGCCAGGTTGGGGATTCGAGACCTTTTCTTAAAGATTTCCAAAGAAAATGAATTTGGCAAGATTGAGAAGAAATGATTTCCATGCATCATGTATAGTAACACAAGATGCCATTATATGTAAGGACTATGGACCATCAAAGGCACATCATTTCAGGCATGCAATCAGTGTGAAGAGATAATAGAAATTCAAAGGTGCCTATATTTAGCAACCACTAAAAAAGAGGGTACCCAATGGCTAACAATAGATAATGAGGTTGGATTAACAATATGCATGGAACTAGCTGAGAGGCTCACTAGCTCCTACATTGAAAGCATGAACAAATTGGAGTAGCTCCATCATCAACTCTCTGATGTAGAAGGTGAGATAGATTGGGGAGGTTTGAAGATCCTTAAGACTTTCAAGCAAAAGCCCCTTGAGTTAAAGGCTCTACCAACAGGAATGGAGTATGCATTTCTAAACAATGGCAAGTTGGTAATTATCAATGCCACAATTGCTCCTAAATAGAAAAAGAAATTATTAGTAGTTATGAACAAATAGCCAACAACCTTTGCCTAGTCATAGCATGAACTAACAAGAATTGATGCTAGGATATGCTAGCATAGAATCTACATAGACTCCTCCATCAAGTCAAAGTGGTAGGTGTAACAACACTTGAACTCGAAATTCAAGCAAATTGTCAAGGAGAAGATTGAACAACTCCTCAAGGTTGGGTTCATTTATCCCATTGTGGATAGTAAGTGGGTTAGCCCACTCGATATTGTATCAAAGAAAGGAGGAAAGTGGAGAGTCTGTATAGACTTTCGATTGTTGAACATGGCAACCTACAAAACTCATTTCCCATTATCATTTGTGGACTAGGTGTTAGACACTTTTGCAAGGCATTGTTACTACAACTTTCTGGATGGTTATAGTGGCTATAACCAAATCCAGATAGCATTAGAGGACCAAGCCAAGACAACATTCACAAGTCTCTAGGAAACTTTTACATACAGAAAGATGCCCTTTGGCATGTGTAATGCACATGCCACATTCTAATGATTAGTCCTAAGCATCTTCAAATAGCAGATCAGTAGTAGGGTAGAAGTCTTCATGGATGACTTTTCCACCTATGGGGCTACCTTTGAGCAAGTTCTTCAATGGTGTGTAGAGACAAACCTGAGGTGTAATTGGTATAAGAACCACCTAATGATCTAAGAGGGCATTGTCTTGGAACATCAGATTTTAAATAAAGGGATTGAGGTAGATCTAGAAAAAGTAAGGTTCATCCAAGGAAAAACCAAATAGCTAGAAATAATAAAAGATGTGAGGTCATTCTTTGGCCACACTAGTTACTATAGGTGCTTCATTGATAACTTCTCAAAGATTGTCAAACTATTGGTGGCACTTACAAAGAAAGATGCATTATTTGTCTAGACCACGGAATGCAAGAATGCATTCTAGTAGTTGAAGCAAAAATTGTAGAAACTCTAATTCTACAAGTACTAGACTGGTTCAAGCATTTCCAAATCATGATGGATGCATAAAATTAAGCCTTGAAAGTCATGCTTACATAGATGGATAATCATAAATGTCCATAATACATCCACTATGCAAGTAGGAGCATTATGGATGCGTAACTGAACTATACCATCACTGAAAAGGAGCTTATGATAGTGTTGTACATGCTATAGTTTGATTTAATGATGGTTGACTGAAAGGGGACCAATAATGTGGTGGTTGACCACATGTCTTAGTTAAGATGGGATAGCAAAGATGATGAGGGCCCACTATCTGATCAATTTCATGATGAACTTTTCTTTTTTGGTGTTGTTAATACTCAAAATCCCTCTCTCCTATCTACTCACATAGGAGATGTCATAGGAGTGGGACAATAAGAAGAAATAGTAGTTTCTTCATTAAGCCAAATACTTTATGGAAATAAAAAACAACCTCTATAAGAGTTGCATAGATGGCCTAGTATGATGGTATGTTCCTAATGTAGATCAACTTTAAGTCCCTTAGGATGCACACGAAGGTCCTTGTGGGGGCCACTATGCTGAGAGGAGGATGATCATTAAGATCCTCATGGTAAGGTATTATTAGCCCATGATCTTTGGAGATGCCCATCACTTCTTTTATTCCTGTGGTAGGTGCCAACATGATGGTGGGATAACTTCACATATAAAAGGGCCTCAACAGTGAATTCAACCACTAGAGCCTTTCGATCTTCAAGGGATTGACTTCATGGGACCTATCAACCCCATGTCAAATGAAAATACATACATCATCATGGAAGTTGACTACTACACCAAATGGGTTGAAGCTATTACCATCATCAACTATTCATCTTCTACAATAGCACAGTTTGTACAAAAAAATGTAGTAAATAGGTTTTGTGTGCCATAAGCACTAATTTCAAATAATGAAACATACTTTACTAGTGTCACTTTTTGAAAGCTCATGAAATGCTTGGAGGTTGAACATAAATTTACAACTCCATATGACCCCCCAAGCCAACGGTCAAGCTGAGGTCACCAATACAAAAATCACCAAAATACTAACATGTACAATTAGTAAATATAGAAAGGACTAGAGAAATAAATTCAATGATGCTCTTTGAACTTATCATTCAACATGGAAACTTCCTATTGGGTATCCTCCCTATGAGTTAGTGTATGGAAAACTTCCAATCCTTTCCATCCAAATTGAGCCTCGTACACTTTCAATGGCTTGTGATCTTAACCTAGACCTAAGTCTAGCCCAAAGAGAAAGATTGATGAAACTCAACATACTAGACAAGAATATATTAGTGGTCTTGTCATTAAATGAAATGCACAAGGCACACAACAAGCAACACCATGACCTTAGAATTAGGAAAGTAAAGTTTCAACTAGAAGATAAGGTGTTCTACTAGAACCTCATGCATGTACCTCAATGTACAACATTTCAAATGCTATGGAAGGACCCTTACATTATACATGAAACTTTCCCATTTGGGGCCATGATGATCTACCATCCTACTGGCCCAAATAAGAGGTTATTGGTCAACATCCAACAGCTTAAACCTTTCCTAAAAATAGGAACAATCAATGGGAATAGTACCTTAACTAATGACCAAGTACGCTCAATCTTTCATATCTCTCCCTCCCAACTCAATCATGAGGAAGATAGCCACCCATGCTAGCATCATACAAGTAGCTCCTTAGTTTTTTTAATTTTTTTTTCATCATTTTTCGTATGTTTCCTATTTTCTTGAATATTTTGTATTTTCTTTTATATTTTTCTTTATTTAGATTTTATTACATGTCTTTTTCTTCCTTATTGCCATCAAGACTTTGATGTTGAATACAACTACTGATTAATGGTGGTTAATTGAATTATATTGTTTAAATTGATTACTTAATGATTGGATTTCATCATTGAATTTTGACATTAATCCATGGGACATTGGTTTTCTCATGATATCAAGTAGTAAGCTGACATCATCCACCCATTCCACTAAAACTCCATGGTGTTCTCTCATTTTAGAAGTATGAGGTCCTTTCTTAATAAGAAATTTTAAAGAATGTGTGACCTTGGCATTTTCAAACTTGAAACGAATCAAGTGAATTGACAAGGATGTGACTTCATGAGAACTTATTACCTTTTGTACCTACCTACCATCTAGAGTTCTATGGGTATTCTCATAGATCTCACCATTCCTAATGTTGATCAATAACAGGAAGCAATGTCTTTGCATGGTGTGGTTCCCACAAAAAGAAAAACAACAACAAAACATTGGAATTCAAAGCACATCCCTTAGAAAAAATAATGAGCTACAAGCACTGGTTATGGGGCTAGAAAGACATGTTACCCATGCCTAAAGGAACCCCTCTAACTAAGGCCCTCTTCACTTCTTACTTCTCTTTTCTTCTCTATTTGCAATGGTGGATGATCTTTGGGGGGTGTTCATGGGCTCTAGGGGATCAAACCATCTCAATGTTCCAATGCAAAGTTACAGGAAGTGGATGGTCTTGATTCCAACTAAGGATGGAATGATATCAAGTCACCTTAATCACAGAATTCACAAAGGACTTCATGTGGCCTTAATAAGGAACTCCATTCCATTCTCTCTCTCTCTCTCACCACCAATTTTGTCCATCTACCACCTCACTACCTCCTATCATGATTAATCGGTGTGTCTATTTTGATGTCTTAATTCTTTGGTGGTTTTTTGTGTGATTCAATTTTTAACAATCCATGGCCATTAATCATCCTTAGGGCCTACTGACTCCTTGGTATGAGGGCAAGTAAAGCATTAAAGACATGAGCCTACTATGGGGAGGATCCACTTACATACTCTTGGGAATGGGTAGTTAAACTTCCTATTCCATTGTCATTTTTCTTTCAAACCATTATTTTCCACCTCAAAACATCTAGTTTTTGTGCTCCTTAACAATTAAATTTCATCTAAATCTCCTTTTCCCAACTACATTTTAAGCCATCTTCACTAATTTTTCTTTATTCTAGGCTTTGCTGGCTCTCTTTAGACTCCAATTTCATTGAAAAACTCTTCTTCCATACTTATTTTTTTTAATATGAAAATTTCTTCTTTATGGCTATGTCAGCGCATTCCCATTAATGCAGCTTGATGCATCCTCTTCACATATGGGGAAAATAGTATAAATACGCATCAATACTTAGCAAAATTTTCACATTTGCCTCATAACATTGGTAGTTTTTTGTAATTTTTCAAAGCCCATAACCTTCCCAGAACCATAACTTTGAAACCGCTTGTCTGAATCAACCCATTCTTTGCCCCTCAAGCTACTAGAGATGAGCTTTACATCATGGAGGCCACAAACCTATGATTTATGACAAAAATGTTTTTGAGATTTTTCTACCTCCCCAAGGTTTAATTAATAAAATGATATTAAAAATCTAATATACACTCAGTTAAACCTCATCAACAAACTCAGGTAGCTAAATGAATAAAATAATAATAAAATAATCAATTTTTCATGATCACAACTATCCTAAGTGTAACTTGCCTAAAAGAAAAAAGATATCAAAAGTACTAAAAGGTACACATAAAACACTAATTCTTGGTTATGCATGTGATCACAAATGACACCAAAGAGGTGACCACAAGGAGAAGGACCATCCCAACCAAGGGAAAAGTGACGAAGAGGAGGAAGGGGCCATCAACCACAACAGCCCCAAGAAGGAGAGGCCGAAACCCATGCAACAGGACCTCTTCAAGAGGAGCCCAAAGTGGAATCTATCCATCAAATTCCCATAGCAAAGACAAGCTAGTCACAATAGGATGAGGTGCCAAGACCAAGCCTAATATAAAGGTCACATTGACCAAGGCCTGCCTTGAACGAATTCCTTCCAAGGAGGTCGAAAGGTTAGTTCTTCAGGAACTTAACTTTGATCCCTTCTTAGAGTTAGCACTAGAAGAAGTTCACACACAACTGCAGGGGTCCCCCATGTGGCCCTCTCTTACAGTGGAAAATGATACATGGGGAAAACTTATATCTTTTAGAACAATTGATAGGTAAATGTCATAGTAAAGATTAAGGACATAAGTGTCTCCTACTCAGTTGAGGCCATTGCAAAGGTCCTCGGACTACCTGACCTAGGGGCAACATTGGCCAAAATTTTCACACAAGCAGACCCCAACACTAAGAAGGAATGGATCCAACGGTGCTATGGGATGGATCATAAAGAGTATGGTGCACTGACCAAGGTGAAGAGAGCCTACTCCAAGATCATGACCTACCTCTTAAATCCAATGGTGAGACCCAACAAGATCACTACCTTCTCTACCCATGCATGCACCAATCTCAGTGATAAGTTCCTTGTCAACCCCCCTTAGCTCATCGTCTTTGAAATCAAGAAGTGCTTTAAAGAGAAAAAGCAAGGGAGGAAGACACTCTCCTTCCTGTGCCTAATTTGGAAACTTTGCAGAAGGGGAGACATAGCCAAATATTCCAATGATACATTCTATCATGCTCCTACCACATCTTGGCAGAAGATGATGAAGGACAAAGTCGCTGCTAAGCTACTAGAATAGGAGTGGCCACCACCACCACCTGTAAGTGAGACCACACCAAAACCTCGCACAACTATTGAACACATGAGAAAACTACATGAACATCTATTGTAGCAATAGTAAGGAGAGAAAAGTGGTGGGGAACCATTAGTCTACTGGCCAGTGTTGAACCATCTCAATGAAGTAACTAGAACATTAAGCTAGCTGGAGGAGACTGCCCTACTATTTTTAGCCCAAAGAACCTAGGCACCTACAAGAACAAATCAAAGTGCCCCAATTACTTTGTCCATCCCTAGATAATAAGAATTCCTAGAAATCTTTAGGAACATCACAACTTTTGTGGTGTGCTTGAAGGAAGGCAAGGGGACTACTATCCTAGTGATGTAGTACCACGAGTAAGAAATAGTAGTGAAGGTAGTGGTTGATTGAGTGGAAAAAGCACTCAATGCTCTTGTGGCAGTCATGCTAGAAATTATTGCACTTTGAAATGTGCAAGGTTCTACAAGAGTAGGGAGCAAGATGCTTAGTATAGTCCCACACAAGAAGGTGTTTGACCAACTAGTGGGAACCAAGCAACTGCTTCTGAAGATTTTTGATCTCCTAGAATAGATCGCTACAACCTGGTTGAAGCTATTAGAAATCAAGGGCAAGCTCATCATTGCCAATGCCCAACTTGAGGCAACTACCATTGAAAATCATCAATTGGCTACTTAAATTATGGAATTGAAAGCCCATCTAGCCAATCTCACCATTTTCAACCAAGCCATCACAAGGAATGAAGCTTTCTTACAGCTTCAAAACAAACTTAAGGAGGCTAAAAATGCCAAGGATATGGTGGTCTTTAATACATCCTTATTGGAAGCTCTCATTATCAACACCCATAAGGACTTGGCACAAGTCCACAAGGAGAACTTGGTCTTTTCTAAAGACATCCATCACTTGCATAATGTCAAGAAGCAAAAAGACCAGATGATCGAATTTGTGAGACAGCAATACGAGTAACTCACCATGATAAACTTAGACCTAAGGAGGTTGACAATTGAAAATAGGAATCTATTTATGGAGGAAGTCTAGGCACTTTGTTAGAAAATGGCCATCAAGGTAGTTGCCTAGAAAATGAGGCCCTAAAAATCAAGAGAGTTAAAAATAATTACAAGGACTAGGTGGGGGCTCCTCAAGGAGGTGAATGAAAAAGAAATTCAATTGGCCAAGGTGAAGATGAATGAGGCCCTTCAGCAGCTCCAGTAAAGAGGTGATGTATGGAAACTAATCTTTGATGGCTTGAATACCTACAACAAAGCGAATATTTTTTTGAAGGAGTTGTAGATTAAAGAAATGATAGAATACATGATGAGTGGTGAGGTACCCCTATGCTCAACCATATGAATACAAACGTTTCATGCACGATCCGGTCGAATTCCAAGGACTAAGTGCTTATGCATCCTTTGAAAAGAAAAAGAGAGAGAGAAAGAAGATAGAGCATGTTGTCGCCAATGCCGAGATTACGCCTTCTGTTGTTTATCCATAGTTATGCCACCAAACTTGCTCCTTTCATAAGTGCTCTAGTTCCAGTCCATCCTGAGTGCTTCCTCCATGCCCAATCCATTGTTTGTATGATCACCATCTACACACACAACACAGTCACAAATGAGCAAGGATAGATAATCCACAATGCAGTTGATACCTTGCCTCAATATGAAGTGCATTGGCTGAGTTGTGGTTATGGCAGAAACTAGTTCAGAGATTTATCACTGGAAACTACCCAAGGTGTAGGGGTTAGGCAATTAGTAAAATGGAAAAAATTGAAAATTTTATGCTAGGGCCCCCACGACTAAGATCGAACCTCTAGTAGCTATAAAATGGAAAAACATGAGGAACAAGAAAGATGAAAAATATCAATGGCAATGCCAATAAAATGGATGTCATGGATGGGGATGAAACAAGAAATGATTGGTTGCAGGAAATGTTTAAGGAAAAGAAGTTAACAATTGCACCAAAAATAAATGGCAGTGGGTCCTCCCCAAATCAAGCTCATGCCCTTTATGCCCTAACAAACCCACAAACCAAAGAGTCCATAGGCTTTAGGAATGTCATTTGGAAGCAAGAGTTAAAAACTTACCCATAAAAATTTACCAAAGAAAACAATGCATCAACCTAGAATGGACTAATGTTAAAATCGACAATGAGATGGAAAATGGGAAGAAATATGGAGAGGAGAGAATGGAATGGAATCCCAAGAACAAGGTTGTGTAAAGTCCCTTGTGTATTTCATGGTTAAGATAACTGAGTAGAACTCATCCCAAATCTAGACTCAAACTAACCACATTCAGTGACCTCACCTCAACACACTAGACCAATCCATCCACTTGAAGTAACAAGAATGCTTCCACAAAGAGTCACCATCATTCCAAGGAGAGCAAGATGGAGAAGCAGGAAGCCAGAAAGGGCCTTAGTTAGAGGAAACCTTTAGGCATGGGTAACATGTTTTTCTAGTTCCGTAACCAGTGCTTGTAGCCCATATTGCTTTATTATGTCTAAGGGGTGTGCTTTGAATTCTCAATTTTCTCTTTTTTTTCTTTTCTTTTGATGTTTATGCATGAGAACCACACCATGCAAAGACTTATTTTTATTCACTCAGCTTCCTGATATTTGAACAATGTTAGAATG
>MNCI01007180.1:1225035-1273556 GCA_015680685.1 Gnetum montanum
ACCTTAATATCAGCATCATAATTCAAAGGTAAAAACCAAACATTAGCAATCAATATGATATAATTCAATCCACCATCATGAGCACTTATTAGATTATGAATAAAAGTAAATCAAGCAAACAAAGAAATAGTAAAAACATGAACGATGATGTAAAAAAAATAAGAAAATTTGAAAGAATGTGTAAAAAAAAAATTCAAAAAGAACTGAGGGCCTAGAACAGTTAGCATAGGTGTCCATCTTCCCCAAGACTATGTTGGAAGAAGGAGATCAGAAATAGTGAGCAAGGTTATCCATCAAGAGAGGTAGCATGTGTACTAGTTGTCCTAAGCTCCTAGAAAGGTTTGGTTTATTGCACGTTGAGCAAAAGTTTCTTATCCGGGCTCTCAAGTTTGTATATTGTCATGGCCCTTGAAGGAAAAGTTGCATAAATAATATAAGGTCCTTCCCAAAGTGTTTGAAATTTAGTACATTGTGGCACATGTGTGGGGTTCCAGTAGAGAACCTTATCTCCTAGGTGATATTTAACTTTCCTAATTCTTAGGTCATCACATTGTTTATTGAAGGCCTTGTGTAATTCGTTAGATGACAAGGCAACTAATTAGTTTTCATCTAGCAAGTTAAGGGTTACTAACTATTTCTTCTATGCTAGATCAAGGTCAAGGTTGAGGTCACATGTCGTGGATAGTGTACAGAGCTCAGTTTGAATGGGAAGCGTTGGTAATTTACCGTACACTAACTCATAGGAAGAGTAGCCTAAAGGGAGTTTTCATGTGGAGTGGTATGCCCAAAGAGCATCATTCAGTTTAGTGCTCCAATCTCACCTAAACTTGCTAATGGTTCTTGTCAATATCTTCGTAATCTCCCTATTGGTGACTTTTGCTTGACCATTCGCTTGGAGGTGGTATGGTGTAGTCAATTTATGCTCAACCCCTAAGCATTGAATTAATTTCCAAAAAGTTGCACCTGTAGTGTGTACCATTATTTTAAATAAGTGCATGCAGCACACCAAACCTATTTATGATTTTTTGTTGAACAAATCATGTAGCTGTAGATGATGTACAATGTTTAACAGCAGTTGCTTTGGCCCATTTTTTTAGGTAATCCACGACAACAATAATATAAGATTTTCCATTAGACATTGGTGTAATTGGCCCCATAAAATCAATTCCCCAAATGTCGAAGGGTTTAACGGTTGAATCCATTGTTGCGGACCCTCCATTCTAGCAGTCATTCCCCCATCATGTTGACAACACTCACAAGATTGGATGAAACGATGGGTGTCTCAAAATAATGTAGGCCAATAATATCCTGTAAGTAGGATCTTGATGGTTGTTCATCTCCCAGCATAATGACCCCCACAAGGACCCTCATGAGCATCTTAGAGAACTCTTAGTTGATCTATATCAAGAACACACCATCGAACCAAGCCATCAGGACACACTTTGTAAAGTTGCCCATTGATCTCCATAAAGTACTTGGCTCAGTGAAGAAACTGTTGTTTCTTCTTAAGGTTTAACTCTTGTGGTGTTTTTTGGGTGAGGAGATAGGTAAGAATGCTACTGTACCAATTTTTCTCTGTGGGTGATTGATTATTCACTACACCAGCAAAGAGGATTTCATCAGGGAAATGATCAAAAATTGGATACTCATCCTCTTTGTTGTCCCATCGCAACCGAGATAAATGATCAGCAACTACATTCTTGGTTCCCTTGCGATCGATCATCATTAAATCAAACTCTTGTAAGATTACAATCCATCGTATGATATGAGGGCTTACTGTTGGCTTATTCATGAGGAATTGCATTGCACTATGATTTGTATGTATATATACTTTATATCCCAATACATAGTGTCTAAAATTTTCTAGTGTAAACACTACAACCATTAATTCTTTCTTTGTGGTAGTGTAGTTAAGTTGTGCACCAAAGATACTTCTACTTGCACAGTGGATATCATAAGGATGCTTCTGGTCATCTAACTATGTAAGTACAACTCCTAAGGCATAGTTGGACGCGTTAGTCATGATATGGAATGGTTTGGACTAGTCAGGAGCTTGTAAAATGCGTGTTTCTACTAGCTTCTATTTCAGAGTTTGGAAAGCTAATTCACATTCCTTGGTCCACTCGAAAGGTACGTCCTTTTTCATTAATTCCACCAATGGTTTGGAAACCTTTGAAAAGTTCTCAATAAATCTCCTATAGTAGCTAGTATGTACAAGGAATGATCAAATATCTTTGACAATTTTAGGTTGATGGGTAATTCCTTGGATAATTTTGATTTTCTTGAGGTCTACCTCTATCCCTATGTGTGAGATTTTGTGCCCTAGTACTACGCCTTCTTGGACCATCAACTGGCTTTTCTGCCAATTGAGCCTTAAATTGGTTTCTACAAATCTTTTTAACACTTGTTCTAACTGGTCCAAGGCTTGATCAAAGTTTGCTCCATAAGTGGAGAAGTCGTCCATAAAGACCTCCACGCCATTCCCTATCTGTTGTTGGAATATGCTTAGAACTAGTTTTTTAAATGTTGCAGGGGCATTGCACAAGTCAAACGACATCTATTTTTATGCGAACGTTCCCCAGGGACTTGTGAACATAGTCTTAGCTTGGTCTTCTAGGGCTATTTGTATTTGGTTATATCCACTATATCCATCTAGAAAACTGTAATAGTGATGCCCTGTGATGGTGTCTAAGACTTGGTCAACAAATGGCAATGGAAAGTGATCTTTGAATGCTGCCATATTTAGTAGCCTAAAATTTATGCACACCCTCCATTTTCCTTCCTTTTTAGGCACAATAACTAAGGGGCTAACCCATTCGCTATCAACAATGGGGTATATGAACCCAGCCTTGAGAAACTGTTCAATTTCTTCCTTAACTACTTGCTTCAGCTTAGGGTTCAATCGCCTCTGCAGTTGTCTTCGAGGCTTCATGGAGGGGTCAGTGTAAATTCTATGTTGGCATATCCTAGGATCTATTCTAGTTAATTTGGAATATGACCAAGCGAAGGCTTTTGACCATTTATTTATTATATTCACCAGTTCTTCTTTCTATTGAGGAGCAAACTTAGTGTTGATAATTACCAGTTTTCCATTTTTAAGGAATGTGTATTCCATACTGGTGGGCAATGGTTTCAGCTTGAGGGACTCCTACTTAAATTTCTTAGGGATTTCCAACTTCCCCCAATTGATATTATCAAGGTTAAGACTTGGAAGTTGGCGATGGACTTGCTCTAATGCATCTATGCTATCGATGTAAGCACAAGTCAACCCTCAATTGGTTCCATGCATATGAGTGAACTACTTTCTTGATCAGCTATCAGCCACTGGGTGTCTTCCTATCATGTAGTTGCTGCATACATGCATCATTGTATGTTAATCACTTGTGCACACTAATTGCATGTAGGCAATGCTAAACTTTGCATAAACCATGACCTCTGCATGCAATTACACCCTGTGTCACTGTATGCGATGCACGGAACTTTCTTCTTCTTGATCTTTTCAAATGTATTTTCCTTTAATATTTCTAGGGAATGATCACGGATTCCTAGGTGTGCATCGATGGTGCTTAGACATGCTCTTCCCATTATGATTGGGAAGTCCCCCTTACCGTTGTTTACTTGAATCACTAGGAAGCCAACTGGGTATGACCACCCACAAATAGTGGTAACAATGTCTTCCACCAGTCCTAATGGGACAGTGATGGACTAGTTGGCCAACTCTAGACGGATGTTGCTCTTTTTCAATGGAGGTAGGTTCCAGGCCTTGTACATTTCTTGAGAAATCAAGTTGACACCGGAACCTGAATCCAAAAGAGCCTTACACGGTGCATTTCCAGCAATTTATAAGTATATCAGAGGACTCCCAAGATCAAAGAATTTCCTAGGAAGGTGGACAGCTTTGATCTAATCGATGACAGCATGTGTTAGCATGATCGTATGCGTTGAGTGCAATGATTAGGTTGAAGGGGGCTCTGAAGTTTTGATTGATACCGAGGCATCTAAGGAATTAGTCTCTTGTGATTGCAAGGGCTTGGTTGGACTATTGGTTCTAAAGAAAGGTCTTTTCTTCATGTGGTTGTTGGAACCAACAGTAGGTTAAGAGTTAACAGCCCTCATGACGTTATGTTGCTATAGCTGGGTAGGGATTTCACCTTGGATCGTGGGAGTAGGTGGTAGTGGAGCTATTGGTGGAAGAGATACGACTGGATGAGAAGGATGATATGTTTGCAGAATATCACCTCTAGAAAAGGGAGTCCCATAATACTCGTGGGCTTGGTAGTTGAGAAGTGACATGACCAGTAGAGTCACATGGGAAGATTAGCTGTTGCACGTAATATCCATATGGATCAGGTTGCCGGTAAGGATACTACTGCCCTGGTGGTGGAATTCCCCATGATTGTGGGTGCTGCCACTATTGATATTGCTCAATCAATTGTGGTGGAGTTCCACTGGGATAATATATTAAAGGTTGGTCGAACTGCCTTGGGTTACCTTGATGATGAGTCATGGTTTATCAGGTCCTATTATCAAATCCTTGTTATTGGAACCCTAATACAAGATACCAGGTTTGATGGGTTCCAATATCAGACCCTTGATATCATACCTACGTTAACTAGGCCATGTCAATGAGGCCTCATTGACGTGGCCACATTTACGCAAAGTCTGCCTCTAGTTATAAATAAGTGCGCACCCACTGCACTTAGGATCATCTTTTGGGTTAATTGTAGGGAAGCTCTTGCAATTTTTTTCCGTAGGAGTTAGACTATTTTCCCAAGTGCATGCCCATAGTGTGATGCTTGTAATTGTATGGAACCTTTATTCAAGTGTGATGTACTTGGACACACACATGATCGACAATAAAGATTGAGATTACTTCATCATTGTAGCATTCACTTAGTTTTAATTATTAATTTTTATTGTTATTTATTATTTTCTTAGTTAATATTTTTTTACCATCATTTACTATTCCTGTTGTTAAATGTGGAATGAGTACAACTTAATCACGAGCATTTAAGTGTGACTACTTGGTAACCTAGTAGTGTACCTAGGATCTGTGCTTGGTAATCCTAGTAGTAGTCATGCACAAGGTCCAAGATGTGTACGGATGATTAAGGAATAGATACTCATCACACTTAGGCTAGTTTAGACTCTGTCCTCCCATGTCCCATTAGCTTAGCTCTCTCTCCCTTTTCCTCTTAGCTTAAAACAAAGTTATTTTCCATTGCCTCTAGGAGTAGCACTAGATTAGAAACCACATCATACACCTCACTCTAGACTAAACCATATGTGTCAAAGCATATACTAGTCTAGGTGGGAAGATAGCGAACTGTGATCAACAAATAACAATCTAGATATGACAACTAGCCCGTCCATAGAGTTCGACCGGGTCGTGCATGAATGCTCGTATTCATATGGTTGAGTGTAGGGGTATCTTGCCACTCATCACTTGAGGATAAGGTAACCTTCGGGGTGTTTTCCTTTTGTTTAATCGTGGGTTGAGTGCATACACCCTAGACTCCTGCAGATGTGAGATTACAGGGCAACATCCCTTAGGATGGTTATATTGACATATCTGACATCCACTATCATTATTTGTTTCCAAATCCACAACCTCTTCAATGATGGAAACTTTTCCCTTACCCTTTCTACGTGCATGTTCAGCCTTTTTCTTTCTTCTTTTCTCACTACCTTGCTCTCTAGACTCCTCTACTATTTTAAGAACAGTTTAAAATCTATTGTCTAGGGAATTCCATATTTGGTCTACCTTTGCCAAAACTTCTGATGTCATCTTTTGGATAGGTAAATTTTTCCTATTTACCATCTCCTCGAGTGGTGACTCTTCTTCATCCTCACAAAATCTTATTCCCCTCTTCCGGAGGGAAGGATCTCGGTTATACTCTTTTGCACTTTCTCTCTTCCATAGCTCACCTTCTTCCTTAGCAACTTGCTCCAATAGTCTTTAAATTTGATGGGACCTAAGCTCAGATAGTCTCTCTTGGGCATAAGTCCTATAGTTTCTTCTCGTTTTGTGCCTAAGCCCATCCACGAGATGGCGCAGCTGATCCCTTTGCAAATAAACATGGCCAAGACAACAATGTAACAGTGCATAGAATTGGCCCATGGCAGCATCCAAGGGTTCATGTCCTCCTTGTTTCCAGCCTTGGATTTACTTTCACAAGTTAGACACTCGAGAGTATGTTTGGTACTTGTCATTAAATAGTTCTAACATAGTACTCCACCTACAAATGGATTTTGGTTCTAAAGACCGATACCAGATTTCCGCTCCTTTAACTAATGCCCATGGGAACAACTTAAGTTTTTGCCATTTGTTCTTTATGTTCTATAAGGCACACACATCATGGAACGCTTGTAAATGATTCTGAGGGTCAGCATTGTATCCACCTTCAAATCATGGGATGTTGTTCATATCTAATCTCTTGATCCTACTATCTTTTTGATGCCTTGTTGGAATTCTAACAGCCTTAGTTATGTCTAACATACTTCGAGTAGCGAGTAAAGGTTCGTTGTGATCGTCTCGTCCATGGCATCTATGATGCCTACATTGTTCCCTACTCTCCCTTCTTCTATGTCGTGACTCTCTAGAGTGCCCTTGTCCCCTTTCCTAGTTGTTTCGTCTATGACTTCCACTTTGCCTACCTTTATCTCCATGGTCTTTTTGCTTATGACTGCATCCGGATACTGAAGGAGAGGGTGAAGGAGATGATGAAGGTGAAGAAGAAGGAAAACTGTCACCATGACGGTGTCTGCTACCTTCTCTTCTGTAGTCTCAACCCCGATCGCGATTGTGATCAGAATGTCCACCTTTATCATGAGTTCGTGTCCCTTTTTCGGATCCTTTGTGCCTATGGGTATTAGAACTTGGGTTATGAATAGTGGAATGAAGGTTCTGATACACAACCCCTTGGCCAAATTCAAGGGGAGGAACATCATTATGTGCCCGACTACCTAAGGTAGGTTCACCACCCTCATTTTTGCTTAAGACATGTGGGGCATCCGGGGATCACTTACCCTTCAAAGACTTATGATGTCTCTCTTGTTGCAAGTCCCTTTGACGTTATGCCTCTGTGGAACTGGATTCTCTTGAGTCATGGTCTTGTACAATGTATTCTACGTGTAAGTGCAACATGCCAATTCATGTGAGAACATGAAGAAGCATGCTCGGGATTGAACGATCGAGAGGTAACACTATGTTACCTTCTAAGTCTTGCCAACGCAATTGTTCATCTTGATGGAGGATAAAGGTGAAGTCTGGTATATACTCATCGAGATGAATATATACCACATGAACTTGTTGAGGGACTGGCGAATCAACATCATGTGTATTACGCCATCGACTATTTCCTGTTTTAGACCTAGGCGGTGAGGCGCTTTCGTACAAAGAAGGAGACATACTTGTCTGTTCAATGTGCAATGTATTCTTGTTTCTTATTTTCTCAACCAACCCTAAGGGTTGGTTCCAATGATGTGAATGATTTCCTATGTTCTAGTTAGTGCACAAACAACTAAGTTCCTCGGCAATGGTGCCAATGATGAGTTGCAAAGTACCCCTACACTCAACCATACGAATATGAGCGTTTCGCGCACAATCCGATCGAATTCCAAGGACTAAGTGCTTATGTGCCCTTGTGGAACAAGGATGGGTTGGTTGATCATTGTCTTCCCAAGCTTACCTATATGTCACGATTGTATGGTTAAGTAAGCTTGAGGCATATGATTTTTATAGCTTTTATGTTGTTATGTCTTGCGCTAGTAGGGAAGGAGAGAGGTAACTAAGTGACTAATTTAACTTAACTACTCATTAACTAAGTTCTAACTAATCCTAACACCAGCATCTGTTCCCACTTGCCGTACACATCCTGAACCAGTGCAACACTACTGGGATTACCAAATGCTAATCGTTACTGGGTTACCAAGCGTTACACGCATGCTCGAAGTGGTTGTGCTTGTGTAATTTAATGATTTGCTTAATTGATCAAAATGAATTACTATGCTAATAACAAAAATGTAAAGTGCATAAAATAAAATAAATACATAAGAAAATAAAATAAAATAAATGCGTAAGAAAACAAATCTCAAGTGTTGCAAAGATGAATTGAAGAGCTCATCTTTATTTCCGTACACAAGGTGTGCTTAGGTACACAATGCTCAAATAAAGATCCATCCACACTTAGACCTCTTGCTGTGGGCACTTGGAAAATACTCTAACTTTCAAATAGACTACAAGAGTTTTGCTACTTGACTGCTAAAAGACTTCTTTTCAATTGTGCACGTGGGCGCTGTATTTATAGACTTGGGAGCAATTACTCTAATAATTAGAGTACCTGCTCTAATAATTAGAATAACTGCTAAAGTAACCGCTAGAGTAACCACTCTAATAATTAGAATAACTGCTAAAGTAATTGCTAGAGTAACCACTCTCATCAATATATAAAGCTTGCCAACCTCCGATATGCAAACTTGGCAATGATGATAGCAAGAAGGCCAAGGTCTGAACTGGAAAAGCAGGTGGTCAGCTCATATGCCCTCTATGAGGCCAAGTTCAAGCATTACAAAGATACCAAGCAGAAGCTAGAAATAGCCAATGCCAAGCTTAAAGTTCTCAGGAGCCATTTCACATATCAACAATCGGTTATTGAGAACCTAGCTAGAAAGATGAACAAACCACAAGCTGCAAAACCTAGTAAATATGTTTGATGTTGAACATAAACAATTCACAGCATGGTTTGTTAATGTCACAAAGTTGTTCCCTGCAATGGCCTATCTGTGCAATGTTCTCGTACTAGCCCATATTAGCAAAGCTGCATGGACTATGTACAACCCACGAAGTAAGGAAGAGAAGATGAAAGCATTAGTAGATACTTTTCATCTTCCACCAAAAGCATTAGCCGTAGCAGGACAACCTTAGCCTTAGCTACCACCACCATGAGCACTAGAGCCTGGTGAAGGTCATTCAGCGCCCTAAGATCCTTCACCTTTTGGCACTGTTTGCTCTTCACTTTGTCTTCAGCAACTAGAGGGTTCCTATCATCCATTTTTGTAAGGGTGTCCAATTTTGTTGTCCAAGATACCCATTTTTGTAATTTTTGTAATTCTGTACAATTCAACACTTAGAGTCTATCGGTCAATAATTTCATACCTTTCCAATTTTGTAAGAAGCTTGATCCTACTTTTATTCACTCAAGGATGAGTTTTCACTCAGTTGTGGGATCATGATGAATCATTTAAATTAGCTATGTCAACGAGCATGTGTTGACGCAACCCCATCAACGTATAGTTTGATGCATTGACAGTGTCTAATCTTGCATATATGTGTACCCACCACATTTATGACACATTAAGTCAATAGCCTAACCTAACTCTTGCAATTTTTCTTGTCCAGAGTTAAAATATTTTTCTAAGTGCCCGTAGTAGGACTTCAAGGATTGTACGGATTCTTATTCGAGCATTAATGTACCTAAACACTTTGATGTGCTGGTAATAAAGACATGATTCTTGGAATTCCTTGTAGCACTTTAGAATAGATTAATGTTTCCTTTCATGCACTTTACATTCATGTCCTTAGTTAATTAACACACTTAATAATAATACATAAGTATGACGACTTCGAACATACCACTTAACGCTTAGTAATCCTAGCAATGGCTATCTAGTACACCCAACGATAGACACTTGGTAACCCAGTAGCATTAGAGTGAGTTCAAGATGTGAACGGAAAGTGGGGCTGGATGACATTAGATAGTTAAATAGTTAATCTTCAATTAATTCTCTTTGTTTCACACTTAGATTAGATAAAATAAAAGATCAAATATCAAATAAAAATAAAAAGCATGTGCCTTAGCTTATGCTTAACCATACAACTGAGCTTACACAAGTGAAGCCAAGAAAACAACAATCATAACACTCAATGGACTATCTTTTTGCATTAGTGCACTTAGCCAAGGGCTAAGTCCACAAAATTCAACTGGATTGTTGGTGAACGCTTGTGATTCGTATGGTTGAACAAAGGAACTACTTGTTGCTCATCACTATACAAACAATAGAGGATTTTATAAAAACTAGCATTGTAAGACTCTAATATTAAGGCTTAAACTATTTATGACCAATTTATATATAAACAAGAACACTTAACTATTTGTGGCATTCCATTAATTAATGTTTTGCATTCATGAAAAGAACTGGTATTACAATTCTAAAATTTCAATTGGCTATTGCGTATTCTTATCTATGTTCTCCTATGGTATAAAATTTGGAATTAAAACTCCAATACTATGGGATTTCCTTATTTTTAAATTAAAAAAAATTGCATACTTTCTTAATTAAATGTTAAAAAGCTTATCACCAACTTATTACCAAAGAATTATCCTTGACTGGAAAAATGGTAAATGCGCGAGAAACATAAGTTCTTTCTAAGTTGTTGCACTAAAGTTCAAACCCAAGTTTTTTTGACCAAGAAATGAACGCCTTTGCACCGGTCTAAACAATGACCCCTTAAAAAATGATAGTTAACCTTTAACCTCTATAATTGTAGTATTTTGTTTCTGACCTGAATTACCTCCTATATTATAAACTTCACTGCAAATTGCCCTATCTTATGCTCAATCTTATGATATAAACTACTCAATTTTTTATCCTCACTCATAATTTTTTAAATTTTATAATGAGCAACTCAGAAAAATGTTCAAATCGTTAGGTTACTCACTCATAATTTTTTAAATTTTATAATGAGCACCTCAGAAAAATGTTCAAATCGTTAGGTTACAGCCATCCTTTGTCAACTTGAGTTCATTCCTATTAGGATTACCTTTATTTATACACCCTAAATATTAGACTATTATTTGAGAAACCAATGAAAAAAGGTGGCTTTCAAAAGGAGAAGGATAAAAAAATAAAAGATAGCTATTTTGAACTTCTCCTAAGGTCCTTTAAAACCTCAAATTTGCAGTAGGACGCAAATTTTCTTAAAATATTTATGAATTAGAACACCTGTACTTGTAAAATCATTCAACTTGAAATACTATTTAAAGTTGTCAATAATGATTATTTAGCAGGAATTGGTAGCCTACGCGCAAATGCGTGATCCAGAATTTTCAGCCAGAAATCTTTTGCAGTTGGTGAAAACCGTTTGTAAGAATAGCTTTTCCTGTTAACCATTTAAACACGAGGATGCTTAAAAATACTTTAGAATCCAATCATTAAAATTGCAATAAATATATTCCAAGTAGGACCGAGTGAATTTTCAACCAAAATAAACTTAAAAAACTGAAATCAAATTTATGGCAAATAATCTCTCATCACCATCAGTAAGAGGTTTGGACAAGAGTGATTTCCAGTTGTTATATGAATTGATCATGATTGTATGAATCTAGAGCTACTATACATGGCATCTTCGTCGGGAACCTAACAGTATTAGCTCCAGGGAAAGTCTCTGGTAAAATACATATAATGTTAAAAAAAATTATCAGGTATTACACATTAATAAAGAGAAATAATGAAATGTGCTACTAATCTACCTCTCTAGTGTCTGTCAATCGCAGAAGATTCAATCTCTCAGTTGGCCTCAGTTTCAGACGATTTGCAAGCTACATTGGAAGAATTCCCATATCAGGATTGTATGAGATATGCAAGATTTCTTGTAGCTTACAAAATAATGTAAAATTTTATTTGAAAAAGGTACAAATACAACATACCCAAAAACTGAATTTTTCTGCATCCCATGTGTTGGGAAGATTTTCACCATTCTCCAAGATGTCACTGTATATTGTTTTTTGATCTGCAACATCTAAAATTGCAGCAGAGGGAACATCATCAGAAGAACAGGTGGGTCAATATAGAAAAGCATTAAAATATGAACAATTCAGTGTTTTGGAAGCAATTTCAAGTTGAGGAACCTTCATTACTATGAAACACCCCTAGCAATCTTAGTGTTTCTGGTAGGCATTGCTTCAATCTCCTACACCATCCATACAAATCTTAACATTGACATGGATATATCTGGCTCAACACATCTACTCGCTCAATATACTAGTTAAGTCCAAGTGACTTACTAAGGGAGTGTCCTAACTTGACAAAATTTAACTCAAGATGTATAGTCAAAATGAGTAGTACAAAGGAATATAACCATATCAAATTAGCATGCCCCTTTGAATCGAACTTATGATTTGCATATCCAAAGCTACACGCTACAGGCACGTGAGCAATGCCACACTAAAACAGTCGTCACAGTTTTGTTAAAACCTGTGGTATTTGCCCAGCAACAATGTTTTAGTAATTTTCTATTTGCAACATGATTTGCTAGAGTGGCTGTAACATGTCTCAAGACTTGTAATTTATATGCAGTGGTCTTCCCATCAGGATTTCATGAACACTCATGTACTCTCTCTGTGTGAGGGAGCTTCGGCCATATATTTGGAACAATGTCTCCCTGCTATGTCTACATTAATGTTTGTAATCACTGTTCCAAATTCAGAAGATTTGGATAGATTTTTTACCCCCAGTTCTATGCTTCCCAACATTTCGTAAGACTGCAACATGAGGGATAAATCAGCAAATTCAGCACTTAAGTACACAATTATTGCAGTTTAAGATATCTAATTGATCTTTTAAAAATAAATTAACCAGCAACCATTGGGAAAACACATTAGCTTACCTGCTCTTGTTGTCCAAGCTCGTGCTAATTCTCCAGCCTTTCCTGTCATCTCTTTCAGCTGGCATGACAAAAAGCATACTGTCATAAAAGAAATGTGACCCATGAAGAATGTTCAACAATATACGCGCTATTTCTCGTGAATATTTGGCATAATATTTTTATTGATGATCAAACATTTCCATTAAATATGATATCAAATGGCAATTTAAAAACACACTTGTTTTGTATGCATGCAAGCATATATCTCGTAGAACTGTTAGATCATCTAACATTTTGAAGACAATCAATGTTACAACATTCATATGGATCCCCATCACATCTTTTTAATTGAATGATTAATCTTATGCAGAAACGTTCCAGTTTGGTTCATTTCCGTTGTAAAATTTAGCATGAATGTCATGAATCAGAATTCTTAGTTTGAATTAGTGTTAAAGATTGTCTATCGATGATAAAAAATTTATCTCATATATAAATGGTAGTAGTGCTGTTTAGTATTAATGGTTGAACGATAAACAGAGATAACATAGGCCTAACAATTAGAACCCGATTAAAATATTATGATTAGATATTCAGGATGTTAAAACTCCAAATATTTCAATGATTGTTCACCAAAGAAAGTTATATCTCAGCGTAACCATTAGAATTGAACCTGACTTAAAATTTCAGTATATTTTTTTAATTACTTAAATCATAAAATTTAGCATATATATAAATATATGAAAAACTGGGAAAATTAATCCATTTGACTGCTTGAAAATGTCAGCAAACATTTAGGAAAAATAAGGGAAAAAATTCAGCATGTGTAGCATGAAAACTTTAAAGATTTTAAATTTATATAAACATGAAAAATAAGAATAAAAAAACATAAGTACAATATGAGTCACTAAGCAACAAAGACAGCTACTTGTCTCAAAGACACGAAAAAGCACCAAATTTTTAATCATTACCAAGATTATTGAAGGCTGATCAAAGGCCTATGTAACATACTAGCAAAGAACCTAGTTTTGAATAGAGATAGAAAGATGAACTGGTAGACTTTGTGAGCTAGATACCGTAGATGGCAGTATTTGTGATTAATCGCAAGTTGCAACAGTTGCTGATTTGAGATCGGGTCACAATGATACCATTATTCACCCTAGTACCTTCCAGACAGATTTTATTATTGAAAATGCTATCATGAATTCAATTTGAAAGATCAGAGTCATAAAAAACGTATATCTGCCATTCCATTCTAATCAAGGTTTAAAAGTGAAAAAAAAAACCATAAATTTTGTTTCCCAAATTTAACAATTTATATCTGATTACTGCAACAAGTTATTGCAATTTTTCGATCTGATCTACAATAGAAGTCTTCAATTTTATAATCCGATCCCAGTTTTCAATCTATGTGAGATACATATTGATATTCTTCATGAGCTATATGTACATTGATGATGTTTCAAAGAGTCAAATTGAAAATGGGCATAACCTTTTCCTTTTGTGTGCAATCCAATAATTTCATTGAAAAGCTGAGAAATCAATACCGACTCTTTCTAAAATGTTGTCTGAGAGCATAGATCAACTAGTAAGTCTATTGCTTCTTATGTAAGAAGTTCCTAGTTCTAATTGCATTTATGGAAATTTATATATGTATAATTTTCATGACAAAACCTACACTTGCTTCCCTTGTTCCATTATGAATGCCTAATTACTGTATCACAACAAACTCCCATCACTCCCCTCCCATTATGTAAGCATAATTTCCATGATAAAAGTAATCTCTCCTGATTCCGTTATGAATAATTAATTACCATAACAAAACTAACTTTCACTATTCTCCCTATTATGCAGTCATAGCTTTTGTGACAAAGCTGATCTTTCCATTTTCTGTTATGGACATTTAATTTCCATGATAAAAAAAGTCACTCTCAATCCCCATTATACATGACTAATTACTGTGATAAAATAGGCTCACCCCAAAATTGCATTGGCATTAGGACCAAAATTATTCAACATGACAATGTAGAGTCCCCCAACATCACTCAAACTATAGTGACGAAACTGACTCTCCCTACAGCTCATTATGTATACTTAATAACTATGAGGTGTTAAACCTCAAGACTCTTGATTTGATAACTCCAAGTTATGGGTTTAATTCTAGTAGGCAATACTGAGTTATAAAGTTATAATTTGACTATATGTCTTGGAGGTAAAAATTGCATTGGCATTATGTCTAAAATTATTCATCATGACAAAGTAGAGTTCCGCAACATCACCCAAATGTTCAATAGGTCATCACTCAAAGGCTCAATACTTTTCCACTAACCAAGGTCTAAGAAGGTTTGTAGACAACTGAAAGTCTAATCTCTTTTCAGATGGCTACACCTATACTCAAACACAAGCCTTACAACCTAAGAAACAAGCACCTTACTATCATTCCTAAGGATGAACTATAATAAAGGTTATCAACCAAAGGCTCTATGCTCATCCTACCAAGTGGGGTCCCAAGAGAGCCAATAGGTCAGCAAAGCCTAACCTCTTTTCCAAGCCTTATCACTTGAGAAACACACACCTCACATTCTTTCCAAATGATGGCCCCCTACGGACCCAACATCAATTGATAATTGGCCTCTCACAAGAAATAAATAAATAAACCAGATGACAATTTTAAATATTGTAAACATCACAAGTGTGAGATGAATATGGTTTTTAAAAGCGGAGGCAATAAATACAACCGACAACAGAAGAACCTAATTTTTACAATAACATAGAATTTAAATTTCAAATAACCAAACAAATCTCAACATGCATGCCTTGATTTCAGTCCATAGTTCAAAATACAAAATCAAAATTTTTAGTTCTATTAGAGAAAGGAATACCTCTTCACTTTCTCTGGTGTTGGCCTCAGGAACAGAGTCACTGATCCATTCAATTTCTGCAACTCGGTAGCTGACCATGCAAAACAAAAGGGGTTTAAAAAACTTGTATTTTTAGCATTAAAAGACATTCAGGATAAAATGTTATCAAGTTTTCAAAATAAAATTAGTTCCTTAAATTTTTTGTTTGTTGCAAAAATAAAAGATACTAGACGATAGTTCATGATGTTTATTATGGTGGTCAGAAACACGATGAAAGTCATTGTTCAAGTAAGACATCAATCATGACCATGAAAACCATATAATGCGTTTTTTTTTTCAGGTTTTGTAGTCCTGAGATAATCAAACTGCCAACACTTGATCCATGTAATGAATGGGCCTACCAATCTGAAACCATCATTCTTTCCAATAGAAATATTCATGTCCATAGAGTTAAACTGCTACAGATATGGTATGAAACAGAAACAAAATGTTCTATTAAACTTTGTCAATTAGTTACATGAAATGTATGTAATTACTGGATCAAGTTCATAATCACTCATCTAAATTCAGTTTGCTTTTCAAATTTAACCAATATGTATTCTTGTTTCAAGAAATGTGCATTGACAACATATTTGCTTCAAGCCTTTTCAGGCTTTCTTTAAAAATAAAGCACAGCTCTGTAGAACGTTCAAGATTCCAAATATGAAAAAATAATCAACTTGAAGCTCCTCCTCTAGACTAGGCTTAATTATTTACACTTGTCAACAATCTGTCCAATTAAAATGAAAATCCAAAACACTATGGAACAATTGTTCGTTCGAGTTTATCAATGTGAATCATTGAGGCAGTTAACTTTCTCGTACTTGAAAACTGCTTGCAATTTAACTTCAAGTTTCTGTTTTTAGTATTATCATTTTTTAAATTTCTAGGACTGCCCATCTAGCTCCTTGAATGGTCAATGGTCAATCAGCAGCAAACAGCTTGAAAAGCAGAACTTTTGTATATTTCCATAGTCTCATAATCATATATGGGACAAAGGTAACAGGCACTTTAAACACAAATCCATGCATTAGAAATCACATATCATTCCACACCAAAATTATCGTTGTCTACTTTTTATAACATGGAGTTGTTTCTCCTAGAAAAATAATTTTAAATTAAAAGCAGATGTTATTAACTAACAAAGGGTACAAAGAGCAGCTACAGATATCCCATTACAGTTTCAGCAAATCACACATACCCATCTTGCTCCCAAGAGTTCAATATGTGAAAGCGTTGACGCCCCTCAACCTGTTCACAAATTTCATCTGTAAATGGGAAAGTACGTAATGATCTGAAACAAAAAAAATGAAAAATGAAAAAAAAAATACTTTGAAAAATATAATTTTGAGTACTAGCTGAATCCAATGAGAAACGAGAAGTGAAAATAAGGAATATGATATAAAAGTAAAAGGTTTCAAAAGAACCCCATGGCTGAATCACAATGTAATGATAGAAATAATACTGAAACGGTGTTTTAAAAAATGACTGAAACTGAATTCTGTCCAATAGATAACTGGTGCCTTGTGGACTCCACGTGGACATAATTAGACACTTCAGCATAAATAAATAAATAAACTTTAATTCCAGGACACGTAAATACAATTCATTGTGAAAGCATTCAAAAACAACATATAAGAAACCTAGAATTCCATCAGTCAATACTTGGCTTCCAAATCAAACACTAAAAAACAGTTGTTTTTAACAGAGAACTGTAGTGTCTTAAAAACATGTTTTTCCCTGCAACAGTTAATACATCTTGGCCACTAATTAACTGTAGGACAACATAATAACTGGCATTTCTTTGCTTGATTTAAGATAGACTAGTTTAACAAAGATAAAATAGTATGCTTTGTGTTTTCGAAAATGTTGCACTTGGAAGAACTGGAAATAAATATTTCTAGTGCTTATTTCTAAATTATGTATAAAGATTCATAGACCTGCTTAAGCTCCTGTATTAAGATAACAAACAGGGGCACCATGTTAAATCTCCAATTTTATATCATTTAGATGTTCGTGTTATTAGCATATTAATGACCAACCTGTAATATGAATCGACCATCTGGCAATGGCTTACATCTGTCAAATAGAAAGCATCAGGAATGGTTATTCTCTGTTCACTCGTTTCCAATATCATTATTTTATTTTTCTATCAATTATTGTGATACAGTTTTTTCCAATGCATCTCTTATATTCACTTGACACACAAAATAAATACAACTCACTCGCATATTTCTACTTCACAGCCAACATCCACAATAGAGTTTGTTGAAGAATCAAATCCAACCTTCATAAAACCATTGAAACTGAATGAAAGACACTTGAAAAGAGTATAAACACCGTATGCTTAAACATATATACCCAACAATTAAGCTAATTTGATGACAATTTTAGCAAGCAAAAATCAATAAATAAGGAAATTCTCACCATCCCCATTCGATGACTACCTTCCATGATCCTCCTAATCTGTTAAGAAATGTCAATGTTAGTATCTTACAAACAGATAATCAAGTTACTTATATTGTCAATATTTTATGAATGAGAAATTATAGCACTGTCCTACTATACCTATAAAGTTTAACTATGCAGTTTTAAGTACACCATAAATTCTGTTTGAGTGACCAAATCATTTCGATATTTTCTTTTTCCTAAATAAATACACGAAGAAGAAAGAACTTTAACACAAAGTCAAAAAAGAAAAAAAAAACACACCCTAATAAATGACCTTCAAACATGCAGAAAATTTTACACATGCAAAAACCCAATAGGTTGGCCAAAAATAACTTATTGTTAGGAGTTTCATTTTATGCCAAATCGCAACTCTAATTTACCAGGATCTTTGATATGGAGATTTTAGGAGTCACCAATAATAATATGTTTTGTGAGAAAAAGAGAGAAAATCTTGAAATAAATAATGTTACAAGCCATGAAGTCTTTTTGTTAATGAACAATTTCCTTTGTACTTAAATCTAAGCAAAATTATGTTTGAACTTCATGACATCTTTGTTCATGTACAGTCTTTATACTCAATAGGACTTTTCCTAAACACTTCATGTTTTGGGTAACTGACCCTTTTGAACCTGTCTTTTTTCACCATAGCAATAGCAACATAGAATTTTATTTTCTTAGAAACTGAGATTCATAAGGTGTTTCTTCTTGAGCTTTTCATCATGTGCCATCATCTTTGTCTTGGTATCTTTGCACATTCCTGCATTTAAGGATTTCTTTCTGTGGTTGCATGTAGCTAATGTGCTACACACCTTTCTTAAACCTTCATTTCCATGGCTCACACAACTGTTACCTCACTTTTTGCGTCACATACTTCATGCATTACATATATCATTAACGGATGCAATGCTTAAGTTATCGTCTTTTGGTCCCACATGATTATTCATGAAATACTATTTTGTGATTTGTCACATACAAAACGAATGGTAGGAAAGTAACTTTGTAAATGGACTTTAACACTTTCATTGTAGCATTAGTTCAATTATTTTTTATCAGTTTGTTGAGAATTTCATGAATTGTCTTTTATAAGTTAAACCAATGATAAGTGACATATATCTTCATGGTGGCCAATCATGGAAACATGCAACACTCCTATAGCACATCTCCCCTTAACTAACAAATCTGTATACAAACTTTTAGGGCTAGATGTTTGTAGTATAGGGATGTGTTTTAGCTCTATCGAGGATCATTGTCTCTTATGTGTTTGTCAATGCTCTCTGTGAATGTTGTGTATGTGTGTTGCACTAGTCCAATTGCTTATATGATTACCAAGGCCTCTTGGTGACACTCCTAACCTTTAGAACTAACATGTGGCATATCTATTATGTACTCTTGTTGTGCTCATAGGTTCTTGAGATTGTTGAGGCATAGTCCATCTTGAGTCTGCTCTAGAACACTTGGTGATGTTGGGATTCTAGGGTGGTGTTGAGCAATACCGTGACACTTGGTATCATAGCCAAGGTTTTGGTTCATGCAAAAGACCTATTTAGACACTTATGTAAAGTGATTATGAGTGATAGATGAGATAGATAACTAATCTTTATGATATATCTATTATTTGAAGAAGAGAATCTTTTTCACCTTGAAAACAAAAATTAAAACCATTGTACATTCTTCAATGATAATTTTCATAAAAAAGTTCATCTCTTCACCTAGCTTTATGACAACAATTATTTATTTCCAGGACAATGTCCAAATAACAAAGTAGTTAGCTTCTCAGCAAAATTTTGTGCCAAAATAATAATTCATGTGAAAAAGTTTCTCTTAGCCTAGTGTTATGACAATAATTATTTATTTACCGTGACAAAGTTCAACTAAGTTTTATTTGGTCTTTTGGCCAAAAAGCTCCTTCTTAGCCATTATGATGAGAGAGAAAAACCATGACCAAGAGAGCTCCTATCACCGTTATGATGATAAAATTATTTCACCGTGACTGAGGAGGACTCTCTAGAGTAGGTGTAATGCCCCAAATTTGTACATGTGACCTTAGTACTCTATTAAATACTTAGACTTTAATTTGTTTTAAAGCTTATATATATTTGTAGATGTGTCTAATACTTCTTAGTAATACAAAGACCTTTATTTGGGTGACATAAGCAAAATTACTATTTATTTTTAATTTTTGTCTAATTTTTTATAATTTTAAGTTTATATATAATTAAATAATTAATTAATGAGGATTGCAAAGTCTAGAATTATTCTAGAATAATATTAGAAAATTAATGTGCTATGGATCCATGGTTTATTTTGACATTTAGTTAGAATTTTTAAATTATTGAATATTTAATTAATTAAAATACGCCAAAATTCAAAGTTGTTGGATCGCACTCAAATTTGGTGGACCAACTCATTTTTACACCTAGAGTATAGATCTACAATTATTTTTTCAATTTGAGCTTTATATTTTGAGATTTTAATATTAAACAATAAAAAAGTACCTAGTGGGACCATATTTTCCCTAATTCAATCAAAATATTAATTTCTAGCATGGTAGGTAGCTATGGCATGTTTGTGCTCGTTACAACCAACTCAACATGTGTAAAATATTGGATAAAAAAAAGCTTAGTATCCATGATTTTTACTAGATAAATTATAGGAAATGTGGAAAATACACAAAAAGCCAAAAATAGATTTGAAACCCTAATAGCATATAAACTAAAAAATGACTTAAAACAAGACAAAAAGGTGGAGCCATGGGAAAAGTCAATGTGGGATGGTGATGTACGTTCTATGACATGCTTATGATGACATCTCTTTTATTTATATGCAAATTGTCCACTTCATATTAATGGCTGAAAAAGGAACAAAGAACTCATTTAATAGGGGGCCATGTGACTCTCTTGAGTGTTGTCAATTTTACATGTCCACTCCCTCATGAGAGATTGCTGTCCAAGTCAAGCAGCAATGATGCCATGAATAAAAAAAGGATTTTTGAAGAATGGGTTGTCTATTATTTGCCCATTGTGTAAACTTTTGTGCACAAATCTTTACTCAAGCCTTAGGATCTCTTCCATCCGATAAATAGAGGGGGTGTTTGCTCTCATTTCACTTTTCGCCAAGGAAGGGGAGACTATGCTAGGTGGAGGGGTGAGGAGTTGAGAAGAGGAGAGGAAGAGTGTTTGTTCCTTGCTTGTTCTTAGCCATCTCTTGAGCTGTGTTGAGTGTTCTAGCGGGCTCTTGGGAGGTGCATTTTGCTATTGTTGTTGGAGGCTTTTGGGACTGATTTTTGAGATTGTTTGGCTGATTCAAGGGACTGTTTTCTTTGATTTTGTGAGGGGATTTTGGCAGCACCTTGAACTTGCAATTTGAAGCTGATTTCTTAAGGCTATTGGCTGGACAACAACCCAACTTTGAGGTGTCTTCTCCATCCCCAAATTGGTCAAGTTCAACTTTAAAGGTGTGTATTTCAAATGCTTGTTGTACAAATGTTTTTAGTAGGTATTTGAAGTTGTATTGGCTTGGACAAGTGAGGATTATTTCATGAGGGCATGTGGGATTTCTTGTGAGTTGTGAGTCATGCATGAAGTCGATCATGTGTCTTGGATTTGATTCTTAGTATGCATGTTTTCGGCTTATGAGATAGCATTATCTTGTGTCATGTGCACTTGGTATTTTATGTTTCTGTGATCATTTTTGTTTTATAAAAGAAATGGCCCTCATCATTCTATCCAAGGCTAGTGATCTCTTGTGTGGGCTACAAGGGCTTAGTTCTTGGGGGTGCTTGATGGTGCCAACCCCCACCATTTTATCCAACCCCAATGTTCTTCTTGTGTGGGCTACAAGATGTTGTAGGGTTGGAAAGACTTGGTGTAGCATAGCTGGATGGCCAAAGGGTCCATTGAGTACTCATTTTAATATTAAAAATAAAGCTATGCATATTGAGGATCTTTGGTATCTTTTGCTAAGTGCACATGTTCTGTTTTGTTAATCATTTTTGGGTCAGTTTTGAGGGGTTTCTAAGAGAGTTTTCATGTCCCAAATCATTGTTAAATGGTCCTTTGTTTAAGCCTACATTTCTCTCAATGTGAAAGCATGAGAGGCTGGAAATTTTATTAATGAAAATGTCAAAGTTTGAAACCATGCTAATCCATCATGGTGTTCAAACCTAGTGTATATCATATTTTATTGTTGTTTCTCCTTTCTATATTGCACATAAGCACATAATATTTTGTTTGTTTTCTACTCCATAAAATCAGAATTTTGATTCTTGAACAATGCAAGTATAGAGACTGCCATTGTTTTTTCCTATTTGTTATTGTCTAGCATTTACTGTTTCTGATTTCTTAGAAAATGGTAAAAATGTAAATGACAATCATCAGACATAGAATCTTCCTTTGTTTCTCTTGTTTTTTTTAAGAAAAAAAAAAGAATATAGAGATTTTCTAATCTCTGTTTTAACCTCAGAAATTAAAAAAAGGGGGGGACTGTTACTGTTATAATAATAATAATAATTGGCTGGTAATCTTTTCCCAAGATTCTAACTCCCAATTACTGATATTGTAAAGCTTGAAAGAAACCTTAGGCTGAGAGGTAAAAAAGAAAGAAACAAAACAAAAGAAAACACAACCTTGTTAAATCCCAACTAACAACTCCCATGAGCTGTGTGCATTATAATCTTTGATTTATTTTCAAGCCTTCAATCTCCCCTAAACACAGATTTTATTGCTAAAAATTTAGGCCCTACTTTCAGAATTTGTTTGCCCAAATTTGGATGTCTAAAACTGGAGGAAAACATTGGCTAATTGTCCTATGAAAACAAACCCTAACTATTGTAACTCTCTCCATTGTATGATGTGAGCTAGTTCTTATATGACATTTAAAATACACTTGAGATGCACAGTTACTTCTTTCATTTGTATGATGGGAATATCACATCTTGGAAGACTAGAGGTCTCCTTGGAGTAAGTCTTTCATTAAATGGATGTTCGTACATTTTGGCATAGTTAAATTTTCCTTCCATGCAAAGTGAATATTGTTTATTTATTTTTGCTACAATGGGATAACCCCATATATTTATTAGCAATCATATTGTTTTATTTGTGCAAAAAAGAAAGAAAGAAAATATATGTCTAATCATGTATGTTTATTTGTTTTCCATAAAATTAACCCACATGAATTATGATTAGAAGCCCTTTGGGCCCTAGGATAAGTAGTTCACCTAAACTCACAATTAGCAATTAGGTGGATGATGCATTTGATTGGTGTGCACTGTGTGAAGCATGTAGTATTTTTAGGGATCTTTAACTAATCATTTTAATAAATATATATATTCATCCCCATACCTTGAATGGATGGGTTGTAGTATTTATTTATTTTGCAAACACCCTGCCCTAGATGTGGCAATAAGCACCACTATCCAACCCTACCCATCATATGCTTACTTTGGCTTAATATCTTGAGCCATTGGACCCATGGGGGTTGAGTGGCATAGCACCTAAAGACTTTCAATGATGCAAATACCATTTGTAAGTGTGTACCCACATCACATACAATCCCCAATCATCTATCTTGGGATATATTGAGCTGTAGTCCAAAAATGATGGTTGAGACAAGCCTTGTTTATGTAGTTTAGAACCTGAAGATAACCCAACTCATGGCCAAATGGTGACCAAATTCTTCCATTTTGATGGCCCTCAATGTGGGAATGTACTACCACATTGCATGGGTAAAGTTGTTGAAACCTATATTTTTGATTCCCAGTCATTGTTTGAAACCTATTATAGATTAAATGATCTTGTATGGGGGAAACATAGTGGAGAACTAGGAGTACATCCAACTACATCTATTGGTGCCACTTGTAAAATAAAACTTGAAAAAAGTGAGTCACACAAATGTTTGATGTTTTTAAGCTTTGCAAGTGATGCAAAGTATTAGCAAATACCTTGGACAAAGCTAAATTTGAAGGTATCATAGTGCTACTAAAGATAGATGATATGCAATAGATGCATCGATCCTTAGAATTATGGGAAGTCGTAAGGTCTCATCATATCAACAATTTGTTAAGTCTAATGGGGGAAGGTGGTACATAGGCCCTATAATCATTCCATCATTATGAGTCACATCCTTATTAGTTGCTGATGTAAGTATAATCCTATGTATTTTTAGAGGCTTGGAAAAGGAAAAAGATTTATTGATTTTTAGAGGGTGGTTATTAAGGGTCCTACAATAGGGCTAGTAGTTGGCCTCTCAATCAAAAAGACAAGTGAACAAAACCTAATCTTGCTCCTATAGGGGATCCAATTACAAGAACAATTGTTACAAGTAAACAACACAATCATGCATGTCCACTTGGAGCAAAAATGGTCCATATGATTCAAGAATTGGTTGATTCCAAGAAGGTTCCTTCTTTATTAGAGTCTAGCACCAAACACACAAGCGTGCTCTAGCTTAAAACTTTGTATTCAAAAGTCATTTAGAGTGCCAAGGGATTGTTATTGATGATCTCTAGTTTGTGCAAAGACAATTATGTGTGGCCGAGTTGGTTGTGTTGAATTGTGGGAGAAACAAATTCTATTCTACCAATTGATCCTTAAGACAATTTAAGATAGTGGTTTTGTTATGCATTGATTATGAGGCAATGTGTTGGATCAATGCTTCTTGTTGCAATGTGTTGCTTCTATATGTGTGGTTGTTCTATTTTCCATTGATGTTGTGAAAAGTCTTTGGCTTGAATGCTATGAGAACTTTGTAATTTGGTGTTATGATGTGACAGTTTTGTGTTTGTACCTTGTGCAACAATCTTGGATTCTCATTCAAGTATCCTTTGCTAATGGTATCTTAATGTGTTAGCTCATGATCCATAGAAGAAAACTAAAAGTGTTTCAAACTATTCTATTCATAGAATCTCGTATTTGAGGGGAGTGTCCCCATGTCATTATTCCTAGAAGTTGTTTGTATCAAATGTCGGTGTTGATTCATCCCTATATGAAAATACGTGAAGCATGGTTTTCGTTTTGTTAATGTTCAAATAGAGAAGGATTTATGTGCTTTGATTATATGACTTGCAATTGGTGAATAAAGGAATATGAGATAGCACTCTTAGGGAACAGTGAATTGGTGGATAAGTCTCTATGTTCATCATCTTCCTTCTATGTCCACATCTTGCACGATTGAGGATTTGATGAGATTATTTTTCACCCATGTGATGTGGTGCTTTGGGTTGCCTACAAACATTGTGTTAGACAGCGATTCTTGTTTTATGGGAAATTTTGGCAAGGATTGTTTCCAATGTTGGGCAGCTTGTTTCGTATGATAGTGAAAAAAGAGAAATGAGCATTTTTAGATTCATGCAATAGATATCTCAATGTTTGACCGTTTCATGTAAGTTGCTGAAAGAGATGTCATGGTAGATCAATTTGATAAGAGAAGTATCTCCGAGTAGGGAGCACCAATTTCTATTATGCCTTTGAGTAGGAAGCACAAACTTCTATCATGACTCTCGAGTAGGAAGCACAAGTTTTGGTAAGGAGAGTGGAACGTGGTTGGCCTATTGTGGCCACTTGCTTGATGGGTTGATGCATTATTTTAAAAAAATAAAAGAAAGAGAGGTGAAAATACTCCGAACAAGGAGCATAATGTTTTCTCAAAAGGGAAGAGAATGCCCCAAACTTTTTTCAACAAGAAAGGAATGCCCCAAACATTTTTTTTAAAAGGGAAGGGAATACCCCAAACATTTTTCAAAGGGAAGGTAATGCCCCAAATTTTTTTCAAAAAGGGAGGGAATGCCCAAAGAGTGCCTCAAAATGTCTACACACTTGTATCACTATCATGAGTAAAAAAATGGTTCACATTTCAAGCAAGACCTTGCTCCAAGTAAAAAGGTTGGTAACATCTATATGAAAAAGGATAAGCCTTTTCTTCTTTAACATGAGTTGCATGAGCATCTCTAAACCTTGATTGAATATTAAGTTGAGTTCAACATTTGTGCTTTACAACTAAACCTTCTTGTCTACAATTGTGGGATGGGCTTTGAGTTTTTAGATACCGTCAATTTCCACTTTGATCTCCAAATTTGGGAAGGGCATGAACAAAGACTTAAGCTCCAAAGATGTTGCTTCTTTTAAGCAAGGAGAGTGTAGAGTATGCCTTGTTGGTGGTTTGAAGGCTACTTCCCTTCTGAAATAGGGACCAAAAGGAGTATCGAGATCCTCTAGGATTCCATGCTATCTTAACCATCATCTCCTCTTGTAGAACTATATAGCACCAATTCTATGTACTATATCACAAGGATATGTAAGAAGTTTGAGTTTTGACCTTCAACACTGGTACTACTGCCACTCTACAAAGAAGGGGTTTAGGGCTAGATGTGTGTAGTATAGGGGTGTGTCTTAGCTCTATCAAGGATCATTGTCTCTTATGTGTTTGCTAGTGCATTCTATGTATGTTATGGGTGTGTGTGTGTGTTGCGTTAGTCTAGTTGCTTGTATGATTATCAAGGTGTCCTTGCAACACTCCTAACCTTTGAGACTAGCGTGTGGTATGTGTGTTATGTAACCTTATTGTGCTCACAGGTTCTTGAGGTTGTTGAGGCATAATTCGTCTTGAGTCTACTCTAGAACACTTCCTGATTTTGGACTCAAGGTTGGTGCCAAGTGGCACTTCCTAGAGCAACGCCAGTACAAAACTTGTCAAATAAGAAGGAAAGCATTGCAATGCAAGATCAAAACACAGTTTTTTTTATACAACTACATAAAATAGCATTCAACATGTTCAGACTTTAGGAACAACAAACTCTTCAAGATTTGATTTCTTCTTGGAGGTGCAGAGAATGTATCTAGCTGTACTGGTTCAAGTTGATGGTGTTGTTTCTCTTCCTTTGAAGCATCAGAATCAACTGGTGGATTATCCTGAGCATCTTCTAAAACATCATCAAGTGTAATATATTAGCCTCCTATAATAGTTTCATGGTCTCCATCTTCATGTCCCTGGGTGATGGTTGATTCCAATGTCTTGACTTGTTTCTTCAAATTCTCTGTTTCAGTTTGGAAATTCATTATATAACTTTCTTTATCAATAACTTTGAAACATTTCCTAAGCAGCATTCTGCATATTTTGCAGATGGTCTTTATATTCCTGCTCATGGATATCCAATACATTGTTTTCCATAAGCAGGTTCAGTGTTTGTCTTTTTCAAATCTCAGACTTCCTGCATGCCAGCAACATTAAAATTCTTCAACTTCTTTAAAAGCCTTCAATATTTTTCATCTATTGCCTACAAATCCAAGGCTTCTTCTTTTTTCCATTAATGCTATAAGGCATCCAATTTAATCATCTTGACTTTACTATCAGATTTATAGATGTTAACTCTTTTAGCTGATTCACAAATTTGGCATGTGAGGCCTTCAATCTGAGCATCTTTCCTGGCCAACTGTGTGGACCACTCTTTCTTTTCTTCCTCAAACATGGAGAGCTTCTTCAGTATTCATGAGGTCTTCATCTTTTCGTGAGATGTACACCTGGGTAGCTACATAATGAAACATTGATTCCATATATAGGTATACACCCATCCTCACGATATTGTGATAATTCAGAAAACTTTCTTCTTTGCTTCCTAACCAATACTTCACAACTTTAAAAATGGCATTGCGAGGTGATGTCTCCTAATCTTTCAACAATTTCACATTGATATCCTTATTAACTAAGTATTTTTTTAGTTATTATCTAGTAAAATCTTCAAATAAATAATGTTACAAATCATGAACTTTATGAAAGCTTTTGTTCATGAACAATCTTTGCACTTGTTAGGATTTTTCCTAACCACTTCATATTCTGGGAGATTGGTTTTTTGAACCCGTCCTTTTTCAACACTGCAATAACACCATCTTCATGGGCTTGTGTTTTCAAAAACTGAGATACATAAGGTGTTTCTTTATGAGCTCTTCATTGTCAGCAATCATCCTTGACTTGGTATATCTTCCATGTTCATCCCTTCTAGGATTTCCTTCCATGATTTTGTGTAGGGAATGTGCTACACACCTTTCTTCGATTTTACATTACCATTGAACAGACAACTGTTATCTCACTTTTTCGCATCACATACTTCATGAATTGTATATATCATGAACAGAAGCAATGCTTCAGTTAATGCCTTTCGGTCTCACGTGATTGTTTATGACACATTACCATTAATAAAGGTTTCACGATTTGTCACCTGGCTGCTGGCCCGGGCGAGCAGTTCCCGAACCTCCAAACCCTTGAGCAGAGTCGGGGCTCTAACCACGAACACCCCAAAAGCCCCTAACGTGGGGGTGGGGGGGGCGGGCCACCACTGGGACATGCCCGGCTTGGTCCAAAATACTATTTAAAGGTCCAAGGTTAGGACATATCACCCACTAACGGGGATGCCCTGAGGCGGTCGAGACTTGCAGGGGGCCTGGGGTTTGGGTCCGTTGTCGGTGTGGAGTCAACAGCTCTGGCCTGCACTATACTTGTGTATAGTCGTTCTTTTTGGGAATAAATTTCGCTTGATTTTTTTCCAAAAAATAAAAAATAAAAAAATAAAGGTTTCATGATTTGTCACATACAAAACAACAATTGGACATTACCTTCATAAATGGACTCGGATGCTTATCAACCAAAAGAAAAAAAAAATCCTGTCTTCTGTGCTTGAAAGAAATTAATTTCAGTTGGTTAAGATATAAGTAGGTAACATGCTTTCCTAATTGGTAAAAATGAGTAAGCGACTAGTAAAATAATTATAGAATTGGATATACAGAACAGTGACCAACAAAGGTAGTCAATTAATCGTATGGCTAGGAAGGAGGCCAAAGTTCATGCATCTTGGTCATTTGAACACTCATGAGGACATGAACGGTAGGAACAGACACAAAATGATCACACATTCCCAGAAGCCTTACTTAAAAGAATTTCAATGTATGATTTCCAATTTCAGAATGAAATGATAAGAACAAGATTTTCCAAAGTTCACACTAGATGGACATAAAAAATTCTATAGGACATAACTCTCTGAATTTGCTAACGCTTTTATCGCATCAATGAACAAAAAGTCCTAGATTAAGGAGATTCCTACTCCTAAGAGAGGAAAAAATAGGCCTAACAGGTCACTGAATTCTAATCATTGCTGGTACAGAATCTAACCACTTCTAGTTTTGAGCTACACGTAAATGCCAAAATTTGCACATTTAAACATTTTTTTATTCAATTCAACTAATTGTTAAACCCAAGTTAAGACGAGCTTTCCTTTCATTTGAATTAGATTCTTCTGGATTATACTAACAGTTACTTCTTCAGCAAAGCCAATAATGGCTAAACTAACAGATTCTTCTTACAATACATATACTTGATGATTAAATCTAAATGAGATATTTCTACACCTGCATGTTGGCATCAAGGATAGAATCAACACAGTAATCCTACAAGAACTGTTTCTCTACATTTGAAAATCGTAATAGCTACCCAAGGAATAACATATGTCCAAAATTATTTTACAGTATTCAGAATAAGTCATACAGAAGGTAGAAGACGTATTCAGTTACAAAACATTTTAAAAATTAGAATATTTTAATTTGATTATATATCATACCTAGACCTACAATAACTCACCATAAGTCTATACCGAGGTTCAAAAATGTTGAGGGCTAACTGCTGTTGTGGAAGTACAAAATCCATAACAAATAGTGGCAAAATATTCTTTGCTGAATGTGTCAGGTTCTGCACCTCAGACTTTCGTTCAGCGTACTCCTCAGGAAAACATTTTTGTATGATATTGTTTAATGTCACGCTGAAAAGCCAATCAACAAAATAGGGTTAAGCACCATCGTACTTAACAGAAAAGTAAAAATGAATTTACTCTTCATTACAAATCAAAGGTTGCTGTTATTATCCTTTAATTTCAGAGAACAAAGACTTTGTATTGTTATAAAACGCAGCTAGTGAAAAGGTAACCATTCTAACAAGTAGACAAGTAAACAATCTTTTTTGTTTCTATTTTGAAAAAATATCTAATCTTATACCTTAATGAGTATGTTCTTTGACTTAAAAGTAGAACTGTCCTGCACATAGGACATCTGTTACCTGTAAAATAAATGGCCAATGTATTAGATTCAATAAGATTATGCAGGATATCCATAATAAAAAAAGAAACTACCATGATCCATTGATTGGAGGAGACAGCTGCGGCAGAAGGTATGTCCACATGGAGTTGTAACCGGATCATAAAGTAGCTTGAGGCACAGTGTGCAATCAAAGTCATCCATTCTCTCCACATTGGATCTTCTTATGTGACCAACCAAATTTTGTGATTTAGACAACTCACATTGCTTATCTAAATTAGACAATGCAAGTTGCAATGAAGTGCTGCCATATGTAAATTTAGAAGTCAAGTTCAAATGATTGTCGAAACAGAAATATTTACTTCAAGATCAAAAGAAATGTCAATACCAATGAGGATCAATCTGAAGACCAGATAAAATTGATTCCCGGGCATCATCGTATCTTTCCAGCTGAAATTTAAAAATAAAGTATTCAGGTTCTCACCAGGGAAACCATAATGCAGATTCAGTCCATGCCAGGACGGTAGAACAAAACACCAAGAAATGTTCATTAATGCTGCTGAAGTGGCAACATATATAACTGCAGTTGATAATATTCCATAAAGAACGGGTTCTTTTAAATCCAGAGATAGTAGCTAATTAAAATTTCAAAGTCAACTATATATAAACTACAAAGAGAATTCTGTTGCACGACTTCATACTAAGTTTACAGGGAAAAACGGAAACTATGCAAAAGTGCAGATAATCAAAACTGTGCTGACATGATCAAAAACAAATGCTAGTATAATAGAATAAGGATAGACTGCACAACTCTTTGAATTCTAAATAGAAGTTTGAAATGGGTTGGTATGATAAGGGGGATCGTTTCAATTTTTAAAAAATGGATGGTTATGTAATAGATCCTTGATCATGAACCTTGGTTATCTATGATATCCAGAAGTGGTTTCTGGTTGCACTCAGATTTCTATTGTTAAAACATCTTCTTTTTATCAGTTCAAAAAAAGAACTTTAAAAATGCCATTACAAAGGCGCATATAATGTTTGGGATCTCTGAGTCTGCAAGAAAGATAACAAGGCACTCTAGGCAAGGCTATGATCATGTCTGCATCAGATTATCATAAGTCTTTTGGAGTTGATGAGGGAATAAAAAGGGAAAATGCAACATTCATTTATTATGTCAATGGCATATCATAATGCAAGGAAATTAGGTCATCAAAATCCTATTAATCTTGCACAGGGAAAAGTATGAAGTCTCCAACATCAGGGATATCTAGAATTTTATTTGTAGATCACTTGATAAGCCAGATTAATACAAAGTGTTCAATGTATACCTGATTAGGCCACAAGCTATTACATACATAGTGAAACTCCCTAATTCGTATCAATGTCTCTTCAATGGAACCAGTAAAGCTGCCTGCGTAATGACTTTCAATATTAATGTACACCTATGATGAATGACGTACCAAAATAAGTGATACTGCTTGCCGATAATAAGACTTTGGCCAATTTCTCTTGACTTGCAATAGTCTCTCAGCATCTTTCAAGGCAATCTATCAACATATCAACAATAACAAAATGAAGAAATTAAGCCTGCAGCTATAAGTTTCTCAAAACTACCAACATGCTGTTACTGTACCTCTGCATACTTCATAGGATCCAATCCTAGTAATGCCTCAGCTTCAGAAAGTGCAGCAGGACGATTCCTCAGTTGTTGAGAATGACTATAATAATTAAGAAAAAAATTTATTTGATCTTGATTAATATTAAATATTAAATATCACATAAATGGCCATACATTCCTTTTCTTTTTGTAATGTAAAAAAATAAGAGTTTAAAAACCTCTCACCAACAAAATGCAGCAATCCTGTTACTCAGAACAACAGCATTGGTGGGACACAAGTTGAAAGCTTTTGAATACATATAAATTGCCTGTCAAGAAAAAATTTCAAGTTTAATAGCATTGCAAAAATGGAATATCCAAGTTTGTTGGACAACTGAAGCCAAATAATTCTTTGAGGATAAAGTGATAACTAGAAATACGCTAAGAACAATGCCATAGGCTAGCTTAGGGTGCTGGTATTGGGCATTGAACTCCGTAACTTTTGGTGCAAGGTAGTGCAAGCTAACCACCTGGCCAATGGCACATGCTCTGAAGCCAAATAATTCTATTGAATGTATAATTTTTTTTTTCTTTTTATTGGCTTAGTAAAGTATAACTAATATTAGGTTAAAGATAAATCAATGTAAACTCAGGGTTACTTTAGGTACTTGAAATCTTAAGTGAGATTTCATGGGTTGAAAATGTTATGAAGTGAGGTACAGGTCTTCGTTTTTGCTTAGGTATTAAAGATGACTTGTATCATCAGGATGTACTCTTCTAACAATAAAGATCTGCCTGCTGCCTGTGAATTTTTTAGATTCAACATTGGCAGGCTTCCACATAGTAGTACACTTCTTCTTTTTTTCTACATATTTTTGTAACAACTTATATAACAGTTACATCATTTGCAAAGGGTTTCTTTGGTAAAAGTGCTGTTGCAGACTTTCCACTGAATTTCTTGGTGAACATTTTTTTTTATTTGCACATCTCTTTTGCAGGAATTTCCTAGTGAAGGGTTTTCACATAATCAATGCAAAGTGCATACAGCAAAGAGCTGTAGGAGATAAGGCAAAGGTGTACTGCATAGAGAGTAGCAGCTTGACATTATTGTTTCAGAGAGAAACTTGCTTCGGTAAGAGTTTCTCTTTTGTGCACAATGGAAATAACATCTGTTGCAGTGGAAATTTTTGACTATCAAAATCATGCGCTTTGAAAGACCAATGTGAAGAACTTGTTCTGTGTACAGGATCTTTAACTGTTGATACAACAACCAAAGGTGAAACTTATTTATTTATTTATTTTAAAGAATGAAGAGAATACAATCAATGGAAAGGCTCTGGCAGTTATTCAACAGTGTTTGGATGATTCTGATTTAACAAATGGGAAAGAAGAAATGTGGAGCAGACAGGAAAATCCCTACAAACCTAAGACGCTGACTAATAGGGTGTTTTTTAAATCAGATTTTGAATAATTTGAATCCTAAATGAGATGAATATGTGACTTACTAGCTGCAATAGTTCAACACTGTTGTTTCTCAAGTGGTCATCATGGGGATCAATATTTCTAATGAAGACAAGGCAATGACGTTTCTTAGATCTTTACTTTAATCATGGGATAATTTGGTGGTGACATTCAGTAGTAAGACTTTCTATGTCTTGAACTTTAATGTGGTAGTTGGTGTTGTTTTCACCAAGGAGCTTTGCTGTTCAACCAATATTGGTAATTCATTTGCAACTGAAGCTTTGGCTGTGAAAGAAAATGAGTAGTAAAAAAGAAAACCCCCAAGATGCTGGCATTGTGAAAAAATTGAACATGCAATCAAAATTATGTCAAGCTGACAAATAACAACGCCTCATCCAAAAACATTGAGTCTTCAAGAAAATACAATGTCATTGTGCCTGCAAAACAGCCTATCTGGTTCCAGTGAGTTGCTATTCCAGTGAGTAACTTTTAGCAACTAGGAGATGTTTTATATGCTTGTTTTAGTTGCCAGTATCTGTGATTTCTCCAATTTACATCTTCATTTCCACCATTTTTTTCTAATCACATGCATAGGGAATTATGAAGACAACAGTGATGAGACCAGATTTTGTATTGTTTTCTATAAATTTATTTTTGTCTTTATGTGGTATGGTCATAAATTGGATGTTCTGCAAAGAAGCTGCTTAGAAGGTGCTGTCTGCCCAATTGGCACTTCTATATCTTCTTGTTTGTATTGGTCATGACATATAGCTCTGGCAACTTTTCATCATTATCTTTTGTTGGGCAGATCCTTTTTTCTTGAAGACTAATCACATTGGCCTTCAATTCATATATTGTTGGAAAACTATATCCCTTTTGTTTTGTTATTATTGGCTTAGTAGGTTCCATTATGATCTGATGGTAGGATGTCTTTATCCTATAAAATTATGATGAATTGCTTTTAATCTCATCGGTCATGCAATTATGACTGAAAGCATGTTGCTAGAAGTTTCGTTTATATGAATCCTTATATATTGAATTTCATGATAAATTGGATTTAAACAGTCACGTTTTGCAAGCTTGCTTTCCAATTTAGTTTGAGTGGATATTTATTTTGCTGAATATGTTGAAAATTAAAGAGCCTTGTGCTGGTGATCTGAATTTATTAATTATTAGTCTAGTTATTATCCTAAGAAAGGACTTGGTTTTACGTAAATAGTACTATATTTTTTAGTAAAACCCATGTATTCTTTACAAACTCAAATTTTTCCAGTTCTGAAATTCAAGCAGAGATTTTTATGATGCTAGGAAACCGTGGGATCCCACAAAGTTGTGCACTATCCAAATACTTACTAAATCTATATAGGCGTTAGATGATTTTGCAAAAAAAAATTTCAATTTGGGTTGTACTGAAACATTTATTTTTTCAGAATCTGAAAAATTGCAAACTTCTAAAATTCTGATGATTTTTGTTGTTATAGAGAGCTATTTATCTGTGTTATCTTCAATGTAAATTTTCATGTAAATTGTATATTTATTTTAACTATTGTATTGGCAGCATGTTTTAATGTTTTGAGAAGAGTAGCCAATCGTCATATTGACAATCTCTCAAGGGCAAATTTTGTACTCCGGGCACTTTCTATGCAATGTTGGTTGAATGAGATGTATAGACGATCGTATCTTTTAAAAATTGAACAAGTTTCTATCAAATTTTAAGGGTGTTACATATTATGTGTATAATAATAGCATCTTTTACTTGGTTTTTGTGAAGATTTCATGATGTAAAAGATGTGATTTCTGTTGCTATTTGTTAAAAGAAATGAACCTACACTTGTCCAATTTTAAGGATGTCACACATTGTGGGTGTGATAATAGCATCCTTTACTTAGTTTTTGTTAAGGTTTGTTAATAAAAGCTCTGCACTGCTTCCCCTAGATTTTTGCTCTAAAAAACAAGGTTTCATGGTGTGAAAGCTATGGTTTGTGTTGTTGTTTGTTAATTGATGATGTGATGAGGAGCTCCCATGGATTCCACAATCCAAGCTCTCTCAAAGTCACAAAACAGCAATTTGAACAAGAAAAGAAAATGAAAGCATTATTCTTGCTCAAATGGAGAAATTACAGCTAAAAGGAAGCCCAAATTCCCAAGGAAAGACGAGATTCAATCAAATTCACACACACTCAATCAAAGAAAACACACACTCACATGGATGATGATCAAGGCACCTAACCAAGACTCTATCTCTCTACTCTTCTCTCAACTCACCTCTCTCTCCCTAGACTCTCTCTCTCTCTTTTCTTGACCAATTGAAGGCCCAAGAGGTCTATTTATATCCTTACCCCCATGTCTCTTCATCTTCCCTCCACTTTATCATTCAATTTGATGTCCATCACAATCTGTAATAGATGTCTAAAGGAAACAGTAGACGTCTATCCCAAGTGCAGAGCTGCCAAAGTAGACATCTATAAATCAAGTTTGTAATGAACCACTTCTCCTTGAGTTTTTAAGTTAATGATTGTAATAGTCTTTCTATGTGTTTGTGTGCATGTTTTGTTGTTAGGTTGTGTGTGTGCTTTGCTTGGACTGTGGTGGAAATGACTGATTGGAATAGTAATAAATTTGTTGACCTAATTTTTATATGTATTATGATTAAATGTTTAAATACTTTATACATACGAAATAGGTTTTAAAATACATGCTAGGAATGTTTTTTTTTAGAATAATTCAAGATATATTAAAAGAGAAAAATGTATGTACAATAGCATTGACTCATGTCGAATCCCACATAAAACCCTTGCCACATGACAACAACCACACCGCCTCCCCGCAAAATAGAAAAGAAGGAAAAATCCCAGTGAGACGCCAAGCCAAAATGCAACCAGCCATCACCAGCACTACCCCGACGTCCCCCGCATCACCCTCAAGTTAAATCACCCTCAACAAAAAACTACCCTTTCAAGTCCTTTGCCAAGTTGGTCCCCGTAGACCCTTCCTCGACCCCTGATGTCGCTGCATGAAACACCTCCAATGTAGCTATTCGCTCTAGCCCCGTCAACTCCAACACCGCATCCCAATCTATAGTCCTAGCTAAAGCCAACTGTGCCCCTATCTTCACCCTCTAAAGCCCCTGTAACCCACAGCTCTCCCATCACTGCCTGTGTGTTTCCACCATCCATGTGTACTCCATGATGTGCCATTCAAACAAGTCCTCCATGAGTTGTAGGTCCCTCATCCATTGAGTATATGCCTCCCTTTAAACGACCGCCCGCATTTCCTCCCAACAAGATTACCATGCCACCCTTTTCTCCCTCCTCACCTACTCTACCACACGCTGACACACCTCTTCCATTTTGGCCGACAAGCGTGCATTCGGTGTCTACTGCCCTCCATCCGAAACCCCATGCCCCTTAGCCAACATGTTGCTGCTAGATGCCTAGTCCGCTCCCGTTGATCCCCATTGCACCGCCAACCGCTAAGGCCCAAACTCCAGCCACTTGTGCCTCCTTTGATAAACAAGGCTGGCTCCACCCGCAACTGCGTCAAAATTTTCATCTACCTTGAGCTCCACAAAGCCAAAATCACCCCTAAATGCCTTCTAGGCTACCTTTGTTTTAGTGAGTCCAGAAAGAAACAAAGGATGTTAACTTGGATACCATGTCTAATACACCGAAGAAACACAAAGTGCACTCCCACAAGTCTATGCAACGACCTTGATTGAACAAAGTACCTATCTATGAAAACCGCTACATTTTGCCAAACCCTCGCCAACTTATCCTTGCGGATGTGCCCACTAGCAGTCTGCGAAATTGTGCCCTAAAAGAACTTGACAACAAACATGTGAGAATGGATTGTTGGAGCAATAAGCTCCTCTTCCGCTAGCACACCTAGCACCTTCGCCAACACTGTCTCTATGACCCTTATCTATCTACCCCTAAAACAGGTTTCATCTCCCACAATTTTCAAAGAAACTACCTGTCAACAACCACAGCTCCCCTTCTACGCACTGGAGCATGCCCTTCCACCCCATTCTTTCGATCAATGGCCACAACTGCACGTCCCCCATGAACTCCATAACAACCAGCTCATAGGTTGGTCCCCACCCCATGGCGTGACTCACTTCTACCCACAACAAGAGTCCAACCCAAACAACCATAGAAGGCACAAGAAGCATTTGCCCTTTGAAGATCAAATGGTTCCTATACTTCCAAATGGACCATAATGTAGCTAGCGCATTGGAGTCACCATTGATATTTATCAAGATCCCAATCCCAACCATCCTCCACACCTCCTACATGAAATTACACTAATTAATAAGGTGTTCTATTGTTTCAACAACCGCAATGCAAAGGAGGCAAGTAATATTGATAATGATTCCCTGATCCCTTAAAGTTGCCTACACCGATAATGCCTTATGCTGAATAAGCCAACCGAAAGCCTTGATCTTCTCAGGCAATCTTCCCCTCCATAGCTCATTCCACCCTGTTTTAGCAGGTGCAAACTCTTGACGACCTCCGACGAAGGTTTACCCAACAACGCCTTGGCCTCCATTCTCCTCACATGCTCGCAAATATTTTTCCACAAGTGCGAGCTCCTAGCATTAACCTCCCATCTTTGATACTTTTGTTGTAACACTCTCACCCATGACACTTGTCCCTCCACCTGGACCAAGACTCTATTCACCAAGCGCTACATACCTAGCATAATCTCATCAAAGAAAGTCAGCAGCCCAATTCCCCCAACCACCCACCGACGCATTGTCAATTCCCAACAAACCAAGTGGAGTTTCTTTCCCCCATTTCCCCTGGACCAAACAAATTGCTGAATGATTTGGTCAATCTTCTGAACCATTCCAACTCACAGGACAGTCATAGACACCACGTATCGTTGTAGCCATCAGCATCGTCGAGGCCAGTAGCATCTTACCCTTCCAAGAAAGAAACATGTTACTCCAATGCATCATCTTCATTTGCAGTCTCTCCACCAATCCCAACCACATATTCTTATGATGCCAATCGAAGAGTGGCATCCCCAAATAAGAATCGTGTGGCTTACTAGGCAAGATGCCCAATACTTGCATGATTCTTGCACTCATCAGCCCCGTGGTATTGGCAAAATGCAATGCAAACTTTTCCTTGTTAATAGCTAGCCCAAGCCCTAATTGCATCCTGTGCAAAGCCCTCTTTAACACCCCCGCTTGTGGCATGGTAACCCTAGAGAAAAAAATTGTATCATCAGCATGATGGGCGACAAGGCAGTGGACCCCAGCAACTATCAAACCCTACATCCCCTCGACAATATAGTAGGCCTGTAGCAAGTTTGAATACACAGCAAAGGCAATAGCGGGTCCCCCTACCGTAACCCTCTCTCAAGCACCTAGAATCCCCACAACCTGTCATCAATATCGAAAGAGTACCTACTAGAACTCTGCGTCTAGATACGCAACTTAACAAACTCAGGGTTGAAACCCTTAAGGAGTATAATCTGTTGCAAGGCTGCCCAACTCATGGTGTCATAGGACTTGGTAATGTCTAACTTAACACACATGCTTGGGAATCCTAACCTTCGCAATGAATGCAAGATCTCCTACAACAGCAGGACCTAATCCTACAAGAAACAACCCCTCATAAATCTTGCTTGGTGTTCTCCCACAAGCTTCCTCATTAGCAATGCCAACCTAAACACAATCATTTTTGAGAATAATTGCAACAACGTGTTACACACACTGATGGATCTAAAGTGTGTCAGCACAGATGGGTTAGGCACCTTCAGCAACAGCACGATTCATGAGCAGTTGATTTCTCTAGGAGCTTGTTGCCAACTGAGCATCCTATTGAATGCAACCAACAAGTTTTCCCCCAAGATATCATCAAATTCCCTTAAAAACTTCATAGGCCACCCATCAGGACTCAATGCCTTGTTCGTCTGCATTGACCTCAATGCCATAGCCAAATTCAATCTAGTGAAAGGTTTTAGAAGTTGTTGATTGTCCTTGCCTATTATAATTTGCTATACTAGAATTGAAATTTTCTTTGTATCTCTCCTGCACCATATATTTCCCCAATATATTTGTAGCATATCAATCACCCCCTACCTAGCCATCGCCATTCCAACAACCACATGATGAAGTTTCTACTTTGTTGTCCCCTTGCCTTTAGCCATTGCAAAAAAGAAATGAGTGTTCCGAGGCCTTGATTCTTTGTTTCAACAACTTTAGTCCCCTTTTCAAAAATTCAATTAGCTTGTGTGCATCGAAATAACTCAACCAAATTTCCTATACCAAGGAATGCAACCAAGGTTTGCTAAGCCAAGTTCGCTCAAATCTGAACGACTTAGGGACCTAATTTTGTCCATAGCCAAGCCAACACAAAATGGATCTATGATCAGATGCCCACTACTCCTATCCCAACACCTACACATCCAACTCCAAAAGTAACCGTGTACTCACCCATACCCTGTCAATCCTAGATTGAACCCAAATAGACCCCCATCATCTATTGCTCTAGGGAAACCTGCAACCTTCGATTTCCAAATCTACCAAACTATGGTCCTAAAGAAAGTCAATGAACTCTGCACTACTAGGCAAATCTACATTATCCACTCCCGTCTTTTCCCACAAGTATAGACATTGGTTGAAATCACCAACCAAAATCCATCTGTCTACATTTGGGACCACCTGCGCCACTAGCTTCAACTCCTGCAACCTCACTTCCTAGCATTGCACCCCATAGACATTAGTTAGCCAAACACGTTCTTGGGTCAAGTGAACAGTTTGGGTCCATTGAGAGTTGTCCACCAAAACCATCGAAAGCTTCAACAAAATAGCCAACAAAATCCAGCCCTTCCACTACAACAAATCCACCTCAACCGCCTGCAGCTTCGTCTCTTGCAAGCACACCACGTCGCATTCCTCATTCTGAACAATCATTTTCAGGGTATTTCGCTTGTACGAGGTACCATGTCCCCTACAATATCCAGTTGCGTCATTCATTTCCTAACTGCCAATGCATCTGGCCGGCCCACCTTGCCTCCCCTCAGGCATTCCACGTCGTCCCCAACCTCGATTTAGTCGCAGGCAAGTCTGCAACTTTTGGTCAGGAGGACCCTCTGCCCAATGTGATCCAATCCCCAAAAGGAGGCAACTCCATGTGCTGCATCTCTAGTGTGGGCATCAACATATCCCCAGGAATGCAAGGGGACCATGCTACCTCCCCCTCCACTTCGAACCTTGCCACCCCACCAACCCAACCCCCCTCCCCCCCCCTTTCCGTCAACTATTTCATCACCTCCGCCGCTAGATCCTGCACCAACTGCACTTCCCGATCATTTTGGAGTAGCCCCATTGCGCCTTCATCCAACATAGGCCCCTTGAGCCCCACCTTCACTTGGCCCTCCTACAGTGCCATCTTAACCACGTGCCCTTTTTTGCCAACCAAATTCCACCCACCTTGTGTCTTGGGTGGCAGCTCCTTTGTACAGTCCTTCATTGGATGCCCCTTTCTGCAGTTTGTACATGCAACCACAGGCATTTCCTTCTACCCTTGGTTCACCATCAACAGATTTTCAAACTAAACTCTTATACACTCTTCGTCAGTGTCCATGTCCAAGATCACGTCACTAACATGATCTTCAGACCCTAGCAAACGCCACACACAGAAACGGGCATACCCCATCCTGTCCATTGACACAGTAAAGGCATCAAATTTGATAAATTCACCAAATAGATTGACCAACGACTTTAGAAACCCTAATGTCTAGAACTCCAAGGGCAGGTCCAAGATTCTAACCCAAACCAACACCCTATCAAAGAGGTTTGCATCTCAGTGAGCACCTGGCTACCACAATGCAAGCACTAAAGCCTAGGCACTATAAAACCACGGTCCCCCCAATAGCACGCGTTCTCTATCCGCTTCTATCTTGAATGCAAATAATAGCCCATCATCAGCAAGACTTTGCACCTTCACATCTTCCAAACCCCAGGCCACCTTAGCCCAGCATTGAATGAGATCCATTCTAGGACGCATGCCCTCTGACACAAACTTGCCCAACAAACATAGTTTCAGCACCTGCAACGCTTCTTCCAGTAGGCATCCCGCATTAAGTTGCATCATCCCCCCTCCCGCAAACATGCCTCAAAACTCGTCTCCCCTCCCACCCTCACAATAGACCTCCCCGTCAACTCTTTCGCAACCCCAACCACGTTGTCATTGGCCCTCACAGCTTGGATCAATCCGTCGAATTCCCCCCTGCACAGCTGTGCGACTTCCACCATCACTCCCAATTCACCATGAAGTTATGGGTTACTGACTCCATACTCATGTTGGGAATGTTTTAAAATAATAATAATAATAATAAATATATGGGAAAACAAAATATTTTTTGTTCTATTTCAAGAGAGATGCTAAGAAACAAAAGAAAAACAAAGAACAATACTCTAAGGTGTGCCTCAAGAGCTAAAACAAGTATGTTGAGATGTAAATGATTAGAAAAATGGATGCAAAAGGATGCTCATTACTAAGGAACTTGACCTATGAATCAAGTTGGGGGAACCTGTCCCATGAATCAGGGATGTTGTGTGCAAATACCGTAGCTTTATATTCTATTTTTTTTATTTTATCTAAATGTGATGCATTGTTTCTTTTTAGTTTAAAATAGTAAAGTATAAGTACCCTCTCCATGGTTGTAGAAAGGTCACATGATGACCTTTCAGGGCTAGTAAGACGATGGGAAAATTCACGTTGCTAATGACTTAAATGAGAAGGTGTCTTATTTGATTATGTATCCTAAACTGCCCTTATCATGAATCAATTTTGAAAACTTTTTCCTTGCATCATATGACAATTCTAAATGATACATAGATAGATATTATGCTGAAATGTTTTGTAATTATCAAAAGGAAGATCTAGCAAAATTTGAATTCTGAAATATCAAAAATTGTTGCTTTAGGAATTGAACCTGCAACCTGTGAATATACATATTTTATTGATTTTTGATAGTGATCATGAAGAGAATTGAACTCATGACTCATTGTTGTGGGAAAAAAAAGAGAGAGAGAACTTTAAAAAGAAAGAAGAAAACAAATTGTTCCCAAAAAAGAGTCAGTTACAAGAAACTATCCATTATCCTTTATTCCACCTACAAATAGGGAGAGGATGAGAGGAAAAAAACACACAAGGCAAAAGTAGCTGATCAAGACCAAAAAAAGGGATACAACAGCAGGGAGTGTGGCTAGGAAGGGAGAAAAGACTATGGCTGCTACAAGAGATAGCAAGGAAAAAGAAAACAAGTGCTACATAGCAATCCAGTGTTCTAATAATTCCTCCTAGTAAGCAAGATATCTAAGCAAGGAAGTAAAATGATCCATCTCTGTTATGTTTGATAATGGACAGCAAGGGTTGATTTTCTTAACTTCACTCTTCTTGTTTGCCTAACCACCTTCACAATGCTTGTATGAAATTATCAAGATTGTTGTTGTAAGCTTGGATTGTTGAAACCTTTATTGCTTTTTTGGATCTCTCGACCCATCCTCTCCACTATCACACCTAAATAACTTGGATGAGAGTTGTTTCTGTAACAATTCAAAAACACCCATAATGATTTGCAGCATTTTTGGCAAAAGATTGCCAATAGGGGCCAAGGATCCTTGATATGCGGATTGGTACCAATAGCAGAAAGTGGGAGTATCCTTGGGCCCATGGATAATTGTGAATGTTTTAGAATTGTTGAATTCTTGGGTTTTGGTTGGAATTTAGTTTGATGAACCCTCCCCCTTTGAATGCATAAATCTTGGATCTGAACCTTCAATTATACTTTTTTTTTCTATGCCTTCTCAAGTCTGATTTTGATATCTTTCTATAGGTTGATGGAGTAGGGGAAAACCTATGATGTTAATTTATAAGTGTGATCTATCTATTCTCTATTGTTGAACATATGAATTGCTTGATTAAATGATTAATGGTAAAATGGTTACAAGAGTTAAATTCAAATGGTCTTGTTTTGTGTGTTGCTGGAAATTATAAAATATTATTATGTAATTGAACAAATCTAAGATTATTGATTTATCTGCCTTTGTGGTCATTTCTTTGGTTTACAAATGTGTAAATGATCTTGATTAGCTATNCAGGGAAAAATCCCATCATTGGAGAGATGTTACATTGGCCTATTTGATGTCCACATCTTGACAATTCAGTATTGAGTTTGTTAAAAGAGTGTAGAGATGCCTAGATGATTGCCTCTTAAAAGAAATGAACCTGTTTCTGTCAGATTTTAAGGATGTTACACATTGTGTGTAATAATAGCATCTTTTACTCTATTTTTGTTAAGATTTGTTAATAGTAGCTCTGCACCACTTCCCCTGGATTTTTGCCTCTATGCAATAGGGTTTCATGATGTAAAAGCTGTCATTTCTGTTACTGTTTGTTAATTGTTGATGATTTAGTATCAAGTTTCTGTATAATAGGGTTTCATGATGTAAAAGCTGTCATTTCTGGTACTGTTTGCTAATTGTTGATGATTTTGTATCAAGTTTCTGCAAGTTATTTTTCCAAAATTATTCTAAAAGAACTGTTGGTGAATTGGACTTTATTATGAATTGAGAATCAACTAAATTCCTAAGTCATGTGGCCAGTATTGTTATTTTTCTGGCACCATAACAACTAACAAAAAATACCAATAGTTAATTTCCAGAACCGTATATGAAAGCAGTGAATATACATAAAAGAAAATTTTAATTAAATAAGATTTGAAGAACAATCAGAATTGTCTTAAGATCTTAGAGATCAACCACGAAACATGATCAAAGCTTTAAAAACAATGATAGTGACCCTAGAAAAACAAAAGAATTATCTCAAGTTAACAATCCATTCTTAATCCTAGATATAGAACTTACTCTCTCAAATACAAAGCCCCAGACCATCAAATCTTATCTTATATTTCATACTTTCTTTCCAACTTTTTAATGCACATGTGCAAAATCAGAGAAACCATAAACTGGTATGGTTTCTTTAATTCTCCATTGTTAGCTCTCTTGCCAATCAAGTATCCTAAGGATTCAACAGCCATAATGAAACAAAAAGGCAATCTATGATATCATTGCCTCAATCCATACCACCGTGAAATGTGTCTTAGATTTCTCTATTAAGTAACACTAAGGAAGAAGAAATAGCAGAACACTCTTTAGCCATTAGAAAACAATAATTTAAAAATAAAAATTTGTTATATTATATTCAAAAATTTTCATGAAAATAATTATAAATTTTTTAACATTGAAGGAGCTTATGGGTTAAATTGCCAGTTGTATGCACAACTGAGGATTGAGCTCATGACCCCATACCTAGAGGTTCTTTAAGGACAAGCTCATCACCAACTCAAGCACACTCATGTTGTTTTTCTTAGTTCATGTTTAATGCTGAAATCTCCATGAAACATGACTATACGCTTTCCTTAAATTAAGTTTAACCTCAAGTGAATCATTGTTTGGTTTTGATGCACTGGAATTATTTCTTCTAAAATTTGTCAACCTTTCACAAATCCTTCTAGGCAATCACTAATGATGGATGGTATGATATTCCTAAGTTTTTTTGCTTAGAGTTAATAAATAATTTTGTAAACAAAATTACAAAAACATATATGTCTGAAGTTATCAATGGATATTGCACCTTGCTTTTTAGGAATGAAACTAAACCATGTAACATTAAAAAATTTCATCAAATGTCCAGATCTCTAAAATTCATGTGCTATATATTGTGTATCCCTTACTACAACACTCCAATATTCTGATAAAAATCCACTAGAAAAGCATCACACCTTAGTACCTTAGTAGTTTTCACCACAGAAATAGCTTTTTTAAATTTCATCATCAGTTCAGGGTTATTCCAAGATCTAGCTATAGTTAATGCTCAAATCTGTTTCAAATGTTGCATATTTTATAAAATAAGTCATATTATTGTAGACGGAAGCATCTAATGAATGGTAGCTAAACTTTATGCCTCGTTGCTTTTGACAAAATAAAATATACAAAAAGAGGAATGAATTAAACAACAAAATTATCATAGTTAAAGAGGGAAGATCAAGGTAATTTGATAATGAGGTGTTAGCTTAGTGGTAAGAGTCTTGGCTTACTAACCCCAAATCACAAGTTTAATTCCACCAAGCAGCACTGAGTTATACGTTTTTAGAAAAAAAAAATCCATAAAAGGAATTGTGAAACAGGAATTCTGAAACTGATCTGATAGATCCAAGGGGTTTTAGTATATGTACATAAAATTTCCAGTTTCACTTTCACATAAAACTGCACAAGGAAAAAAAGCTGGCTTACATTATCACATTTTTACCCAACATGCCTTCACCTTAAACATAAAAACTATAGAAACATCAGAAAAAGATTGCTATAGCCTGATTCACCACTTCTCCTAGTGTTTTGTTAACTAAGGGATCATAACCCAGACCCTCAAGGTTCATCCCACCAAGCAATGTCCTAGGAGGGATGGTAGATGAGCAAAAGTTTAACTTCTTTTTGAGTGCCTGCATGCACCCAGGCTCAAACCCACATCCTCAGACTCAAGAAACAAGCACCTTACCATCACTCCAAATGATGGTCCCTTGAACTTGGATAAGATCCACCTTCCAAAGAGGGAGGAGAGCCTTAAATGTGTGCAACTGGAAAGTTCAAAGGCTGTTCCCATCCTTGTTGAGAGAGATGCCAACCATCTCTCCTTTTTATGAACAAAGTACTCTTAAATTCCCAGAAAACATCAATAAAAATTTGTCAATTTACTATTTACAACTGGCATATGCTTGCTGTTTCAACATTTTTGTTGTGGTATGCTGATTTCATGATCAAGATTTGCTAAAACATTTTCACCTTCCTTTCCCTGACGTGTTCTCCATTAATATGGATACATCTTCAGACCATTACCAATAAGTGAATTAAGCTATCATGTTGTTCCACATCTAACATGTACCCTTTCTTTTTATTTGTGTGATGTTGTATTGCTATTTCGGGGTCCATGTCTCCTTTACCGTTTTCATTTTATGGTCGTACAATAACCCGAGCCAAACTCTCTCAGAAACCAAATGGGCTCTGTAAAATTGATATAAAACCCAAAATTACATTTTAAATATGGATATTTATGCTCCAGATATTGTCCGTAGAAAGGTTTTGGATGAACCTTGCATTTCATTGACAGCGTTGTTTTACCATGTTACCAATCCTTTTTAGTACCACAAATTTCTGTAAGCAATATTGATAAACGTTTTTAACCTTTTAAAAAAGAATAACATAACATAGAACTCTCTTTTTAAAAAAGATGCCGACCATATGAAATTCGATGTCATTTCAGTTTACTCAAACTGAAACTAAATTTACAATGATTTAATGACTGAACACTTATATTGATCATCATCAATTCCAATCATATTGCATGGTCCAGGAGGAGAAGTTCGATGTCGTTATATGAATATCTGGTGCAACAATGGTGCAATTATTCATGTTTTTTACAGCTGAAAATGCATGCTAAGGGAAACTCATGCCCAATATTTTCCAAACGTAATTAACACAAATTACATCCGTAGATTGACCTACCAGAACAATTATCCATAGACCTTATCCATATCATTATCGTTGAAGGCCTCGTTTCCAGACAAAATGAGATCATTTACTCGCTGAACCAGCTCCTCCGACAAACCGGAGTTAGATCCCTCGAACTGCACGTAATTCGCAGCGAAAATTAACTTTCTTTCAAAAACCCAACCCCAAATCGAATCCAACAATCTAGAAATCCACCCAACAGAATACAAGAATCGTTAAATTCCAACCGAACGAAGATGAGAGATTTCAATATACCTGAGAAGGGTCATCTAAGGCGTCCAAATCGTTTGCTGAGTTTGCAGAAGAATCGACCATAGTGTCCAACTTGTTCGTTGATTTTGCGGAGTCCATTGCCATTGCTGTTTCCTGAATGGGGCAACAAAACATTCAACTTTCTGGGAACTCTGCAATTCAGGACTAGGCAGAGAGAGCAGTTGCAGGAAACTGAAATGAAAGAGAGCAAACTTGTGCCAACAAATGTCTGTCAGGATTGAATTGTGTGGAGAGAATGCATGGCAATGCTTCAGAAACGTGGTCGGCTCTGGAACCTCGGAATGCATGGGCCTCAATTGCTCAAAACATGACGTCGTAATAGCTACTCATCCTGAGCCCAACAAGTACAAGACTATTATCTTAATTACACGCAACATCAATGAATAGTGTGGCCCAATTGAACGGAGAAAATTGCTTGCAGAAAATTCAGCTGCCTGAATTGTTCTAGTCCAGGCTTCTGGTAACCGACTTGAGCTATTACAAGGTCCCCAGGATTGAAATCATGACGTTTCCAAAATGTGATTACATGGTAGAAGGTTGACATAACGAAGCATCCAGGATGAGGTTTCTGTCCCATTGGCTATTTTAATAATCTGGTGGGGAAGAACATCAAACGTGGATTGATAACTTGACGTGGGTAGGGTTTGGATTCAATCCTTATCATCATTGTTTTGTCATACCCTGATTGCATGCCTTTGTCTGCCTTTTATAATTTGTTTTTATGGTCTCAGCCGTTTGTATGCAATAGGTATGTTGGATTTATTTGTAACATTTGAAATTAGTTTGAAAGAAAAACGTGTTTACTCCCTTGCAATTGTCATTGTAATTTTGCATAAGTATTTAGATTAGTTATCATTTTAAGCTTTTATTTATCCAAAAACTTATATTTTTTTACCATGTCTAATATATGAAATTTTTTCTATCAATACTTGATTTCAACATATAAGAATTGTATTTTTTTTTTAATGTCTTGTTTCACATATTTTTTAAAAATACTCAAGTGCACAACATACTTAAAATTGGATCTCTATCAATAATATGATTCTTAAAAATCAACCTTCTTTTTCTATCTTGATATGTTTTTGGCCAATTATTCTTTATTTTATTTGAAAATTTTATTGTGCAATTATTGTCTAGTAGCACAAATGTAACTATAATCTTCCATTTGGAGTTAAATATCCCTTTCTTAGCATTGAGAGTTCATGAAAAAAGTGTAGGTCTCATCAACATCCAAAAAATCAACATTGTACACAAAGTTTAAAAGCTATCATGACTTGCACATTCAACCAAATCAATGTAGACAACGCTCTAGAAACGTCCTTATGCTATGTTGCCCCATCATTATGGTTACTCCTAAGTTGGTAAAGTTACTCCCAAGCTTGTAATAGGAAATGTATAGTTGTGTTCCACATATGTGGTTGATTAATGCTTGTCCTCGCTTCTCTTTCCCATGTGTAAGCAAGTTAGTTGTATCCCACATGATGAGTGGCGAGATACCCCTACACTCAACCATACGAATACGAGCATTACACACGCGATC
>MNCI01007180.1:1273926-1300967 GCA_015680685.1 Gnetum montanum
AATAAAGGATGTCGTACAATTACAATCACCACACTGCAGGCATACACTGGGAGGAAAAGGGTTGAGAGAAAAACAAGAACTAAAACTTAACACTTAAACTAAAACTAACAAAAAGCTTCTATCTCCTAACTGACTCTTCTTATTTATAAATGAGGAGACAGACTATGATATCGCGTACACGATATCGCGGCGAGGCTACGATATAGCGTACACGATATTGCCATGCACTAAATGGTGACTCATCATACCCCCATGACTGAATGAAAACTCGTCCTCGAGTTACAATGATCACATAGTGGATAGGTATGGGATTATTAGATGGTGAAAATGGATTTATGCCGCAGTGTGGAATGGAAACAAAAATGAGATACAACACAAAGAATGTGCTACAACTACAAAATTTGTGGAACTCATGTAGTTCCTAGTGGTGGTGGCTCCTCCATAGGTGCTTTCCCCTTATCTTGTGCTCCAGGTCTTGGGGCTTGATGATCTTGAAGGATGGCCTGGAGTTTCTCCTCTTTGGTCTAGGGATCCTGTGCCGTCCATGTTAATGTTCTAATGTTTGATGGAGTTGGCACCTTCCATGGGCAAGGTAGTTGCAGAAACATTTGATTTGCCTTGACATACCATGTCGCAAATACCCGTCGTTCCTCCTCGTAGGCTCTGGCTTTATCTTTGTATTCTTGAAAATTTGCCAGCTGTTGAGCCAAATCTGTTAAGATAGCTTTTTGTCCTTGGTAGCTTGCTTTCACCACCTCAAGTTCAGAATTTACGATCTCTAGTTTTTCCAATAACTTCTTACGTTCTACAAATTCTACTTTATATTTGACATAGGTGGTACCTACTTGTTGCTCGAGCTCTGTTCTTGGGCACCCTGCTATTAACATGGCAAGGTTGGCATATCACAGGTTTGCCAACTCCATGTATTCCATCAAATCCTGAATCTATAGGTCTCGGTTCTTAACTTCCGCTTGGTGGGCAAAGGCATATGTGTTCAATATGGTCCACCAGTCAATGTATTGAGCACTGATAGCATTGATGTGAGCCTTGGCCATATGGATCCCCTTCTCAAGGATCTGTTTGTACATTCCCACCTAGTCTCGAAAGTGCTCCTTTAGCTTTTCATGCCGTTTAGCCTCATTTTGCCACGTGCTTATTTCAATAGCTGTCTTTTGATAAATTGCGCATACCTCCTCCATTGAGAGGGTTCAGTTCTCCCTAGCTAAACGACTTATGTCTTGGTTGACCCGGATGAACTGTTCTCGCAACTGACGAAAATGTTCTTCGAGAACATTCTTTTACTTTTCTACAGAGGTCAACCGAAGGTTGTTGGCAACAAGCTATTTATTTTCTTCCTGTAAGGTGTTGAGTGCTTTGAGATGCGCATGAGTTTATGCCTGTGCTGCAGAGGCATTCCAAACAGCCTTCTCTTTTTCTTCAGCCACCTTTTTATTCTTCATTAGTAGCTTGGTTAGTTGCTCAGTTCTGAAATTATCTAGTTGGTCTACGAGAACAAATTACAAAGGGTTCCACTGTGCTGCTTGTAGGGCCACAAGCTGCTCTTGTAATTTCTACACCTCTGCTTTAGCATGCTCGACCCTCACTTCTGTTAAGACCAGCTTCCCCTTCGTGAAAATGAGGTCTGACTGAATTGTTGTAACATCCTGAGGGATGTCAAACAAAGACGTCATGACTTGTCCTATTTGTAGCAATTGATCAAGCGCATCCTCATGTTCTGCAGGAGTCATTAAGGTTTCAGCCAAAGTTTGAGCATCCCATGCTCCTGTGAGATCTGCCGATGGCACAATAGGTACATTGAATGACTCTTTGATGTGGTCTGCGACCACTTCTACGGCTCCCGTGGCATCCTGGTGTTGCATGACCACCACAATGGCCCCTTCACTAGTTTCTAATTGTACTTGGAAAGATGCTGCATTTCCTGAGATCTATTATGACCAAGTACTTTCCCCTCCTCCTATATGGATAGACACTTCACCCTTGTGCAATCCAAAGAAACCGTGGATCGTATGGCATCATCAATGACGCGGAAGAGATTTGCGTCATCACGACTTCCCCAACTGACTGTCCCAACAATGTCCCTAAGATGGCTCATCAATGGTCTATAGTCTTGCAGCAGTGGTAGCTAATCCGGGCCTATGCTAGGCCCTGCTTCCTGTTGTTGGCTGGGTCCTGTACTTGGAGGTTGGTTGGGTCTTGCAAGTTGAGTTGCAGTTGGTCCAACCATCTGTTCTTCTTTTTCTTCTAGCCCCAGCATCTCACCAGTGATTTTCCTTGCAGCTGGTGGCTTTAACAGTTTAGCATATGAAGCATTTTAGGCTTTTTGAAGGACATCATTAGTATACCCCCGGATACCAGCATGTCGGCAAAGCTTCCTAATAAGACAAGGAAAGGGTAAGGCAAGCTTCCCTGTCTTCCATTCCTCGAACCGCCTCAATATCTCTGTTAAGTATAGATGGGGCAGGTTAGCATTAACCTTTCCCATCAGCACTGCACATCCTCTTGTTACATACGTTGATATTCTTTTTAACCCCTTCATGGGGAAGAGGTGATAAGTTCCAATTTTGAAGTAGATCCTCTCTTCGTCATCAACTCACCAAATGTCTTATCTCTGCCATATGCCCTTTCCAACCAATCCTATCACACATCGGGGTTTGAACGGGTGGATAACTGAGCAACCTTAGGCCCTGTATTTGGAAGGTTTAATACTTCCAAAATGGCATGCACAGAGAAATCGACTGTCACACCACAAATATTGACAGTGGTGCCTTGTTCTTGATTGTGCCAAAACTGGTACGTCTCCCCTAGGTACCAGGCACTACTTTCAGAGAGGGTATAAGGGAGACCCTGTGAGGTGATCCCTTATAGCCTCAAGAGCGAACTCTACAAAAGATTCAAAGTTTAATTGCACAATCACCGCAGCGAATGTGGACTTTTCGTGGATGGCCTGAACGCAATCTTGGGGCAACGTGAGATGTTGTCCCTATTCAGGTGATGTAGCAACTCCTCCTTCTGCCTGCCCAGAATGTACGGTAGGAGGGTCCTCTTGATGACTACTAAATGATTGTTCCTCCTATTCTGCATGTTGTTCAACAAGGACTTGTCTTCCACCTCTCCTAGGTCGTTTGCTTCCACCTTGAGTAGGACCTTCCTGTTGTCCATGTTTCAGAGCCATCTGCAATCACATGGGGCCAAGCATTAGTAAGGTTGTTTTTGAAGTTAAGTTATACCTTACTGCTTGCCTTAATTGATTAATTTATTTTATCTCAGTGTGATATTGCCTGAAAGATTGTAATAATGAGCCCATTTTACTTTGGTGGTTTCCAATTTTAATTTCCCGGTGTACCTAAGGAATTAAATGATTTTTTGGCACAATTATTCTAAACGTTATAGCTAATTACCCTGGATAATGTCCTTTGGATGATGATAAATTCAAAAAACGTTAGGCACTATTCGGTAGGTGTCCCTCCCCCACAACTAAGCTAAACACTCTGGGTTCAAGTAGGTTCAGACGGAATTAAAATCGAAGTACCAGCAAGTGAGATGTAGGTAGAAAAGCAAGGGTGTCACACTCGCAATTCGTAGAGAAAAATTTGAAACACTCCCCCGCGTGATGTGTGAAAATGAAGCTAAGTGTTGTGGGGGGGTCCCCTATTTATAGGTTGAAGGGGACGCGATATCGTGTACGATACATCGCATACACGATATCACATCGGCCACAATATCGCGTACACGATATCACGGGCCTAGTGATATGGGACACAATAATAAAAATACCAAATTTTGAAGGTTTTTCTGGAATTAAAAATGGAAATCCAGGACACGTGACAGGTGTTAAAGGGTTCCTAGGATAATTAGATGTTTGAGAAGGCACAAATAATGATCTGTGGGTTTTATCAAGAAAGACCTTGGGTGGTAGAGAAAAAGGTCATGTAATGGTACATAGGGGCATTGTTATTCAGAGGGGTAGTAGTAGGGAAAGAAAATCGTTTGAAAAATATGCTAAAGGTAAGAAATGGTGTGTGTGAGCTATGTCATAAGTGAAAATTACAAAAGATTACACAAGTGGGTCCTCCCCAAAGCAGGTTTCAACCTATAATGCCCTTGTGTAACCACACTTAAAGTGTCCGTGGGCACTCAAAGGGTTAAATGTAATCCGCACTAACTCCACAAAACACATGCACATGAATATCACTGAAATGAGGTGAGAATTCTATGTTATATGAGACACGAACTACAATTACATGAACAGTGAGATGAGATGAACTATAGAAAGGGATTGTAGAGATTGGGACATGAGGTAACTGACCTAGGGCACAATGAATCTTGCGTGTAAAGCATGATTAACGTGTCATTAACCCATCGTTTCAAGATCAGGACCAAGTCCATTCCTCTAATTAGTGACATCACATTGTTTCATCCCATGATGAGCAACTATGAGAGTACCATAACAACAAGGTGTACGATCACTTGGCATTTTATTCAAGGGAGGAGTGATTTTTGTTTTGTGGCACTTTTTTTTTGTTTTTTCTCTCTCTTTTTTTTTTGAATGAATGAATCCAGGGAAGCCGCCAACCTTCAGGCATGGGTGCATGTCTTTCTAGTGGGACCCCCTAGAACACCATTGGATTTTTGAGTGCCTTTTGATTACTCTTACTCCCACTTTGCGTTAGATCTACAAGGATCTTAGTACAACCACACTACATGATAACTCCCACAGATGTCACCAAAGATAATCCTCAAGTCCCCTTGATGTCACACCCTAATCATTCCCTCTTGGTCCATCCTTCTTCATTTTGGGTACAATGAACACAAAATTAATTTTAAGTTTTAAAAATGTCAAGAATATCATTGTACCCTCGAACAGAACCTCTTATTTGTAGAATGGATGAGTGGGTGTAATGGGCTCACTATCCACATAATTGATCACTTGAGACTCATTAACATAGAACACACCTCAACCAATGATCCACATGAGTGTTTTATTTGTAGATGAGATTACTTATAAAAGCGTAAAAAGACAAAAAGATAAAACAAGAAATTGAAAAATAAAAAACTGGAAAACAAAAAGTTGTAAAATTAAAGAAAATGAAAAGTGGTTATTAATCTTGCTTGTTACTAGAATGGGGGATATCCCCCATAACTAAATGGTTGAGGATGGCCAGGATTAATAAATGGAAGATGAGGATCCTTACATGTTGAAAATATTCAAACTTGGTCATATTTACCCCATCAGGGTACACACACTTGATTATAGTAAGCAGAGTGGGGAAATTTGTAAGANGGAATCGAGATGTTGTCCTCCATGGCTGTGTTCATTGGGTCGTATGGTTGTTGGAGTGTTTGTTGGTGGCCTTAATGAAGTAACATCAGGTCTTGGGTTCGAAGATAAGGGTGCACCATAGTGTGGGACTTGTGCTAAGTTGGAAGATGCAGTGGCCTCAAAATTGTGTTGTCCCTTCCTAGGATCATTTCTAAAGAAGGGATGCTTTCGATGTTGAGGAGGCTTCTCATTGCTATTGGCAGTAGTAGCACAGGTAACGTTTGTGGGTTGTTGCTAGGGTGCAAAAACTTAGGAATATTTGGTGGCGATGTAGAAGGAGGGAAAGGATGAGAATGTTGAAAATTAGGAGAAGTGTGTGGTACACAAGGTGGTGGTTGTGTTGAGGACATGGGTTGATAGTATTGAGGAGAATGGTACTATGGTGAGATAGAGTAGGTTGGCCTTGTTGGAGAAACAAGGTATTGGACTAGATAAGCGTTTGGGTTTGGTTGGTACGAAGGGTATCTCCAATTTAGGGGTGGTTTCCCCCACAACTGGGATTGTTGCCACTATGATCAAACACAGTATCTCTATATGAACTCTGGGTGTAATGTGTTTCCCCAATGCTTATATAAATGTAACAAGATCGGGCATTGGCCCTTGGGGTGATTGTATAGGCAAATGTTGCATTCATATGTATGATTGGCAGTTGAGCTCTTATTTTCCTTATCCCTTTTTTCTGATTATCTACTGATACTTTGTCTTGCTTCTTGGGTTGCCAAAACTCTATCTCCAATGATATCGATATATTCTCCACACTTTTTATATGTCCATTCCAACATCTTATTGATCTTTGCCTCAACTTCTTCTAACAATTGTTGTATTGGCAAAATGTTTCTTTCACCTTGAGATTGGTTGATCTCTCCTTTTTATGATCATGGAGCTTTGTTAAATTAAGACTTTGGTCCCATTGATGTTTTTCAACACTCTCACATCTATTCATTTCTCCTTCTTCTTTAGCTACCCACTTAATAAGCTCTTGGACTTAATGGGTTCGTACTTCATATAGTTGACCTTGGGCATACATCTCTAAGGTTTTTCTTGTTGCATCACGAAGCCCATCAATGATATGGTACATTAGCCTTTCCTCAGAAAATCCATGGCCTAGATAGTTGTTTAACAGTGCATAATATCTTTCTAAGGCCATGTCCAAGGGTTCATGTTGTGCTTGTTTCCACTCTTGGACTTATTTCCTCAAGGCTAACACTCTTGCATAGGTTTGATATCTTTTGTTAAAGAGTTCTACCATTGTTGGCCAATGTCTTATTGAATTTGGTTTTAATGATCTATACCATACTTTCCCAGGACCAACAAGTGTCATAAGAAAGAGCTTAAGTTTTTGCCAACTGTTATCAATGTTGTTCCATGTGTAACCATCATAGAAGGCTTGTAAATGTTGTTGCAGATCTAAGTCATAGCCTCTTGAAATTTTAGGGAAGTTGTTTAAATCAAGCTTGGGTAGATAGCTCTCTTTACAATTCCTATGGGGGATTCGAACAGCCTCTTGTATTTGCATAAGGCTTGTAGTGGCCAGTAGGGGTTCATCGTCATCGAGTAAGTTATGCTTTCATGCGTTGGGATGACGTTGCTTTTGTTTATGTTTATAAGAAACCTCCACCTCGGGTTGTGTACTCCAATCTTCATTGTCATATAATTCATTGGTTCTCCAATGAATTTCCTCACTAGATGTGGCATTGTTGTAGTCCTGTAGGAGAGGCATGATTGTGAAATTGTGTGTGACTTTTTTTATAACTATTTCTTTCTAAAAGATATATCGTTAATTTTGGTATAGCGACCTTGTATGATATAACTACTCTAGATAACTAGCACCGTCCCTGGCAACGGCGCCAATGATGAGTGGCAAGATACCCCTACACTCAACCATACGAATACGAGCATTACACGTGCAATCCAGTCGAACTCCGCAAACGGACTAGTTGTGGCATCTAGACAGTTAGCCTTAGGTCACAGTTCGTTATCTTCCCACCTAGACTAGTATTAGCTTTGTCACGTATGGTTTAGTCCAGAGTGAGGTGTATGATGTGTTTCTAATCCTAATGCTACTCCTAAAGGCAATGGAAGGTAATATTAACTAAGCTAAGAGAGAAAGGGTGAGAAGGAATCTAGCTAGCCTAAGTGCGATGAGCATCTGTTTCTTGATTATTCGTACACATCTTGGACCTCGTGCATGACTACCACTAGGATTACCAAGCGCAGATCCTAGGTATGCTAATGGGTATAACATAAGGTCATTAATTAAGGCAAGTAGTAAGTTATAAATTAACTTCAAAAACAACCTTACTAATGCTTGGCCCGTGTGACTGCAGATGGCCACGAAACGTGGACAACAGGAGGCTCCTACCCAAGGTGAAAGCAAACAAGCTTGGAGAGGTGGAAGAGAAAGACTTGCCGAACAACATGTAGAATAGGAGGAGTAATCATTCAGCATTCATCAAGATGAACCTCCTACTAGACGGTCCGGGCAGGCATAAGGAGGAGCTATTGTAGCACCGAAACCAGGACAACAACTCACGTTGCCCCAAGATTGTGTTTAGGCCATCCACGAGAAGTCCACATTTGCTATGGTAATTGTGGAATTGAACTTTAAATCATTTGTGGAGTTCACTCCTGAGGCCATTAGGTATCACCTCAAAGGATCTCCCTTATGGCCTATCCTCTTTGAAAGTAGTGCCTAGTACCTAGGAGAGACGTACCAATGTTGGCACAATAGGGAGCAAGGCACCACTGTTAATATTTGTGGTGTGATAGTTGACTTCTCTGTGTAGGCCATTTCAGAAGTGTTAAACCTTCCGAATATAGGGCCCCAGGTTGCTTGGTTATCCACCCGTTCAGACCCTGATGTGCGAAAGGATTGGTTGGAGAAGGCTTATGGCAGAGATAAAGCATTTGGTAAATTGACGATGGAAGAGAGGGTTTACTTCAAAATTGGAACATATCACCTCTTCCCCACAAAGGACCTAAAAAGAATATTAACGTATGCGGCTAGAGGATGTGCAGTGTTGATGGGAAAGGTTAATGCTAACCTACCCCATCTATATTTGACGGAGAGCCTAAGGTGGTTTGAAGAATGAAAGACAGGGAAGATGGCACTACCTTTTCCCTGTCTTATCATAAAGCTTTGCCGACATGCTGGTATTCGGGGATATACCAATGACATCCTTTGAAAGTCCCAGACTGCTTCATATGCTGAATTGCTTAAAGCGCCAGCTCCCAGAAAAAGCACTAGCGAAGAGTTGGGACCCGAACAAGAAGAAGAACATATGGCTGAGCCAACTGCAACTCAACTTGCAGGACCCAGTCAACCTCCAGCCATGGGTCCTAGCCAACAACAAGAAGGAGGGCCTAGCATAGGCTAGGATCAGCCACCACCGCTGCAAGACTACAGACCGTCAATGAGCCATCTTAGGGCCATCATTGAGATGGTCAGTTGGGGAAGTTGTGATGACGCAAACCTCTTCCACATCATCGATGATGTAAGGTAGCCTATTATTTCATTGGATCGCACAAGGGGTGAAGTATCCATTCACATAGAAGGAGGGGAAAGTAGATGGTCACAACAGATCTCAAGAANGTTTCATTGGATCGCACAAGGGGTGAAGTATCCATTCACATAGAAGGAGGGGAAAGTAGATGGTCACAACAGATCTCAAGAAACACAACATCTTTCCAGGTGCAGTTAGGGACTAGTAAAGGGGCCACCGTGGTGATCATGCAATACTAGAATGTCGTAAGAGCTGCAGAAGTGGTCACAGACCATATCAAAGAATCCTTCAATGTACCTGTTGTGCCACTGGTAGATCTCTCAGGAGCATGGGATGCTCAAACTTTGGCTGGAACCTCAATGACTCCTACGAAACATGAGGATGCGCTTGATAGATTTCTTCAAATAGGGCAAGTAATGGCGTCCTTGTTTGACATTCCTCAGGATGTAACAACAATTTAATCAGACCTCATTTCCATAAAGGGGAAGCTGGTCTTAACAAAAGTGAGGGCCGAGCATGCTAAAGCTAAAGTGCAGAAACTACAAGAGCGGCTCATGACCTTACAAGTAGCATAGCGGGACCCTCTGCAATTTGTTCCCACAGACTAGCTAGAAAACTTTAGAATCGAGCAACTAACAAAGTTAATTGTAGAGAATAAAAGGGTGGTGGATGAAAAGGAAAAGGCTATTTGGGATGCCTCCGCAGCACAAGCGCAAACCCATGCATATCTTAAGGCACTCAAGGCCTTACAAGAAGAAAACAAGCAGCTGGTTGCAAACAATCTTTGGTTGACCATTGTAGAAAAGCAAAAGAACGCTCTCAATGAACACTTTCATCAATTATGAAAATAATTTATCCAGGTCAACCGTGACATAAGCCGTTTGGCCAGAGAAAATCAAACCCTCCCGATGAAGGAGGTACACACCATTCGCCAAAAGTCAGCAATTGATATAAGCGCATCGCAGAACAAGGCTAAACAACATGAGAAGCTGAAGGAGCACTTCCGTGATAAGGTGGGGATGTATAAATAGATCCCTAAAAAGGAGATCCATATGGCCAAGGCCCAAATCAATACTATCAGTGCTCAACACACTGATTGGCAGGCCATATTGGACACATATGCCTTTGTCCACCAAGTAGAGGTTAAAAATCGAGACCTGCAGATTCAAGACTTAATAGAGTACATGGAGTTGGCAAACCTAAGATATGCCAATCTTGCCATGTTGACAGAAGGGCACCCAAGGTCAGAGCTTGAGCAGTAGGTAGCAACCATCCACATCAAATACAAAGCAAAATTTGCAAAGCGCAAGAAGCTGGTGGAGAAACTGGATGTTGCAAATTCTGAACTAGAGGTGGTAAAAGCCAGCTACCAAGGACAAAAAGATGTCGCAACAGACTTAGCTCAACGACTAGTAGACTTTCATGAATACAAGGATAAAGATAGAGCCTATGAGGAGGAACGACGGGTGTTCGCAGCTTGGTATGTCAAGGCCAACCAAATGTTTTCCCAACTACCTTGTCTGTGGGAAGTGCCAACTCCATCAAATGTTGGAACATTAGCATGGACAGCACAAGACCCTCAGACCGAAGAGGAGAAGCTCCAGGCCATACTTCAACACCATCAAGCCTCAAAACCTGGAGCACAAGACAAAGGGAAGACACCAATGGAGGAGCCACCATCACCAAGAACTACATGAATTCCAAATTTTTGTAGTTGTAGCATATTCTGTCTGTTGTGTCTTTATTTTGTTTTCTCCCCACACTGCGGCATCATCCCCTGTTTCCATCTAATAATCCCATACCTATCCACTATGTAATCACTATAACTTGAGGATGAGTTTTTATTCAGTTGTGGAGGTATGATGGATCGCGATATCACGTCCGCCGCAATATTGCATCCCCCGCAATATCGCGTACGTGATATCATGTCTTCCCCTGCAATATCACGTACACGATATTGTAGTGCGCCGCCAAATCTATAAATAAGAGGCGGCTCTCCCTTGTTTCACAACTTAGATTTAGATTGTAGCTAGACTCTGGCAGTGTTTCTCCCTCCAGAGTTAGAATACTTTCTAGTGTCTGCCCGTAATGTCGTGAATGTAATTGTACGACATCCTTTATTTGAGTGTGATGTACTTGGACACGCACATGACTGAAAATAAAGATCAAGATTACTTCATCATTGCAGCATTCACTTTGTTTATTTATTTATTTAATTGTTATTTTCTGCTTTCCTAATTAATCTCTCTCACCCTTAAACTCACGTTAAAATGCAGAATGAGTATGACTTGATTACAAGCATTTAAGTGTGACTACTTGGTAACCCAGTAGCGTACCTAGGATCTGCACTTGGTAATCCCAGTGGTAGTCATGCACGAAGTCCAAGATGTGTACGGATAATCAAGGAATGAATGCTCATCGCACTTAGGCTAGATTAGATTCTTTTACCCTTTCCCTCTTAGCTTAGATAATATTACTTTCCATTGTCCTCAGGAGTAGCATTAGAGTAGAAACCCATCATACACCTCACTTTGGACTAAACCATATGTGACAAATATAATATTAGTCCAGGTGGGAAGACAACGAACTACGACCTAAGGCTAACTGTCTAGGTGCCATAACTAGTCCGTCTACGGAGTTCGACTAGATCGTGCATGAAAACGCTCGTATTCGTATGGTTGAGTGTAGGGGTACCTCGCCACTCATCAGTTACCAAGTAGTCACACTCAAATGCTCGTAATCAAGTCGTACTCATTTCGTGTTTAACAAAAGTTTAAGGGTGAGAGATATTAACTAAGAAGGCAGTAAATAACAGTTAATTAAATGATTAAACTAAGTGAATGCTGCAATGATGAAGTAATCTCGATCTTTATTGCCAGTCATGTGCATGTCCAAGTACATCACACTCGAATAAAAGATGCCATACAATTACAATCACCACACTACGGGCATACACTGGGAGGAAAAAGGTTGAGAGAAAAACAAGAACTAAAACTTAACACTTAAACTAAAACTAACAAAAAGCTTCTATCTCCTAACTAACTCCTCTTATTTATAGATGAGGAGACAGACTACGATAGTCTGTCTCCTCATCACCATGTAAGTGGTACCTAGCATATCGCGGTGCACTAAATGGCAACTCATCACCACATAAGTGGTACCTAGCATATGCAAGTTGCTCTTTAAAACTTGTTGCTTTGTGTATGTGAGTTGCTCAATTGCCTATGTAAGGAGGTTAGTCTAAACTCATAAACACAAGATACAATGACCATAAATGCCTAATACAATGAACTTGTTACACATTTGTGTTTGGCTTCGTGATTTCCCAAATTGTGAAAACAAGTAGATGATCTAAGAGTTACATCTTCAAGCATGAAAACTTCATTTGTCTCCTGCATTATTAATTCATTATATATTTATAGACTCAAATTAGAAAAGTTATCAACTCTTTTTCTAATTATTTCATACATTTTCATTGAAGAGTAGTCTTGTCCTCTTTCCAATGAAGCCTTTAATAAGCACTAAAAACTTGTGAGAGTGCTTTTGAAAGATAGTAAAGCTTAATCTTTTTCCTACCCAAAGAAGAGATTCTCAAGATTGATTATAAGTATGAAAACTTGAAAAGGTACTCCTAAAATCATGGGGCTTTTCTTTTTTATACCTAAAATTTTTTCTCTATATTGATGATCATGTATCCTTTTTTTTTAATTATTAGTATTTATTTTTTTAGTGTCAAACACCCCTCCCTCACATCCCCTCCCATAGTAGAGGTGCATGTTCAAGCATGGGTTACATGTCTTTTCAATGGTACTTCGAGTTAACTAGTTAATTATATTGTTAACCTTGCCATAGAACTACCTTCAAACATGAGTCACATACCTTCCTAGTAATGTAACAAGGAAACAATTATTTTCAAAAGATATTTTTCAAATATAATAAACATGAATGGTAGTGCATCAATGTCGAGGCTAGTTGGACCTAGGGTAGAAGTTTAAGAAATTAACGAAACCCTTAGATGTTACACCTTGTCCAACCCTCTTGGTTCTTCCTCCTTCCTTCAAGGCATAGTGATCATGGGCTAATTTTTAGTTTTTAATGTGATAAGAGCCACATTAATCCCATGATAATGACCTCTTATTAATGGAATGGAGGGATGGATGTTGTGATCTTACTATCATGCATAAGTATTCCTTTAATGATTTAATAGCATAAAATAAAATTCCAACATGTGAAATAGATTCGTACACTTGATTGGAAACTTTTGTAACTAATGAGTGGCGAGGTACCCCTACACTCAACCATATGAATATGAGTGTTTTATGCATGATCTGGTCAAACTCCGCAAATGGACTAGTTGTGGTATCTGGACAGTTATTCTTAGGTCACAGTTCGTTTTCTTCCCATCTAGACTAGTGTTAACTTGTCCCATATGGTTTAGTCCAGAGTGAGGTGTATGATGTGTTCCTATACTAATGCTACTCCTGGAGATAATGGAAAATAATATTAACTAAGCTAAGAGAGAGTGTGTGAGATAGAATCTAAGCTAGCCTAAGTGTGATGAGCATCCGTTCCTTAATCATCCGTACACATCTTAGACCTCGTGCACGACTACTAGTGGGATTACCAAGCGCAGATCCTAGGTATGCTACTGGGTTACCAAGTAGTCATACTTAAATGCTCAGGATCAAGTCGTACTCACTCCGCGTTTAACAGGAGTTTAGGGTAAAAAGATGTTAACTAAGAAAGTAGTAAATAACAATTAAATAAATAATTAAGCTAAGTGGATGCTACAATGATGAAGTAATCTTGATCTTTATTGCCAGTCATGTGCATGTCCAAGTATGTCACACTCGAATAAGGATGTCGTACAATTACAATTACCACACTGCGAGCATGCACTGGGAGGAAAAGGGTTAAGAGAAGAACTACTTAAAAATACACTTAAAAATAAATTCCAAAAACTAAGCACTCCCTTCAGATTTATCTACCTCTTATTTATAGATGAGGAGACAGGCTGCGATATCGCATACGTGATATCACAGCTGTGATATCGTGGCCAACAAAATGATAACTCATCATACCCCCATGACTGAATGAAAACTCGTCCTCGAGTTACAATGAGAACAAGCTCTATTGATTACACAGTGGATAGGTATGGGATTATTGACTGGTGAGAATGGATTCATGCCGCAGTGTGGAATCAATAAAAAATGGAGACACAACACAAAGAATGCAAAAGAGAATCCTATAGCTACAAAATTGAGGAAACTCATGTAGTGACTGGTGGCGATGGCTCCTCCATGGATGCCTTTCCCTTGTCTTGTGCTCTAGGTCTTAGGACTTAATGACATTGAAGTATGGCCTGGAGTTTCTCCTCTTTGGTTTGGGGGTCTTGCACCATCCATGCTAATGTTCCAATGTTTGATGGAGTTGGCACCTCCCATGGGTAGGGTAGTTGCAGAAACATTTGATTTGCCTTAACATACCAAGCCACAAATACTTGTCATTCCTTCTCGTTGGCTCTAACTTTGTCTCTGTATTCTTGAAAATTTGCAAGTCATCAAGCCAAGTCTGTTGCGATATCTTTTTATCCTTGGTAGCTTGCTTTAAGCACCTCAAGTTCAAAATTTGCAATCTCCAGTTTTTGTAATATCTTCTTGCGTTCTGCAAATTCTGTTTCATATTTGATGTAGGTGGTGGCTACCTATTTCTCGAGCTCTGTTCTCAGGCACCCTACTGTTAACATGGTGAGGTTGGCATACCGTAGGTTTGCCAACTCCATGTGTTTAGTAAGGTCTTAGATCTACAGGTCCCTATTCTTAACTTCCACCTGGTGGGCAAATGCATATGTGTCCAGTATGGCCTGCCAGTCAGTCTGTTGAGCACTAATAGTGTTGATGTGGGCCTTGGCCATACAGATCTACTTCTCAATGATCTACTTGTACATCCCCACCTGATCCTAGAAGTGCTCCTTTAGCTTTTCATTCCATTTAGTCTCATTTTTCCACAGGCTTTATTCAATAGCTGTCTTTTGGTGGATGGTGTGTACCTCCTCCATTGAGAGGGTTCGATTTTCCTTGGCTAAACAAGTCATGTCTTGGTTGACCCGAATGAATTGTTCTCGCAACTAATGAAAATGTTCTTCGAGAACATTCTTCTTCTTTTCCAAAGAGGTCAACTGAAGCTTGTCAGCAACAAGTTACTCATTTTCCTCTTGTAAGGCCTTGAGTGCCTTAGTATGTGCATAAGTTTGCGCTTGTGCTATAGAGGCATCCCAAATAGCCTTCTCTTTTTCTTCTACCACCTTCTTATTCTTCATTAGTAGTTTGGTTAGTTGCTCAATTTTGAAAGTGTCCAGCTGGTCTGTGGGAAAAAATTGCAAAGGGTCCCACTGTGCTGCTTGTAGGGCCACGAGCCTTTCTTGAAATTTTTGCACCTCTACTTCAGCATGCTTGCCTCTCATATCTATCAAGACTAGTTTTCCTTTGGTGGAAATGAGGTCTGATTGAATTGCTGTAACATCCTGAGGGATGTCAAATAGGGACGTCATTACCTGTCCTATTTGTAGTAATTGATCAAGTACATCCTCATGTTCCGCAGGAGTCATTGAGGTTTTGGCTAGAGTTTGAGCATCCCATGCCCCTGTAAGATCCGCTGGTGGCACAACAGGTACATTGAAAGATTCTTTAATGTGGTCTGCAATCACTTCTATGGCTCCTGCTACATCTAGGTGTTGCATGACCAGCACTGTGGCTCCTTCACTAGTTTCTAATTACACTTGAAAAGATGCAGCATTCCCTAAGATCTGTTGTGACCAAGTGCTGTCCTCTCCTTTTGTATGAATGGACACTTCTCCCCTCGTGTGATCCAAAGAAACCATGGGCTATATGGCATCGTCGATGACGCATAAGAGATTTGCATCATCACGACTTCCCCAACTAATTGTCTCAATGATGGCCTGGAGATGGCTCATTGATGATCTATAATCTTGTGGTGGTGGTGGTGGTTGATCTTGCTGGCTTTTGCTAGGCCCTGCTTCTTATTGTTGGCTAGGTCCTGTGCTTAGAAGTTGGTTGAACCTACAAGTTGAGTTGCAGTTGGCCCTGCCATTTGTTCCTTTTCTTATTCTGGTCCCAGCATCTCAACAATGATTTTCCTTATAGTTGGTGGCTTTAGTAGTTCAACATATGAAGCATTTTGGTCTTTTTGGAGGACATCATTCGTGTATCCTCTGATACCAGCACGTCTGCACAGCTTCCTAATAACTCCCCACAGACGTCACCAAAGAGAATCCACAAGTCCCCGTAATGTCACATCCTAATCATTCCCTCTTGATCCATCCTTCTTCACTCCAAGTACAATGAACACAAAATTAATTTTAAGTTTTAAGAATGTAAAGAATATCACTGTACCCTCGAATAGAACCTCTTATTTGTAGAATGGATGAGTGGGTGTAATGGGCTCACTGTCCAAATAATTGATCGTTCGAGACTCGATAACATAGAACACACCTCAACCAACGAGCTACATGAGTGTTTTATTCGTAGATGAGATTACTTATAAAAAGATAAAAAGACAAAAAGACAAAAATATAAAACAAGAAATTGAAAAATGAAAAACTAGAAAACAAAAAATTGTAAAATTAAAGAAAATGAAAAATAGTTATTAATCTTGCTTGTCATTAGAATGGGGGATATCCCCCATAACTAAACAGTTGAGCATGGCGAGGATTAATAACTGAAAGATGAGGATCCTTGCATGTTGGAAGTATCGAGACTTGGTCATACTTACCCCATTAGGGTTCACACACCTAATTGTAGTAAGCGTAGTGGGATAATTTATAAGATGTGGTTCCTGGGTAAAGAGTTGATCCACTATGATACTTAAGATCGTAAGATGATATGCAAGGATCAGGATGTCATCCTTCATGGCTATATTCATTTGGACGTATGGTTCTTGGAGTGTTAATTGATGGCCTTGATAAAGTGACACGAGGCGTTGGGTTTGAAGAAAAGGATGCACCACAGTGTTGGACTTGTGCCGAGTGGGAGAATGTAGTGGCCTTGGAACTATGTTGTCCCTTCCTATGATCATGTCTAAAGAAGGGATGCCTTCGCTGTTGAGGAGGTCTCTCACTGCTATTGGCAATAGTAGCACAAGTAATGTTCGTGGGTTGTTGCTATGGTGCAGACACTTTAGGAACAGTTGGTGGTGATGTAGAAGGAGGGAAAGGATGAGAATGTTGAAATTTAGGAGAAGTGTAAGGTTCACAAGGCAGTGGTTGCATTCAGAACATGGGCTGATAGTACTAAGGAGAATAATAATGTGGTGAGATAGAGTATTTTGACCCAGTTGGGAAAACAGGATGTTGAACTAGATAAGTATTTTGATTCAGATGATACGAAGGGTGTCTCCAGTTTAGGGGTGGCTTCCCCCACAACTGGGATTGTTGCCACTGTGATTGAACACAGTATCTCTGTACAAAATTTGGGTATAATGTGCTTTCCCAATGCTCATATAAATGTAACAAGATTGGGCATTGGCCCTTGGGGTGATTGTACATGCAAATGTTGCATTCATATGTATGATTGGTTGGTAGTTGAGCTCTTATATTCCTCATCCCTTATTTTTGATTATCTAATGATACTTTGTCCTACTCCTAGGGTTCTCAAAACTCTATCTCCAATAATATAAATATATTCTCCACACTTTTTATGCGTCCATTCCAACATCTTATTGATCTTTTCCTTGACTTCCTCTAATGATTTTTGTACTGGCAAAGATGGTTCTTCCTCCTTGAGATAGGTTGATTTCTCCTTTTTATGATTATGGACCTCTGTTAAGTTGACACTTTGGTCCTGTTAATGTTTTTCAGCACTCTCCCATCTAGCCATTTCTCCTTCTTCTTTTGTTACCTGCTTAATAAGCTCTTGGAATTGATGGGTTCATAGTTCGTATAGTTGTCCTCAGGCATACATCCCTAGGGTCTCTCTTGTTTCATCATGAAGCCCATCAATGATATGGTACATAGCCTTTCCTCAGAGAACTCTTGACCTAGACAATTGTTTAACAGTGCATAATATCTTTCTAAGGCCATGTCCAAGGGTTCATGTTGTGCTTGTTTCCACTCTTGGATTTGTTTCTTCAAGGCTGACACTCTTGCGTAGGTTTGATATCTTTCGTTAAAGAGTTCTACCATTGTTGGCCAACATCATATTGAATTTGGTTTTAACGATTTATACCATACTTTTACTTGGCCAATGAGTGTCATAGGAAAGAGCTTGAGTTTTTGCCAACCGTTATCAATGTTGTTCCATGCACAGGCATTGTAGAAGGCTTGTAAATGTTGTTGTGGATCTAAGTCATAGACTCCTGAGAAATTGGGAAAGTTTTTTAAATCGAGCCTAGGTAGACGGCTCTCTTTACAATGCCTACGGGAGATTCAAATAGCCTCTTGTATTTTCGTTAGGCTTGTAGTGGCTAGTATGGGTTCATTGTCATCAAGTAAGTTATGCTTTCATGCGTTGGGATGATGTTGCCTTCATTTATGTTTATAAGAAACCCCCATCTTGGACTGTGATGAGTGGAGAGGTACCCCTACAAATACGAGCATTACACGCATGATCTGGTTGAACTCCGTAGACGGACTAGTTGTGGCATCTAGATAGTTAGCCTTAGGTCATAGTTTGTTGTCTTCCCACCTAGACTAGTGTTAGCTTTGTCATGTATGGTTTAGTCTAGAGTGAGATGTATGATAGGTTTCTAATCTAATGCTACTCCTGAAGGCAATGGAAAGTAATATTAACTAAGCTAGGAGGAAAGGGTAAGAGAGAATCTAAACTAGCCTAAGTGCGATGAGCATCCATTCCTTGATCATCCATACACATCTTGCACTTCGTGCATGACTACCACTGGGATTACCAAGTGCAGATCCTAGATACGCCACTGGGTTACCAAGTAGTCACACTTAAATGCTCATAATCAAGTCATACTCATTCCACGTTTAACATGAGTTTAAGGGTGAGAAGAGATCAACTAGGAAAGCATTAAATAACAATTAAATAAAAAATTAATCTAAGTGAATGCTGCAATGATGAAGTAATCTCGATCTTTATTTCCAGTCATGTGCATGTCCAAGTATGTCACACTTGAATAAGGATGCTGTACAATTACAATCACCACACTGCAAGCATACACTAGAAAATAATTCTATCTTGAGAGGGATAAAACTGCCAGAGTTTCACTAAGGAACTAAATCTAAGTGCCTAAAACTGGGAAAGCTGCCTCTTATTTATAGGAATTGAGGCAGGTTGCGATATCACGTACATGATATTACAGCTTATGCGATATCGCGTACGCGATATCACAGCTGATGTGATATCGTGGCTGCGATATCATGTACATAATATCATAACCCATGGGATATCATGGTAGCGATATCATAGCTAGCAAATTCATGACTCATCATACCCCCACGACTAAATGAAAACTCGTCCTCGAGTTACAGAGAGAACAAGCTCCATTGATTTGATGTCTTGGGATTTGATGGCGTTGAAGTATGGACTAGAGTTTCTCCTCTTGTAAGGCCTTAAGTACCTTGGAGTGTGTGTAAGTTTGTGCTTGTGCCATAGAGGAATCCCAGTCAGCCTTCTCTTTTTCTTCTGCCACCCTTTTATTCTCTATCAATAGGTTATTAAGTTGCTTGGTTCTGAAAGTGTCCTGCTGGTTCTGAGCAACCTTTGGCCTTTTATTTGGAAGGTTTAATACTTCTGAAATGCCTTGAACAAAGAAATCAAAAGTCACACCACAATTGTTAACCGTTGTGCTTTCTCCCTATTGTACCAAAATTGGTACGTCTCTCCTAGGTACCAGGCACTACTTTCAGAGAGAGTAGGCCATAATGGGGATCCTTTGAGGTGATCCCTAACCATCTCAAGAGCGAACTCTGCAAAAGATTCGAAGTTCAATTCCTTAATCACCATAGTGAATGTGGACTTTTCATGGATGGCCTGAACACAATCTTGGGACAACCTGAGATGTTGTCCCTATTTAGGTGCTACAGCAGCTCCTCCTTCTGCCTACCTAGACCGTATGGTAGGAGGATCTTCTTGATGAATGCTAAATGATTGCTTCTCCTATTTTGCATGTTGTTCGACAGGACCTTGTCTCCCACCTCTCTAAGATTGCTTGCTTCCACCTTGAGTAGGACCTTCTTGTTGTCCACGTTTCAAGGCCATCTTCAATCACATGGGCCAAGCGTTAGTAAAGTTGTTTTTGAAGTTAAGTTATACCTTACTGCTTACCTTAATTAATTAATTCATTTTATCTTCGTGTGATATTGCCTGAAAGATTGTAATAATGGGTTCTTTTTACTTAGGTGGTTTTTCAATTTTAATTTCCCAGTATACTTAAGGGTTAAATTATTTTTAGGCATAATTATTCTAAGTGTTATAGTTAATTACCCTAGATGATGTCCTTTGGACGATGATAAATTCCAAAAAAGTTAGGTGCTATTTGGTAGGTGTCCCGCCCCCATGACTAAGCTGAACACTCCGGTTCAAGCAAGTTCAGACAGAATTAAAATTGGAGTACTAGTGAGCAAGATATAGTTAGAAAAGCAAGGCTCGCTCAATCACAAGTCATAGAGAAAAAATTCGAAAACTCCCCCGTGTAAATGGTAAAAATGATGCTAAGTGTTGCAGGGGGGGGGGGGTCTCAACTATTTATAGGTTTGGAGGGACGCGATATCACGTACGATACATTGCGTATGCGATATCACGTCGACCACGATATCGCGTACGTAATATCACGACCCTAGTGACATTGGGCACCACAATAAAATACCGAATTTTTGAAGATTTTTTTTTGAAATCAACGGTGTAACCGAGGACATTGGGCTATTGTCAAGGGGTTCTCAGGTAATTATATGGTTTTGAAGGCATGAATAATGATATGTGGGTTTTATCAATAAAACCTTGGATGGGAGAAAAAGGCTATGTGATAAGTGAAGGGATAATAATAGGGAAAGAAAGTTATGAAAAATTATGTTGAGGGTCAGAAATGATGTGTGTGAGGTATGTCATAAGTGAAGATTACAAAAGATTACACAAGTGGATCCTCCCCAAAGCAGGTTTCAACCTATAATGCCCTTGTGTAACCACACTTAAAGTGTCCGTGGGCACTAGAAGGGTTAGATGTAATCCGCACTCATTCCACAAAACACACACATGTAATTATCATCGGAATAAGGTAAGAATTCTATGTTACACACGACACAAGCTACAATTACACGAATAGTGAGATGAGACAAAGTATAGAAGGGATTGTAGAGATTGGGACATGAGGTGACTAACCAAGGGCATAGTGAATCCTGCATGTAAAGCATGATTAATGTGTCATTAACCCATCGTTCCAAGATAAGGACCAAGTGCATTCCTCTAATCAGTGACATGGCATTGTTTCATCCCATGATGAGGAACTATGAGAGTACCATAACAACAAGGCGTATGATCACTTGGTGTTCTATTCAAGGGAGGAGTGATTTTTGTTTTGTGGCACTTTGTGTTTTTTTTTTGAATACTGAATCCAGAGAAGCCGCCAACCTTCAAGCATGGATGCATGTCTTTCTAGTGGGACCCCCTAGAACAGCTTTGGATTTTTTAGTGCCCTTTTGATTACTCTTACTCCCATTTTTTATTATATCTACAAGGATCTTAGTACAACCACATTGCATGATAACACCCATAGACGTCATCAAAGAGAATATGCAAATCCCCTTGATGTCACACCCTAATCATTCCCTCTTGGTCCATCCTTCTTCATTCTAGGTACAATGAATACAAAATTAATTTTAAGTTTTAAAAATGTCAAGAATATCATTGTACCCTCGAACAGAACCTCTTATTTGTAGAGTGGATGAGTGGGTGTAATGGGCTCACTGTTCCAAATAATTGATCGCTCGAGACTCGATAACATAGAACACACCTCAACCAATGATCCACATGAGTGTTTTATTCGTAGACGAGATTAATTATAGAAAACATAAAAGGACAAAAAGACAAAAAGATAAAAAAGATAAAACAAGAAATTGAAAAACTAAAAACTGGAAAACAAAAAGTTGTAAAATTAAAGAAAATAAAAAGTGGTTATTAATCCTACTTGCTATTAGAATGGGGGATATCCCTCATAGCTAAACGGTTAAGGATGGAAAGGATTAATAAATGACGATGGGGATCCTTGCATGTTGGAAATATTGGGGCTCGGTCATACTTACCCCATCAGGTGTCACACACTTGATTATAATAAGCATAGTGGAAAAATTTATATGATGTAGTTCCCGAATAACCGGTTGACCCACTATGATATTTGGGACTATTAGATGGTATGCAAGGATTAGGATGTTACCTTCCATGACTGTGTTCATTGGGCTGTATGATTGTTGGAGTGTTAGTTGGTGGCCCTGAAGAAGTAAAATGAGGCTTTGGATTGGAAGATAAGGGTGCACCACAGTGTTGGACTTGTGCTAAGTCGGAAGATGCAGTGGCGTTGGAATTGTGTTGTCCCTTCTTACGGTCATGTTTAAAGAAGGGGCACTTTTGATGTTGAGGAGGCTTTTCACTGCTATTGGTAGTAGCAGCACAAGTGGTGTTCATGAATTGTTGCTGTGGTGCAGATGCGTTAGGAACAGTTGGTGGCGATGTGGAAGGAGGGAAAGGATGAGAATGTTGAAAATTAGGAGAAGTGTAAGGTGCATAAGGTGGTGGTTGTGTTGAGGGCATGGGCTGATAGTATTGTGGAGAATAGTAATGTGGTGCGATAGAGTATGGTGGTCCAGTTGGAGAAACAAGATGTTGAACTTGATAAGTGTTTGGATTCAGATAATATGAAGGGTGTCTCCAATGTAGGGATGGTTTCCCCCATGACTGGGATTGTTGCCACTATGATCGAACACAGTATCTCTGTATGAATTTTGGATGTAGCGTGTTCTCCCAATGCTCATATAAATGTAACAAGATTGGGCATTGACCCTTGGGCTGATTGTACAGGCATATGTTGCATTCATATGTATGATCAACAGTTGAGTTCTTATTCCCTTTATTCTTTTTTTATGAATGTCTAATGTTTTGTCTTGCTTCTTGGGTTGTCAAAACTCTATCTCCAATAATGTTGACACATTCTCCACACTTTTGATACGTCAATTCCAACATCTTATTGATCTTTGCCTCAACTTCCTCTAATGATTGTTGTATTTGCAAAGATGGTTTTTTTCCCTTGTGGTAGGTTGATTTCTCCTTTTTATGATCATGGACCTTTGTTAAATTGAGATTTTGGTCCCGTTGGTGTTTTTCAACACTCTCCCATCTAGCCAATTCTCCTTCTTCTTTTGCTACCTGCTTAATAAGCTCTTGGACTTGATGGATTCATAGTTCGTATAGTTGACCTTGGGCATACATTCCTAAGGTCTCTCTTGTTTCATCACGAAGCCCATCAATGATATGGTACATTAGCCTTTCCTCGAAAAACCCATGGCCTGGACAATTGTTTAACAGTGCATAATATCTTTCTAAGGCCATGTCCAAGGGTTCATGTTGTGCTTGTTTCCACTCTTGGATTTGTTTCCTCAAGGCTGACACTCTTGCGTAGGTTTGATATTTTTCATTAAATAGTTCTACCGTTGTTGAACAACGTCATATTGAATTTGGTTTTAATGATTTATACCATACTTTTGCTTGGCCAACGAGTATCATAGGAAAGAGCTTAAGTTTTTTCCAACCGTTATCAATGTTGTTCCATGCATAGGCACCGTAGAAGGCTTGTAAATGTTGATGCGGATCTAAGTCATGGCCTCTTGAAAAAGTAGGGAAGTTGTTTAAATCGAGCCTAGGTAGATGGCTCTCTTTACGATGCCTACGTGAGATTCAAAAAGCCTCTTGTATTTGCGTTAAGCTTGTAGTGGCTAGTAGGGGTTCATCATCATCAGGTAGGTTATGCTTTCGTGTGTTGGGATGACGCTGCTTTCATTGATGTTTATAAGAAACCCCCACCTCAAATTGTGTACTTCAATCTTCATTATCATATAATTCATTGGTTCTCCAATGAATTTACTCACTAGGTGTGGCATTATTATAATCTTGTAGGAGAGGCATTGTTGCAAAGTTGTGTGTGAATTTATGTGTGACTATTTACAATTATTTCTTGCTAAAATATGTATCGTTAATTTCTATACAGTAACCTTGTATGATATAACTAATCTAGATAACTAGCACCATCCCCGGCAATGGTGCCAATGATGAGTGGCAAGGTACCCCTACACTCAACCATACGAATACGAGCGTTACACACGCGATCTGGTCGAACTTCACAGAAGGACTAGCTCTTTATTCAAGCAGCTTTGTACCTGAACGCAAGTTGTGTACGGCAATCTGGTTCTTTATTCAAGCAGCTTTGTACCTGAACGCAAGTTGTGTATCACAATAAAGATGAGCTTTGTGGATAAACCTTGCAGTACATGGATAGGTTTATTTAATGTTATTTATTTCTTTCCTAGTAACACGGCATGAGTACGACTTGGTTACGAGCATTGACGAATGTGTATGGCTAGCCAAGGAATCGGCTACTCATCGCGATTAGATTCTCTCACCCTTATCTCCTAGAACGTGGGGTAAGTACGACTTGGCTACGAGCACCTACGGGTGTGTACGACTAGTCAAGGAATCGGCTGCTTATCACACTTAGGCTAGTTAGATGCCTCAATACGACTGCTTCGAGCACGTGCATTACATGTGGTAATCCCAGTAACAATTAGCGTTTGGTGGCCACAGTTGCACAGTTCAGGGTGTGTACGGTAAGTGGGAATGGATGCTGACACTAGTTAATTTAGATTTAGGACATTAGATAGAGTTAGTTAGCCTTCTCAACCCTTTACCCTCTAACATAAGAGATAAACCTGAAAAGACCAAAAAAAATCATATACCTCGGACTTACTTAACCATACACCGTGACAACAATAAGTAAGTCTTGGAAGACAACGATTAATTAACCCCAAGTGTTCCATGGGGCGTTTAGGCATTTAGTCTGTGGAGTTCGACCGGATCGTGCATGCTACACTCGTTTCGTATGGTTGAGTGTAGGGGTACCTCGCCACTCATCATTGGTGCCGTTGCCGGGGACTAAGTGTTTTTTACGCCAATTAGAACATTAGGAAATATTTCACATCATTGTGAGCCTTAATGAACCTTTGGGTTAATTAGTTAAATAAGAACATATATAACAGTGAACAACACACCAATAAAATGGCTTCTTCTCATAAGGTTAAATCACCTAGGAATAACACAGAAGATAGTCATCCCGATGAGTATATTCCAGATTTTACTTTTCTTCTCCATCAAGATGAATAACTGCAGTGGAGAGATTTGCAAGGTAACATCGTGTTACCCCCAGATTGATCAATCCCTAACATGCTCTTTTGTGCCTTAGCATAGATTGACATGCAGGACTTATTCGTTGAATACATTGCTGGAAGATATCATATAAGGGATTATTATCCCATAGATGCCCAACGTATTCAAGACTTAAGGTAGGAGAGCCAACATACATTGTTGAAGGACAAGGTCCCCCATGTTCTTAGTGAAATAGGAGATGAGGAAACCCTCACAACGGGTTTCTTAGAAAATGATGTTCCTCCTCCTCACAATGGTGAAGAGGTTAGGCATCAGAGCCTTCAATCAACTGTACATGCTACGGGCTCTGATCCCTGTGAACACCAACTGTTCACGGCAGGAACAACCACTCACACTAAGGACGGACACTTAGATCATTACAACAATCAGGGCCGAAGCAGCTGAAGAGAAGGTAAGAAACATCACCATGGTGATGGATCCCCTTCCTTTTCTCCTTCATCTCATCATTCACACTCTCCTTCCACATCTGGGCGCAACCATCATGAGCACAATGGAGAGGGTAAAAGTAAGGAAGATGAAAGACCTTGACAGGAAGGTCAGGAGTTAGGACAAGGGCAAGGACGTAGGGAGAGTAGGGAAACATCACGAAGACACCACAGACGTCATGATAGAGATGATCATGACGAGCCCCTACTCGCAACCCGAAGCATGCTAGACATCACAGAGGTAGTTAGGATCCCCACAAGGCACTTAAAAGATAGTCGGATCAAGTGTTTGGACATAAATAATATCCCACGTTTTGAAGGGGGATACAGCGTTGATCCTCAACATCATTTACAGGCATTCCACGATGCCTGTGCCTTGCAGAATATAGATAATGAGTGGCAGAAGCTTAAGTTGTTCCCAAGGACACTCACCAAAGAAGCAGAGAGTTGGTACCAGTCCTTAGAACTCGAAACCATCAGGAGGTGGAGTACGATGGTCGAACTGTTCAACAATAAATATCAGACGTACTCCAAAGTGTCCAATTTGCGTAAGCAGATCCAAGGCTGGAAAGAAGGTGCTTATGAACCCTTGGATGCTGCCATGGCCCACTACTATACATTGCTACATTGTTGCCCGGGCCATGGGTACACTAAGTGGGATCAACTACGCCACATCGTGGATGGGCTAAGGAATGAAACAAGGAGAACTCTTGGGACTTATGCCCAAGGGTGACTTTCCCAACTTAGATCCCATGAAGTTGAAAGTTTGTTGGAACAAGTAGCACAAGAAGAGGGTGAGCTACATAAGAGGGAAAGTGTGGAAGAATACAACTATGATCCCTCCCTTCACAAGAAGGAAGTGAAATTCTGTGATGAAGAGGATGAGTCACCAATTGAAGAGTTGGTGAATCAAAAAACCGAGCCGATCCAAAAGTTAACAATCGAGGTATCGGCTAAGGTAGACCAAATGTGGGATTCCTTAGACTCAAGAATAGAAATAGTCTTAAAAATTGTAGAAGTGTCTAAGGTAGAACAAAGTAGTGATAAAGGCAAAACCAAGCAGAGAAACTTAAGCTTTGCACATAACAAGGGTAAGGGAAAAATTCCTATCTCCAATGAGGCTGTGAATTTTGACACAGACGATGATAATGGATGTGAGGTCTGCTACTATGACCATCCTAAGGGATGTTGCCCAATTATCTCACATCTGCAGGAGTCTGGGGTGTATGCATTAAATCCAAGACTTAACCAACAACAAACACCCCGAAGGTTACCTTATCCACAAGGTAACCCAAGGCAGTTCCACCAACCC
>MNCI01007180.1:1317115-1337854 GCA_015680685.1 Gnetum montanum
CCTTGAATTGACACTTCTATTTCATCATTGTTTATGTTATTATTGAAATTTCATTCTATATATTCTATCTTACTTATGCTAATTTTTAAGCCTTTTTTGGGAGGAGAGGTATCAACCCCACAATCAATATTTAATAAAAATAAAAATTTAGGGTACAAAAGTATAGGAGCATTGTGGAGAGGACAAACTTCAAATCAACAAAAAGGAAAGGCTCAATGGTTTTGAGAATATTTTTTTAGGTTTTCATCCTTACAACCAATCCTAAAAAACCTTTCCTTTGGAATAGGAAGAGGATTAAATCTTGTCCTCATTCAAGTGCTCAATTGGGTTTTCACTTCCTACCAAAGGCTTCCTCTTAAAAAAAGAAAAACTAAAGAGAGAAACATTTAAGAATTTAGCTAAAACATCAATTGTTGAATGATGTCATCATAAATTGACAAGGAAAAAAGATTAGCTAGAGAATCTCTATGAAAAACCATACTACATCAAAACTCTAAATGACATAAAGAATAAGTCATGGAAGTAACTTCAAGTATAAAGTAAAAATCCTTGCAGTTAATAAATGTCACCAAATAAAAATTTGTCTAAACTTAGTTGAAAACCATGTAAATACCTATTACACCAAGTCCAAGAGTTACAAGTAAAGGGAAAAGTAAATAAATAATGGATAAATGACTTTTCCATGTTGTAGACAAGACATCTTGGATCATGAACATTCAAATGAGAACATTGAATACCAATAAGCAAGCCTTGATGAATCAAATAGCACAAAAAATGTCTAATTTTTGAAAGAGTAGTGGCATTCCGTATCTTCTAAATTTATTGCTTCCATAATTGCACATTATAATTCAACTTTTAAAGATAATTCAATTTTGGCCAAATATCAATATTAGAACTAATAATAGTATACACAATCTTAGATTGATATAGATAACATGATGACCATTAATCCAAGAAAACTATTATGAGAATATTGAATAGCTACACTTCTATTCAGACTATCCAAAAGATAAAAAAATGTGGATTTTTTAGAAACATTAATGCCATAGAGACTTTGACACTCAAACCAAGTAATCCATCAATTATGCATGTGAAGAAATAAAAGTGATGAAATTCCAAGCTCACAACATGTACTACAAAGGCATGGACACTTAATGATCCATGGTTCATTATTAATAGGAAGCCACCTTTTTCTCTACTATATTTGGAAGCTTCTATGTGTAGTTATTTTCTAGTAGTAAGAGCATAACTATGACCTCTCTTAAGGTGTCAAATACCTTATTCTCAAAGATGTTGCTTTTTAGCTACAACTACAAGAAAAAAAAATTTAATGAAAGCTAAATAATTAATTTATTTTCTACATTATTAATTTATTTTTGTTTGGGAGGCTTAAATATGGAGAGTTTTTTCCTTCTCTTGACAAGAAATCCTTTAGTAAGAAGTAAAGACCTATGAAGGTGCTTCTAAATAAGGGTAAGATCTAATCCTTTTCCTAGCCTAGAGGGAAGGTTTTTCAGGATTAGTTGTAAGGATGCAAACCTAAAAAGGCATCCCCAAAACCAATGAGCTTTTTCTTTAGACTTTCTATTCATTTATCTAATGCACTTTAAATTGTTTTAATATTATTATTCATTTTTTTTGGATCCCCCCTCCTAATAGGAAGCCACCAAGGAGAAATCTCCAAGCCTTCCAATTGTATTTTATGATAATAGAACCACCTAATTAAAAAAATGAGTATCTTTCTAGTACTTATGAGTATCTGTATGTACTTATGAAAAAGAAGCTTTTTAAGGCTCTCCGCTAGATAAGTATTTAACCACCCACTTGGCACTTAAAATAATACCCTGCTTATAACAATTCACTAATCCTAATTCATCATCCTCTTTGTGACAAGTGCAAATTTTCCAAGTAATATAGCAAAATCCTATTTTGTAATGGTTACTACTCCAATAGAAATTTTACACAAGTTGATCAATACAATGATACACAGAAATGATAGGATCCTAACATGATAAATAATGCATATGAGTAGCTTGAATGATATGCTTACCCATAATAAACCCATCATTGTAAAATCCATTATTGCAAAAAGTAGAAAATTTTGATCAATTACTTTGGAAGCCTAAAGATCTACAATATTGATCAATACAATAATTGCGTGTTCAAGCTTAAAACATTTGTAGCCACAAGTGCATGAGCATTTGTAAAAAGAATCTCCACCATTCTAATAAGTTTTTCTTTAAAACCATATTTTTGAAAATAATTAATCATAAATTGTCATTCAATCATATCATATGCTTTAGTACAATCAAGCTTCAAAAAGCAATGTGTTGATTGGAATCCTCAACCCACTACATACCCTTCCAAGTTGCAACAACATTGTCAAGAATATATCTACCTTTAACAAAGAGAATTTGCATTGGAGTAATTAACTAAGAAATAATTGGTTTTAATATTTTAGCAAGACTTTTAGCCAAAATTTTATAAACTGAATTCAAAATAATATTAGGACACCAATTACATATGTGAGAAAGATCACCTTCCTTAGGAATAAATCTGATGACTCCTCTACTCAACTCTTGACCAAGTGAATTTTGTTTAATGGCTTTTACAAAAATACAATAAAGGTTCATACTAACAACATGTCAATGATTTTTTAAAAATTCAACAGGAAATCCATCAAAACTTGGAGCTTTATCATTAACCAAGCTAAACACTATATCTTTAACTTTAGTTAAGAGAGACATCTTATTCAAAAAGATAGTTGTGACTATTATGAATAATATTAGGTAAATGATGACAATTAGAAAGAAAATTTTTATGATCAAAATCCTTTGAAATAAATATACATTGAAATGTCTTTCAAGAAAACCATTGATAATAAGAGGATCAAAACTCATTTGACCATCAACTTCCATGGAGTAAATAATAGGTAAGCTACCTTAATTTTTTAGAATTTAAAAAATACCTTACATGGTTCTCTCTCTACTTTCAACTAGTTAAGATGACTCTTGATGAGGGTACTCTTAGCATTATGCATATCCCATTTTTGTTTGACTAAGTAAACATAAGTTGGTCATTGTTTAAGATTAATATTAAAGGGATTATTTTATAGTATAGTATTAACCTATTGAATTTCATCATGAATTTTTTTCTCAGTCTCCCTATGTCTCTTAGTATACTACTTATTCAACTAGTAGGCAAAATTTTGAATATAATATATAGCACACAACCATCAAGTAAGAGAACCTAATTTACCAAGGGGTCTCATTTCTACATTCTAGAAAGACATCAAAATACCTTATCCAAAAGAAGTAAGAAATAAAGAAGCAATTATACAAAAAGCTCATAACATAAAATTAGAAATTTAAAACCAAATTCTAAATTAAGAGAAATAAGAAAATGATTTGATCAATTTGCATCTTTATGAACTTTAACCTTTCCATCACAAAACCAAGAAGAATAATTGGAAAAATAAAAATGGTCAAGCCTTTCAAAAATCTAGTTATTACCTTCATGAATGTTAGACCAAGTTTATGAGTGGTGAGGTACCCCTACACTCAACCATATGAATACGATCATTTCACACGCGTTCCAGTCGAACTCCAAGGACTAAGTTCTTATACGCCTTAATGAAACACCTAAGGGTTAATCAATCGTTGTCCTCCCAAACTTACTTATATTTTCACGGTTGTATGGTTAAGTAAGTTTGAGGTATATGATTTTTATATATTTTATCTTTTTAATGTCTTATGATAATGAGGGAAAGGTGAAGAGAACTAAGTGACTAACTTTCATTAACTATTTACTAACTAAGTTCCAATTGTCCTAGCACCAGTATCCATTCCCACTTGGTGCACACACCTTAAACTAATGCAACGCTACTGGGATTACCAAACGCTACTCGTTATTGGGTTACCAAGCGTTACACACGTGCTCAAAGCAGTCGTACTGAGTGCACTTAATTAGGAGAGTCAAGGGTTGAGAGAGATTAATTATCTAGGAAAACATTTAAGAATTTAACAATAATTAATTCCTATTTAACTTAGTCCACATGCTACAAAGTTTATCAGAAAGTTTGTCTTTATTGCTATACACAAATATGTGCTCAGGTACAATTTTCTCGAATAAAGATCCATTCACTTTAAGACTCCTACTACAGGCACATGGAAATTATTCTAACTCTGGAATGGTAAAATTGCTATAGTTTGGCTTAGGGTCTAAGTCTAAGTGCCTAGAATAAGGAAAGCTGCCTCTTATTTATAGACATTGTGGGGGGCTGCGATATCACGGCTCATCATACCCCCATGACTAAATGAAAACTCGTCCTCGAGTTCCTTACAAAATATTGGAAAGACATGGGATTATTGACTTGAATGACACTAATGGTGAATGGGGTGACATGTGAACGGATCATCATTACAACACATGATAATATTAGTATTCATGATAACAAGACTGAACACTATACACATTTCACATCCAGCCTTATTTGACAGCTGAGAGAGAAGAGAGAGAAAAGATGAAGATGTGTTGCTACCGATGCCAAAATTGCACCTTCCGTTGTCCATCCATAGTCGCACCATCAATCTTGTACCTTGCATGACTATTCCAGCACCAGTCCATTCTAAGTGTTCCCTCCAGATCCAATCCATTGTTGTATGATTTCCATATGCACATACAACATAGTCTTAAATTAGCAAGGGTAAATGAATCACAATGCAGTTGATACCTCACCTCAGTGTAAGGTCCATGGGCTGAGTTGTGATATGGCTAATGCGGATTTTGGAGTTATAGCACTGGTGACTACCCAAGGTGTAGGGGTTAAGAGAAAATTGAAGAATTTGGACCAGGACCCCCATGACTAAGAGTGAACCTCCAGTAGCGACAGAATGGAAAAAGATAAGGAATAAGAAAAATGGAGAAAAAGAAACAACGGCAACGCTGATGAAATGGATGTGAGAGATGGAAATGAACAAAATAAATGTTGATTGCAAAAAAATTTAAGGGAAAGAAGTTAACTAATGCATCAAGTAGGAATGCTAGTGGGTCCTCTCCAAAGCAGGCTCATGCCCCTAATGCCCTAACAATCCCCCATTCAAAGAGTCCATAGGCTCTAGAAATATCATTTGGAAGCAAGAGTTAAAGTCTTAACCACAAGATTTTACCAAAAAGAAAACAATGCATCAACCAAAATATGGATGATTGATACAACCGACAATAACGTGGAAAATGGAGAAAAAGTGATAGAAAGAAGAGAATGTAATGGAGTCTCAAAAACAAGGTGGTGTACAGCCCCTTGTGTATTGATGGTTAATGTGACTTAGTAGATCTCATTCCAAATCCAGCCTTAAAAAATCCACATTCAGTGACTTCACATTAATACACTTGGCCAATCCATCCACCTAAAGTAGCAAGAATGCTTCCGTCAAAGAGTCACCACCATTTCAACGAAACGAGAAAAGGAAAAGTAGGAAGCAAGAGAGGGCCTTAGTTAGAGGGAACATGTTTGTTTAGTTTCATAACTAGTGCTTGTAGCCCATATGATTATTTTGTCTAAGGGGTGTGCTTTGAATTCTCACCCTTTTTCTTTTCTTCTCTTTTTTTTTTCATGAGAACCACACCATACAAAGACTTATTATTTTATTAGCTCAGCTTCTCGACAATGGAGCAACGTCAGAATGGTTAAGGAAAACCCAAGAAGAAAACATCCAAGCACCCAAGAGAATGACCAGCACAAATGCATCAAATCCCCTTGAAGTCACACCCTTTTCAATCCTCGAGTCCTTCTGTAGTTTGAGAAATGCTCAGTCACCAATTCATTGATAGTTCTATTATTTAAAGGAAGGGACTGTACATTTCCAAGCCAAGAGAGACCATAGAAATTTATGGATGCATGGATGATGTGGACTCATTGCCTATTATATCAAAAGAACCATACCTTAGTATCAACATTATAACTTAAAGGTAAAAACCAAACATTAGCAACCAATAGAATACAGTTCATACTGTCATCAGGAGCACTTATTAGGTGATGAACCGAACAAAATAAGTAAACACACTAATAAATGAAAAAGTATGAACAATGTTGCAAAACAAAAATGAGAAAAGTTAAAGAAATTTGTAAAACAAAAATATATAAAATGACAAATGTGTAAAACAAAAACTCAAAAAGGAACTGAGGGCCTCAATTGATCAGCATAGGTGGCCATCTCCCCCATGACTGAGTTGAAAGGAGGAGATCCTAAATAATGAGCGAGGTCATCCTTTTTCTGAGGTATTATGTGCATTGATTATTCTAGATTCATTGTAAGGGTTGGTCTGTTGCACATTGACTAGTAATCTCTTATCGAAGTGCTCGTTTGAATTTTTTAGGAGTTTTCAACTTCCTCCAATTGGTGTTTTTAGGTTAAGGTTTGGAAGTTGGTGACGCTCTTGCTCTAGTGTATCAATGCTTTCGATGTGAGCACAAGTTGTTCCCTCAGTTCGTTCCATGCACGTTGGTGAGTTTCTCTCTTGATTAGCTATCAACCACGAGGTGTCTTTTTGTTGTGAGGTTGCTACATACAGGTACTTGTGTATGTTAATTTCTTGTGCACACCTATTGCATGCAGGCAATGTTGAACATTCCTGTATGCAATCACACCCTATATCATTGTATGTGATGCATGGAACCTTCTTCTTCTCAATCTTCCCGAGAGTGTTTCCTTAGATATTTCTAGGGAAAGATCGCAGATTCCTAGTCATGCATTTATGGTACTTAGCCATGCCCTTCCCATTATTATTGGGAAATCCCCTTTATCATTGTTTACTTGTATCACTAGGAAATCAGCTGGGTATGACCACCCACACACAGTGGCAACGATGTCCTCCACCAGTCCCAAGGGAATAGTGATGGACTAGTTAGCCAGCTCTAGTCGAATGTTACTCTTCCTTAATGGAGGTAGGTTCCAGGCTTTGTACATCTCTTGTGATATTAGGTTAACTCCGAAACCTAAGTCCAGAAGAGCTTTACATGGTTCATTCCCAGTAACTTGGAGATAGATTAAAGGACTTCTAGGATCAGAGAATTTCCTGGGAAGGTGGCCCTCCTTAATCTAGTCAGTGACAGCATGTGTTAACATAACTGATGGGATGCGATATCACATCCCTCGCGATATCGCCTCATCCCCCGTGATATCGCATACATGATATCGCGGTGCACTGTCATATCTATAAATAAGAGGTAGCTCTCCCTTTTTTCTCATCATAAGCTTAGACCGTAGTGAAACTCTAGTAGTTTGACCTCTCCAGAGATAGAATATTTTCCATGTGCCCGCAGTAGGAACTCCAAAGTGAACGGATCTTTATTCGAGCAAACATTGTACCTGAACACAAGTTTGTGTATGGCAATAAAGACGAACTTCTTGGATAAACCTTGCAATGCATGGAATAGGCTAATTAGGACTTTATTTATTGTTATTTACTATTTATAATTTACATGCTTTATTAGGAATTAAATCTCTCTCAACCCTTCTCTCCTAGTTAAGTGCTTCAGTATGATCACTTCAAGCACGTGTGTTACGCGTAGTGATCCCAGCAACGACTAGCATTTGTAACCACGATTGCATTGGTTCAGGGTGTGAACAGTAAGTGGGAATGGATGCTGACACTAGGTTAATTCAGACTTAGTTAGTTATTTAGAGTTAGTAATTAGTCTCTCAAACCTTCACCTCAATAGCATAGGAGATAAAACATAAAAAGATATAAAAATCATATACCTCAGACTTACTTAACCATACACCGTGACAAATACAAGTAAGTTTGGGAAGATAACGAATAATTAACCTTAAGTGTTCCATGAGGCGTGTAGGCACTTAGTCTGCAGAGTTCGACTGGATTGCACGTGTTACGCTCGTATTCGTATGGTTGAGTGTAGGGGTACCTCGCCACTCGTCAATAACCGTGTGCGTTGAGCTCTGTTTTTGGTTTGAAGGGAGCTCTAAAGCTTTATTTAATGGAGAGGGATTCAGAGGGTCAACCGCTTGTGGTTGTGGGGGCTTGGTTGGACTGTTGGTCCTGAAGAAAGGTCTTCTCTTTGTACGGTTGTCAAAACCAGCAACGGTTTGAAGATTCATAGCCCTCGTAGCATTATGTTGCTGCGGTTGAGTGGGGAGTTTCCCTTGCGTTGCTGGAGCGGATGGTAATGGAGCTATTGGTGTGAGATTTGCGGATGGATTTTGAGGATGGTATGTTTGTGGGTTGTCTCCCCTAGGAGAAGGAGTCCTATAATACTCCTGAGCTTGGTAGTGACGTTGTGGTGTAATGTGACCAACAGATTCACATGGAGAGATTGGTTGCTGCACATAGTAGCCATATGGATCTAGTTGCTGGTAGGGGTATTGTTGCCTTGGTGGTGGCATCCTCCATGATTGTGGGTATTTCCACTATTGGTGTTGCTCAATAGGTTGTGGTGGAGTTCCACTTGGATAATACATTTAAGGTTGGTGGAACTGCCTTGGGTTGCCTTGGGGATAAGGTAACCGTCAGGGTGCTTGCTGTTTGTTAAGTCGTGGGTTGAGTGCATACACCCCAGACTCTTGTAGATGTGAGATTACTAGGCAACATCCCTTAGGATGGTCGTATTGGCATATCTCACATCCACCATCATTGTTTGTATCTAAATCCACAACCTCTTCGGTGATGGCCAATTTACCCTTACCTTTGTTACATGCATGGTCCACATCTCTCCTTTTCGTTTTGTCATAGTCACTACCTCGCTCCCTAAATCCCTCTACAATTTCAAGGACATTTTCAAATCTACTATCTAGGGAGTCCCACATTTGGTCTACCTTTTCCAATACTTCAGTTGTTAATTTTTGGAGCTGAAAGGTTTTCCTACTCACCATCTCTTTGAGTGGTGACTCTTTCTCCTCCTCACAGAATCTCACTCCCATTTTTTGGAGGGAAGGATCACAGATGTACTCTTCCGCACTTTCTCTCTTACGTAGCTCCCCTTCTTCCTTGGCTACTTGCTCTAGAAATCTATGGACCTAATGAGACCTAAGCTCTGATAATCTCCCTTGGGCATACGTTCCAAGGGTTCTCCTAGTTTCATGCCTAAGTCCATCTACGAGATGGTGTAGTTGATCCCGCTACGAATAACCATGGCCTGGGCAACGATGTAAAAGTGCATAATAATAGCCCATGGCAGCATCCAAGGATTCATGATTTCCTTGCTTCCATCCTTGGAGTACGTTTGGTACTTATCATTGAATAGTTCTAGCATCGTACTCCACCTCTGAATGGATTCCGGTTCTAAGGACCAGTACCAGCTTTCCTCTTTCTTTACTAGTGTCCTTGGGAAAAACTTTAGTTTTCGCCACTCATTCTCGATGTTTTGCAAGGCACATGCATCATGAAATGCTTGTAAGTGATTTTGAGGATTAACATTGTATCCCCCCTCAAACCATGGGATGTTATTCATATCTAGCCTCTTGATCCTACCATCTTTTTGATGCCTTGTGGGAATTCTTACGTCCTCCGTGATATCTAACATGCTTCAGGCTGCAAGTAGGGGTTCTTCGTGGTTGTTGTGTTCATAGCGTTTGTGATGTCTACGCGATTCCCTACTCTCCCTTCTTCCATGCTGTGATTCTCTAGAGTGCCCTCGTTCTTGTTCTCAACTCTCTCGTCAGTGTTTCTCACTCTGTTTACCTTTATCCTCACGGTTAGTTTCCTTATGGTTACGTCCTAATACTGAAGGAGAGGGTGAATGTGATGATGAAGGTGAAGAAGAAGGAGAACCATTGCCATGATGATGTTTCCTACCTTCTCTTCAGTGGGCTCGGTCCCGATCGTGATTATGATCAAAATGCCCGCCCTTATCATGTGTTTGTGTTCCCTTGTTGAACACTTGGTGTTCATGGGGATCAGAACCAGAATTGTGAATCGTGGAGTGGAGGTTCTGATACACCACCTCCTGACCATCGTTAAGAGGGGGAACATCATTTTGTGGAGAACCTATTGAAATAGGTTCACCACCCTCAATTTCACTTAAGACGGGTGGAACATTATGGGGTCCTTTGCTCTTCAAAGATGTGTGATATCTCTCCTATTGCAAGTCCCTTTAGTGTTGCGCTTCTGTGGGATGGTATTCCCTTGTATCATGGTTGCATGTAACATACTCCACATATAACTGTGACATGCCTATTTGTGCGAGAGCACGAAGGAGCATGTTGGGGACTGATTGGTCTAGAGGCAACACTATGTTACCCTCCAAGTCTCTCCAATGTAGTTGTTTATCTTGATGGAGAATAAAGGTAAAGTTAGGTACATACTCATCGTGATGAATATATACCACATGGAACTGTTGAGGCACTGGTTGATCTTGGTTACATGTGTTATGATGCTGCCGACTGTCTCTTGTGTGAGTCCTAGGCAGTGAAGTTCTTTTATGCAAAGAAGAAGACATTTTCTCTTATTCGGTGTGTGATTTACCATCATCCTATCCTTTAAGTTTACCAACTCCAAATCTACTCTAAATCTTAGTGTTACCAAAGAAATTATCTCCATATCTTAACCACTCCATATCTTTTGATGTCTTTGTCTAAGTTTACTCTAAATCTACCAAGATGTTTGCTATTATCCAAAGACATCTTTCTTCACTTTCTTTTGCTACAGAGATGTCTTTCTTTACTTTCTCTTGCATGATGAATGCAACATTTCTTGTCCAAAATCTTAATCCTCCAAGTCCTTGTCCTCCAAGCACAACAACTACACACATATACAAATAAACTTGTTCCCATTTTTCTTAATGTTTTGATATACCCAATCCAAATGGTCCACAAAAATATCTTGAACATGTTGTCCATTCTGAAGATTTCACATGTATTCGCCAATAGATAAACTTCTTTGATGTTTTTTATTTTGAAGAACTATTTGAAAATCATGTGAATCAATGATAGATTTCTATGAGATCGTTAAGAACATATATTTATTTCTCCTTAGTTATTAAACAATATTTGAAACTAATTTGACTGCAGCATTCCTCGAAGGTACATTTTATTACACAACAATAAAAGAAAAGGGTGGGCTAACTATTGAAATGTCACCAGAAGAAATTGTTGCTAGATCTACAACATTTATAGAAAAAACCTTAGCAAGATCTACAACATTTGTAAAAGGAATCGTAGTAGTGTTTGTGGTAGCTTGTTGCTAATGTGCTTGCATAGCCTTTATTTGGAGCATAAAAGAACGTGTATCAAACATATGACTCTCTCGATGACAATAGTGACATGATTTTGGAAGATTATAATAAACAATCTTTTGCACATGATCAATTCTACCAGTATGTAGAAGAATTTATTGCTTAAGAGAATCAAGATCCACCTTAATTATATATCAAATTCTATGAAAACCACTAATTGTAGCTAGGATTTTAGACAATATCCCTTTTGACTTTTTCAAAAATCAATGAAAGATTCAACAATTCAACAAAACAAGGGACCTTTCAAAATTCAGGAAAGGGATTCCACTTTTGAATAATCAATAAAGCATGATGATGATTGAAAACACCAATATCAAGGGCCTTAAAAACCATGGTTGAATTAACAAATTCTACCAACGAAAATTAGTTTGATAGATAACATGCATGGACAACATCCAAACCTTTATCTTTTTAAGCCAAGTTTAAATGACTTTAAAAAGTTAAGGAATGAGGTAAATAATCCAAAATTTACATGAAAACATGCCTTCCAAAAATTTCCTAAGTCATTAGGAAATTCATAGAATAGCAAAGAAGTAGTGGTTTTACGTGAAGGATCACCTATTAAATTTGGTAGCATTACATGTAATTCCAATTGGATGGTAGAAGATTGACAAAATTCCAAACACTTGGTTCAATTTCTCCTCGTATTATCAAAAAGAGGATGGTTTAATTTTTATTTTTATATTTTACTTTTTTAATGCCTTTTGATTCTATAGCATATCTCCAATTCTCCATTTTAGGAGTCATATTTTCTAGAGTTGTAATCACCAACACAATATCATTTGCAAATATCATACACCAAGGGATTTCATCTTATATTTCCTTTGTTAATTGATCCAAAATAATGACAAATAAGTATAGGCTCAGTGCAAACTCTTGATACAGACTTACTGTGACTAAAAGATTAGATGTTCCACATGTATTCTAATTTTAGTGATAGCTCCTTCATACATGTCATGAAGTACTATAGTGTATTTATTAGGGATGTTTTTCCTCCACAAGGCTTACCAAATAATATCTCTAGGCATCTGTCATATGCTTTTTTTTCTAAGTCAATGAATATCATATGTAAATTTTCTCTATGTTTTCTTAATTTCTCCATCAATCCTCGTATCAAGAAAATAGCCTATATAGTAAATCTTCCTAGCATAACTCCAAATTGATTTTCTAATACTATTAATTCAAGTTTGAAACGTTGCTCTATAACTCTCCCAAAGCTTCATAGTATGGCTCATTGACTTGATCCCTCTATAATTAGCAAAATTTTGTACATCTTTTTTATAGAAATTAAATATAAAATAAACGAAAAATTCACATTCATTCATTAATGATTTTGCACTTGAATAATGAATAATGAAGTTCAATTTCAAGTTTTTTTCTTAAAATGGAATTTTTTTTTCTATATTAGGCTTATATGTATTCACTTAGCTTAGCTCCTTTCCTTTTTATGTGGTCAATATGTACAAGAAGATTATTGTAGTTTGTAATTCATCTACAAATATTCTTTCTAGTAAATTGAATTTCATGATAATTTGTTAAAGCATAAAATAATTTCATTTAAGTATAAAGTAAATTTAAATTAATTTCAGTTTTATTTAAAATACCATTTAATTTTGCTTTTGACTATGGTCAATTTCCATCAAAGTTAAAAAGATAATTTTATCAAAAGTTTAGAAAAGCTTTTCATTCCATAGTAGCTTACATCTTTTCTTTTCCAACAACATAAATTTGGATTTTTTCACCATGAACGAAATGCTAAGATTAAATTGTATTTTAAACAAAACTGAAATTGATTAAGCACACTTCAGCAATTTTTGAGAGCTTTAGTGAAAACCAGCGAATCAATTTACCAAAGCAACTAATGTTTGAGAGCTTAGCCCGACTTCGAACTTCATTTTTGTTTGTCTAAAATCTTTGATACCACTAACCTCCTCCTTTGCATATTACCGTATTGATCTCTATTAACCTGCTAAATGGTGTTGATCCTCATCTCCAGAAGTGTCATGCAATGCAGGTTTGATATTTGTTTCTCGAATAGTAAAATTGGTGGTGCGAAGAGAAAACGGAACTGATATCCATGTTTTATAAAATTGATATTACAGCAAACAAAGTTGCCATTGAAAAATTAACATTCATAGAGCGCAAACTCCTGATACGGTACGCTTGACTAAATGCAGCAAATTAATAAACGTAACGTATCTTCCCAATAAAGTAATACTGTAATATGAGAATTCCAATGTAACAGTTGGTTCTCAGCAACATTGAGCTTAGTATGGGTAACCGGTCCCTCAATAAGGATTCAAAGAAACATCAATCCAATTAATTTCAAGGAAATGTCTACCATAAGTAGTCATTCATCTTCAAGACATTGTTTAATAATACAAAGATTATTAAAAACCCTGTGCATGTTATATGTAAAAAATAAACATTGAATTAAACAATATCAACAAATTCCTAAGATTGAACATGTTGCCTCTGGATCAGATCTATTATCTCCCACCATCTTCCCTAACATCAATGGAGTAAACCTTGGAAGGAGTAAAAATGTTGCTGTTATCAGATGAAAAAGAGAGACAGCTAGTGGGCCTGGAAAGAGAGAGAGCTTTCAGAGATGCTGGAACAGGAGGCAGTTCATCAGGACCCTGCAACGAACCTTCCAAAACTTGCAACACATGTTTCATGGAAGGCCTTTGGTGCTCATAGTCCTGAACACACCACAGTGCCATAATACATGCCCTGTTCACTTCCCCCTCATCAGCCTTGCCAAGCAATCTCTGATCCAACACTTTGATGCCATTTCCTCTGCTAATTTGCTCTGTTGCCCAAGTAGGAAAAAAGAACATAGGGTCTCCACCATACTGGGAACAATCATGACAGTCAAGGTTCCTGTGGCCCGAAATAATCTCAAGAAGCATCATGCCAAAGCTGTAGACATCAACTTTTGGAGTAATTGGATCCCCTGATAACCACTCTGGAGCAAGGTAGCCTCTGGTTCCTCTCATGGTGGTCAGAACCCTGCTCTGCTCCCTTCCCACAACCTTGGCCATGCCAAAATCTGCAATTTTGGGGGAAAAATCAGAACCCATAAGTATGTTTTCTGGTTTTATGTCACAGTGGATAATCCTCTCCCTGCATTGTTCATGAAGATACACAATTCCTCTGGCAATACCCAGTATTGTGGAGAACCTTGTGTTCCAGTTCAAGAACATGCCATATTTTGGGTGCTGCGGATTGAACAGGATTGCATCCAGGGATCCATCGGGCATGAGTTCATAAACCAGGAGGAGCAGATTTTTTTTGGGTTCTGCACAGTAACCAAGAAGCCTTACCACATTCATGTGATGGATGCTTCCTATGGTTTCTACCTCCATTCTGAACTGTTTCTCACCTTGATGTGATTTGTAGCCTTCCAACATCTTCACTGCAACTGGAGTATCATCTGAGACGCCTTTAAAGACTGAGCCGAATCCTCCTCCTCCAAGCCGGTCTGAGAAGTTCATGGTGACTGCCTGCAGATACTTATACGAATAGATTACGAGAGACCCTGGTCCAGAAGATTTGTTCTTTTGGCTTCTATTCCTCCGTGCAATAAAAAACACTAGGAGTAGGACACATATAACAATAAGTAAAAAACCCACAATTCCTGCAACAGCACCAGCAGGTAATGAAGACTTTGAATCAGAGGTCTGTGGCAGATCCTTGGGATTGATCCTTACAAAAATACTCAACTCCGAGGAGGAATTTTGGAGATTAAAGAGATCAGAGTACCAGACATAACAGGATCCGTTCTGGGAAAACCCATACGCTGTGCAGGAGCAGTTTTTCAAGCAATTTTCTCTGCAGAGATCATCTGACAATTTTCCATTTTGCTCCTGCAGAACCCTAATTCCTCCACTAAGCAAGGACTTTTCCTGAACTTGAAGCTCCAAGAACCCATCAGATCCTTCGGAGCAGCTCAATGGTGTCTTTCTTTTGCATCCCTGGGACCAATCCTGAGAATTCCACTGGTCAGGCTCCTTGGGCTCAAAACCCTCCAAGCAAGTGCAGAACTGTGAATTGAAATTGTTGCAGTAGCCATAGGCACCACACAGGCCGTAAGAATCACACACAGCCAATGGATTGGCACAGAAGGTGTTCCACTTGTTGCTTCTTAGAACTGATACTCGGGATGTTCCCGTGTTTTGCATCACAGCTCTGACTATTGATGTGGATGGATTTGTGGAGTACGTGTAAAATGTGTTCCCATCTTCATGATTCAATCGGAATTTGAGGAAGTGTTGCTCTGCCATTTCGACTATGTCTGGGAATAAGTTTGTGCTTTCGTTAAAAGGGCCACTGTCCCAATAGTTGACAGAATTGTTCCACCGTAGTATCATGTTGGAAGTGTTTGTTGATGGGTCTATTTCCCAAACATAAGGTCCTGCGCCTGGATCAGTTGGGCTTCTCCAGGAAGTGAGTCTGGTGTTCATGGTAAATTTCATGCCTGGCATCCATGTGTCCCCTGGCTCTGCAAAGCTCTCCCACAAAATCTCGGTCTTGTTTTCCTTTCCTTTCAACACCAAGTTCCCTGAACGCAGAAAAAAAAAAGGTATTCCCTTACCTCATCAAAGAACAAGAAATGCAGAATTAAAACATATGATATTCTGCAAAACAACAACAGACTTGAAAATCAAAACCAAAATACATCTTTTGTAGACCAAAGTACCAATGCTATGGACATATTATTTGTTTTGAATTTTGGGTATAAGACTTTTATAAAAGTCAGGCGTTTGGAAACTTGCCATCGTCTTGAATGACAGCCTGAGAAGCTTTTCTGACGATGCTGTTGCTGCTTTTCCAGACAAGGGATTCTTTATAGGAGAGCTGAAGAAACCCTTCCTCTGTGATATTGAAAACAGCCGATGCAGAATCAGGCAGAGGCTTATCTCTATTTGCAACCCAGATGACAGTAAACTCAGGAACCCATGCATAGCTTATGCCCAAATACCATCTATCTGTGCTGTTGTTGGTGCTGTACTTGAAGAACCCTAAACTGAATGTGCCATTCTCCGATGTTCTATTCTGATTTCCTGTAAGTGATTCACCTATTTTCAGACTGCTGGATCCCCAACAAGGATTCGAAAACAAAAGAATGATTTCGATGGAAATCAGGCAAACAACAAACAGCAAACGGACTCTCATGATGATTCTGCAGAAGGACCAAACTCGGACAAAAACCTGAAAAACAAGCTTCCAAGAATTCTATCAGCTCTCTGTGATTTATCAAAAGTATTGGAGTCCCATCGGACAGTCACAAAGGACGTGTTTCATAGCCACAAATAGCTGACACGTTTCCTGCAAGGTCTGTTAGAGCAATCAATAATGACGTCTGGAAATCTGCGACTACACCAACGGAAAATGACTTTTAATGAGATGGATTCAAAATTGTTACGCTGGCGCCACCTTTTTGACTCTGGAATGTCTGCTAGTGCGTGTTTTGTTTGCATTCAAACAGGTCTTCATGCTCTTCACGCAATNTTGGAATGTCTGCTAGTGCTTGTTTTGTTTGCATTCAAACAGGTCTTCATGCTCTTCACGCAAATTTTTACATAGAATAATTGAAGATCCCCAATCTTGGTAAGGTTCCACAAATATAGATGACAAAAAGAGGTTTGTCCGATTGAATTTCTAATTCCGCAGGGAGCATGATTTGGGCCTTTTACGTTACAGAATTAACAGGACTACGGTGGCTGATGTGCTTAGCATATGCGAGTACGTCACAGCGTTCACAGGAAACTTTTTAATTCACATGAAGGTCAAACTTTAAGGTGATGACTTATGACAATCTTCATCAAAATAACTAGAACTAGAATGCGGAACTTATAAGACGGATTTTTAACTCTGTACTCCTACAATGGAACATATCATGAAAACATGATTGCAAGCCATCAGGGGGCAATTAAAATGGTATCAAACATATTGCAAACAAAAAATTAATATTGTTTTTCAGATTTTGGGGAAAAAATATTTTACGGTAATTTATTGTTACTCTTAGATATTGCATTCAACAAGTAAACAAAGATAAAACAAGGTACATTGTATATATACTTTGTTAACTTCATTAAATAGAAAACAATGAAGTGTTAGCTTAGTGGTAAAACTCTTGATTTGGAAGCTCTATGTTATGGATTTGACTTTATTGGGCAATGTTAAGTTACAAAGTTCTAATTGAACTATATATCTTAGGGTGTATTTATATTTTAATTATTTCAGTATCCAACACCCCCTACCCCTAAAGGGAAAATTTCAAAAGACAATAATTAGATTTATTATGTTATGTAGTGTTGAATATTGGGCTATAGAAAAGAGACATGAACAACCAATCAATGTGGAAGAAATGTGAATACTTAATGGATGTTGGAAGCTGAATGTTACAAGAAGTGATAAACTGCACAATATAGATATTAGAAGAAGGTCTGCAATGGCTTATATTCTAGATAAGTTATAGGAATGGCATCTTAGATGGTTTGGTTATGTCCAAAGAACATTAGAAGGTAAACTTATAAAAATTTGTACCACACCACAGTTTTAGGAAAGTTGTTGAAAGGAAGATCAAAAAAGACATAGGAAAAATGGATTGAAAATGATATGAATATATAGGTAAAGATCTAGCTCCTTAAGTGGCAAATGATAAAAGGGAACTCATATATTGGACCGCATTTTGTTGGGACAAGGCTAGGATGATGATGATGTTGATTTTATTGAGGTAATTGATTCAATTTTGAAAGAAAAATTATGGAAAAGGTTGATCAAAATTGAGGTGAATTCTAGTTTACCTAATACCATTTAATAATTACATAGAGAAATAATTCTTGAATTAAGAAATTAAAAACTACACAGTCTTGTTAGTTTTAAAATAATATAGAAGAAAAACAAGGCTATCCCCTTTTACTAACATTGTTTGACATTTTATTGATGAGCTAGAAGAGTGGATTAAACAAATACCTCAAAAATTATATTATTAAAGTGCACAAATCATAGAATCACCTTTTAATTATTGAAAATGATATAACACTAGTTTAAAATTTATAGATAGTGTTGGAAGTAATGTTGCACTAACTAGAGAATTTTTATAAACTTGAAAGAATGAAAGTAAGTATTGACCAAACAAAGTGTTAATTTGTAAAACCAATAAGAGATATTTAACTAAATAATAGACAACTTGAGGTCTTGGATATATATAGAGAGTGAGGACTATAATGCTAAATGCTCTCAAAATTATATATAGAAGTATTATGTACCCTAATGAGTTGTAATTAGCTAAAAAGCTTTATGCATAATAAAGAACAAATGTATGAACCATAGTATTTAGTCTTGAAAATTTTGAAAAGAACTATTTCAAACAATTACACAACATATGCTACTTTATGGATATGTAGTTTAAGATCCATGTCTTGATTAGAAACCTAAGAAAACTTTAACAACTATTCTTATTAGATGAATTTAAGGTCAAAAATCAAGACCAATATGTAATACTTTTGTTGGAAAATAATGTATTAGCATTGGAAGCTTGGCATTGTATTAATTCTTAACATTGTATTCAAATAACAAATATAACAATAAGGTTGAGAAGAGATCATTTGGAAACATCAATAAGAAAGATGATTTTATAAAGGAAAACTACGAATAAAAAATTAGGTATTGAAAAATCTAGAGGTAATAATGACCTTAAAACATGTTCAAAAATTGTTAAATTAAGGTTTTGGAGAGATGGGAAAATCAAGTATGAAAATGAAGCAGTGTAAAATTGAAATGCTATATGTGAAAGATCTTCGTACACTCCTATAGCCATAAAGGATGAGATGACAATGATAAATTTAGTGGAGGAGGCTTACCAATTTGTGTTACATGATGGGAAAAAACTACAAAGAGGGAACTTCATTGAGACAATAGGGATGCTAATTTTAACAAGAGTTGTAACACAATTCAATTAAATTTCTCAATGCAAAAAATAATAACTACATTTAATAGCACAACAAAAAGCCAAGATAATTAGTATTGGTGACCATTTAGGACTGAACCGCCAACATGGGATGGCCTCATGGTCTCATGACCAGGGGGTCACAAGATCGAAGGTGTTCTTCAAACAAGGTTTAGGTGCTTGCTAGTCTCTAACAACAACAAGGCCTAGATACCTCCAAATAAACTCAGTAGTTATGAAATGTACTAGACGTGAGTATGTGTTTGTTGTTGCGAATGTTGAAATGGTTGGGTTATGTACAAAATTGTAATCGACTATCATAAAAGAGATTTGGCCAACTTTGTTGATGAGCGACGAGGTACCCGTACGCTCAACTATACGAATACGAGCGTTTCATGCACGATTCGGTCGGATTCCAAGGACTAAGTGCCTATGCACCTTTGTGGTACAATAACGGGCTAGTTAATCGTGGTCTTCCCAAACTTACTTGTATGTCACAATTGTATGGTTAAGTAAGCTTGAGGCATATGATTTTTATGGCTTTTGTGTGTTTTATCCTGCGCTAATAAGGAGGGGAAGAGAGATAACTAAATACTAATCTAATTTAACTACTCATTAACTAAGTTCTAATTACTCCTAACACTAGTATCTGTTCCCACTTGTCGTACACATTTTGAACCAGTGCAACGCTGTTGGGATTACCAAACGCTAATTGTCATTGGGTTACCAAGTGCTACATGCATGCTCGAAGCAGTCATACTAAGTGTATTTAACCAAGAGAGTTGGAGGGTGAGAGAAATCATTAATTGACTAGGAAACCATTAAATAATAATTAACACTAATTAATCTATCCTGTATGCTGCAAGGTTTATCATAAAGTTCATCTTTATTGCCGTACATAAAGTATGCTTAGGTACACAATGCTCAAATAAAGATCCATTCACTCTATGACTCCTACTGTGGGCACGCAAAAATAATTCTAACTTTGGGTGGAAAATGGCAAGATTTTGGCTAAGGGACTAACTTTCTAATGTGGAAACCAAAGGCACCGCCTCTTATTTATAGGCAAGGAGATGGGCCACAATATCGGGTATTCGACATCGCATGGTTGATCCGATATTACGGACATGATATAGTGGACGTGATATCGTGATTCATCATACCCCCATGATTGAATGAAAATTTGTCCTTGAGTTCCCTACAAAATATTGGGAAGGTATGGGATTATTGACTGAATGACCATTGATGGTGGAACAGGGTGACAAACTCAATGTGCCCGATGAACGGATCAACAATACAATACATGACAACACTAGTGAACACTGTACATAATGACATCCAGCCTTATTTGGTAGCTGGAAGAGAAGAAGAGAGAGAAAAGAATAAGATGTGTTGCTGCCGATGCCAAGATTGTGTCTTCCGTTGTTTATTCATAGCCATGCCATCAATCTTACTCCTTTCGTAAATGCTCCAGTTCTGGTCCATCCTGAGTGTTTGCTATAGGCCCAATCCATTGTTGTATGATCATCAT
>MNCI01007180.1:1372395-1388853 GCA_015680685.1 Gnetum montanum
GAATTGGTGGCTGGGTACTTTTCAAACCAAGGAAAGACTCAAAGGATGAAAAGGGTGTGACTTCAAGGGGATTTGATGCATTTGTACTACCCATTCTCTTGGGTGCTTGAATTTTTTTTCTTGGGTTTTCCGTCATTTTAACAATGTTCAAAAATCAGGAAGCTGAGTAAATAAAAATAAGTCTTTGCATGGTGTGGTTCACACACACAAAAAAAAAAGAATAAAAAAAACAAAAAAAAGGAGAAAAGTAAGAATTCAAAGCACACCCCTTGGACAAAATAAATGCAAAAAAAAAAATGCATGGGTCTTTGCATGGTGTGGTTCCCATTCAAAAAAAAAAAAAGAACATAGGAATTCAAAGCACACTCCTTAGACCAAATAAAAGGGCTACAAGCACTGGTTATGGAACTAGAAAGATATGTTACCCATGCCTGAAGGTTCCCTCTAACTAAGGCCCTTTCTCGCTTCCTGCTTCTCCATCTCACTCTCTTTGGAATGGTGGTAACTTTTTGTGGAAGCATTTTTGTTACTTCAGGTGGATGGATTGGTCAAGTGTATTGATGCGAGGTCACTAGATGTGGTTTGTTTGAGTCTAGATTTGGGATGAGTTCTACTTAGTTACATCAACCATAAAGTACACAAGGGGCTTTACACAACCTTGTTCTTGGGATTCCATTCCATTATCTCCTCTCCATCTTTCTTCCCATTTTTCACCTCATTGTTGGTTTTATCATTAGTATATTCTACGTTGATGCATTGTTTTTCTTTGGTGAATTCTTGTGGGTAAGTTTTTAACTCTTACTTCCAAATGACATTCCTAGAGCCTACGAACTCTTTGGTTTGTGGGTTTGTCAGGGCATAAAGGGCATGAGCCTACTTTGGGGAGGACCCACTGGCCTTCTTTTTTAGTGCATTTGTTAAGTTCTTTTCCTTAAACATTTCCTGCAATTAATCATCTCTTGTTTCATCCCCATCCATGACATCCATTTTATTGGCGTTGCCGTTATTATTTTTTCCCATCTTTCTTGTTCCTCATATTTTTCCATCTTATAGCTATCGGAGGTTCACTCTTAGTCATGGGGGCCCTAGCACAAATTTTTCAATTTTCTCCATTTTACTATTCACCTAACCCCTAAACCTTGGATAGTCACCTGTGATAAATCTCAAAACCAGTTTCTGCCATAACCACAACTCAACCAGTGCGCTTCATATTGAGGCAAGGTATCAACTTCATTGTGGTTTATCTATCCTTGCTCATTTGTGACTATGTTGTGTGTGTATATGGTGATCATACAAACAATGGACTGGGCTTGGAGGAAGCACTCGGGATAGACTGAAACTGGAGCATTTACAAAAGGAGCAAGTCTGGTGGTGTGGCTATGGATAAATAATGGAAGGCACAATCTTAGCATTAGTGACAACAGGCTTTATTTTCTTTGTCTCTCTTTCTCTACAAGCTACCGAATAAAGGCTTGGATGTCATTTATGTACGAGTGTTTACCACAATGGTCATGAACACTAATGTTGTAATATGCTTATTAATCCGTTCGCTGGGCACGTTAAGTCTATCATCCCATTCCACCCTCAGTTGTCAATTAGTCAATAATCCCATACCTTCCCAATATTTTGTAAGGAACTTGAGGATGAGTTTTCATTCAATCATGGGGGTATGATGAGATCAGTTACTCTAATTATTAGAGCGATTACTATAATTATCATATGCACATCATAGTCACAAATGAGCATAAATATGTATGGTGATCATAAAAGCATAAAAGATATAAAAATCATATGCCTCAAGCTTACTTAACCATACAATCATGACATACAAGTAGGTTTGGGAAGACAATGATTAACCAACCCGTCCTTGTTCCGCAAAGGCGCATAGGCACTTAGTCCTTGGAATTCGACCAAATCATGCGTGAAACGCTTGTATTCGTATGGTTGAGCGTAGGGGTACCTTGCTGCTCATCACTCTTTAGATATTATTGGCTTTAGTTATTTTATTTGATATTGAATCAAAATAATTAGATGCAAAAACAACATTTTTGTATGAACATTTTAAAAAAATTTCATGTTAAGTATGTATTTTATATGGAAATATACCTGAAATATTGAAAAGTTTTTGTACAAATAAGGGAATATTTAATTTTCAAACTCAAAATGGTATTGTATAACCCAAAGTAATCATTTAAGCAATGGTATAAGAGGTTTGATTCTTTCATGTTTAGCCATAATTTTCAAAAAAGTGAATATGATCATTGTGTGTATTTTAAAATTGATGCCGATAGAATATTTGTAGTTTTGCCATTATAGGTTGATGACATGCTTATTACAAGTTAAATTATATTTGAAATTAAATAGTTGAAGGCTTAGTTATTTAGGATATTTGATATGAAAGATATAGAAACAATAAATAAAATCTTCAACATAGAGATACACAGAGATAGAAGAAATGGTAAGTTATAGTTTTCATAAGAAAAATACATTCAGAAAATCATCATAGGTTTTAATATGATGGATGCTAAAATTGTAATTATCCCTTTTGCTATGGATTTCAAGCTTTCTTCAAATCTATATTCTAGTTTAGAATAAAAAAAATTAGCATATGTCTAATGTGCTTTATATGAATGTAGTAGAAAGTTTAATGTATATTATGGTGATGAGTGACGAGAGTTTTCAATGTCCAACCATACAAATCATAAGTTTTGGGATTAACCTAATAATAGTTCATGGACTAGTCTAGTTAAATTTCTAGAAAATTCATTTTCAAATCCCAAGTCATTGTTATCTTTCCAATTATACTTATGATGGTCCTTAATGCATATCGTTAAGTATAATTGAGGCACATGACATTGATATTATTGTGGCCATTGTTCAAATAATATTAAAATATAACAAAGTATTCTAATTCATATATTGCACAATGAAGTAAATCATAATTTAGTGTAAGGCAATGAGTGTCCAATTCCACTTATTGTGCATGTCCTAAATGCATACATTTACTATTGGGATTACCAAACATAGTGGTAGCGGGTGAACCAAGAATTAACATTACAAGGTTACCAAGAAAACATATATTACACTTAAAGTGGTTGTGCTTATCTATCAAGTCTAATTGTATGATAGAAGGTAAATTATTAAGCTAAGTACATGAAAATATAAATATTAATATAATTGCATGTAAAAGTAAAAGATATAGAAAATAAAACCTAAACCAAGTCATAGTGCTATACTAGAAGGAAATAATCTAGATCTTTATTTCCACTCATGTAAAGTATCTAGGTATAGTGTGCTCAAATAAAGATTCTATTTAGTTACTTCAAACCATGCTACGATCACTCACTAATGGTTACCAAAATTTAAGAAAATAAACTAATAAAGTTCCACTACCTATGCAATAATGGATGCCATTAATATAGTAGGTGGATTGATATATATAGGTAATAAATGCTACTACATCAACATAGCTATGTCAATGCATCATAAGCTAGACAAACATAGATGTGTTGATGTGATAGTGTAAATGCAACTACATTGACAACATTGTTCATCATACTCCCACAATTGACTAAAAACTCATCCCTAAGTTGAATCAAATTGGGACAAAGTTTGTTTGCAAAATTATGGAAGTAACATTTAATTGAAAAACTAATTGGCAAGACATGAGTACCACTTACAAATATTATTTGAGTGATTTTGATAAATGAAAAGATGATAAAAATTAAACACATTGACTCTACAAAAATTTGCAAGATTACAAAAATGATCAAGGTTGATGTCTTAAGTTGTGCTTAGTGATGGAGGCTTCTCCTACCTTGGTGATTCTTGACAATAGTTCTAGCTTAATGTATGCTTTCCTCATGTCATTTTTATTTTCCATACCATTATATAAGTTAGTTTTATTTTTTATGTTATTGTTAAGTCATGTAGTTTGTAGTTCTATGTATTAATGTCTCCATGTAATGTATCACATGACAAGATTTTGTATTTTAAAATTGAGAGGGAAGGAGAATTCAATGTGAACTTAAATGTGGATCCTCTAGTGCTAAATGTCATGCATCTTAACCTTGGAGCCATCCAATGCCACATTTGACCATGCCTCTTATGTTGGAACCACGTGAAGAATATCAGTAACATATCATCATGAGTTGGAACTATAAGTCTTATTTTCTTGTGATTTTGTTAATTATTAGATGGTTCATTTGTAGTTGAATGTACTCTTAAGCATATCCTTGCTTTTTTTATTTATTCCATGTATGGGATTTCCTTAAACTTGAGGTATTCCAAACATAACTCCATTGATATAAGATTGAAGCTTCAAGTAATAGAAGAAAAGAAGTTTTTATCTTCATATCATTATCTCATTTTACTTTTTTTATCTATTTTAATTACATTTCATCATCTCATTGTTTCATCAATTTCAATCTTGTTTCAATTTCATATCATCTATATTATCATTCAAGATAAGAAATAAGAAGAAGATCTAGTTGGAGATCATTCTTCATTGTTTCACCTTTTGGGTTTTTATGATTGTAAGTCTATGGAGAAATTTCAAGTTAAATGAAGGATTTCTTTATCAACCAAAACCTCATAGAAGTTAGAAAAATGAAGTTTAGCTAAAGGATTATTAAATGATGTGGTTGTTAAAGCTGTGTGATTGTAGAGCCTCATGCTCTATAACATTGTTGAGTGTTTGTGAGTGATTTAATGTTATGGGTTATGGAACCTAAATTGCAGTCTTCTTACAATAATTGAAGATATCTAGTTTTCTTGTTTTCTAGAAATTTGAAATTGTCTTTGGTTTGGATTTAGTGGGATTGAAGGTTAATTTTATATTAGAATGAACCTACTCCAGCATTATGGGTATTGGAGCATTAGGTTGATTATTGCTTGGAAATTTGGTTGTGGATTTTTGTTATTTTCAGATGGCATTTAAGAAGAAATAGGTTTAAGCCTTGCACAAAAACATGGAGAGCATGAAATATGCCTTTTGATGATGTAGATGGTACCAAAGCTTTCTCAAGCTTTTAAAAGGTACTTGACCAACATTTTGAGTTGGAAGAAGTTCCAAATCAATTAAGGGTACCTATTGTTGAATCCAGATTAGAAGGTATGGATTTTACTTAGTGGAAAAAGAAGTTCTAAAGCTATGAAAGAAAAAATGATTAACCCATTAGAGATTAGAATATGATGAAATACAAGTTGTGAAGAAAATTTGAATAGTCTGATCAAGAGAAAGAGACCATTATGAAGTTAAAATTCCTAAGGCAAGATGATAAAGATGTCAAGGATTTTTACATAGAATTTTATGAACTATTCCATCTAGCTAAGGTAAACTACAAGATGTATGAGCAGGCTTCAATCTTTTTAGGAGGTCTCAAAATTACATATTAGTAGGAATTATCATTCTATAAGCCACAAACTCTTGATGAGCCTTATGATTTGATACTTGAAGTCGAAAAGAAACTCAATGGATTTGGGAATAGGGGTAAACAAGTTTCTAAAGGAAGGGACAAGTGATTCAAATCTAAAAAGGGATCCAAGTCCAAATCTAAAGAAAGGAATGGTAGCCATGACAAGAAGACTAAGAAGGATGATGAGAAGGGTAAAGCCAAGAAGGACCAAAGCAAGAAAGGAAAGAGTCAAGGCAATAGCTCATCAAAGATTTAATGCTTCAAATATGAAGAATGGGGATCCCAATTACTAGAATCATAGATGGAGATAGATGCAAGTGCACTTGCCATTGGTGGGGTACTTTTCCAAGAAGGTAGTCATGTCGCTTTGCTCTTAGAAAAGTTGAACGAGTTAAGGAAAAATATAGTATATATAAGAAAGAGTTGTATGTTACTCTTCAAGAAATCAAGCATTGGAGGCATTGCTTATTTCCCAAGGAGTTCACTTTGATGATGGACCACAAAGCACTACAATTTCTCAACTCCCAAAATAAATCAAGTGCAAAGCACGTGAAGTGGATTACACAGCTACAAGAGTTCAATTTTTTGTTGAAGCACAAAAGTAAGAAAGCCAATGTGATGGCTAATGCATTGTCATGGTGGCTGATGCATTGTCTAGGATGCATGTGGTTAATTTTAGTGTGCATCATGTTAAAGGTATGGGTGATTTTGTTGATTTGTATGAGTATGATTGTGATTTTGGGTACGTGTGGAAAATTCTCAAGGAATCATTGATGAGTAGGATAGCTTAGTGGATGGACTATCATATTCAAGATGAACTTTTATTTAAAAATGGAAAGGTATGAGTTCCTAATTTTAATTTTAGAAAGAAGATTTTATTTAAAAAGCATTGTGGTGGCATGACAGGATACAAGGGTAAGGAAAAACCATTAGAACTTATGGATAGGTACTATTTTTAGCTTGAAATGGAAATAGAAGTTTTAATATTTGTGAAGGAGTATTTGACATGTCAAAAATTCAAAGGAGGTAAAGGAGTGAATGTATATTACATACCTTTGTCAATTTCCAAAGGTCCATGGGAAAGTGTGTTAATAGATTTTTTGAGTGATATTCAAAAAACTAAGAGTGGGAACAATGCTACCTTTGTTGTGGTTAATAGGTTCTCCAAGATTACATACTTCATTCATTGCAAATTTGTTTTTCCAGTGTGTTGTGAAGTTGCATGGGATTTCTTTGAATATTGTAAGTGATAGAGACTCCAAGTTCACTAGTTACTTTTGTAGATTTCTTTCAAGAATTTTAGGGATAAAGTTGAATTTTTCTAGTGCATATCATCCATAATATGATTGCCAAATTAAGGTGGTGAATAAATACTTGCTAAACTTTTTGAGATATTTATGTGATGAACAGTTTAATTAGTAGGAAAGTTTGTTATGTCATGTTGAATTTTCATATAATAATGCTTTTCATGTTGTTATTGGTAAAAGCCCATTTGAGGTGAAGTATGGTTTTTGTTCAAAGATGGTGTACAATTTGAAGAGCTTTGAGAAAGAAGCTCAACTCAACACTAATTTTGTGCAAGATATGATAGATCTTCATGCACAAGTGAAGGTAAACATGGAAAAGAAGGCTAAAGAGAGAGTTCTGTAGAGGAATTAGGGTAGATAAAAGCTTATCTTTGCTATTGGTGACCTAGTTTGGGTATACTTGAAGAAGAAAAGATTGAGAGATGTCAACTTCTCCAAGTTAAAAGCTAAGAAGATGGATCCTTTTAAAATAAGGCCTAAAATTAATGATAATGCTTTTGAGATTAATTTATCAAACAATGTTGGTTATGTATTTTGTATTTAATGTTGTAGATCTTGTGTATTAAAATGGATCAATTGATGATGAAATCATACAGAGTAGCATTGATGAGTTGAAGGGGGCTAGTGATCAGTTCAAGGCTTCAATGAAGAGGAAGGCAATCATACTCAATAGAAGGAAAGCTTCTAGCACTTAGGGAGTGAAGAGGCATGAGTACTTGATCCATTAAGAGGATTAATTTGTCGATGATGTTGTATGGATCCATGAGATTAAAATTCTTGAGTTGGGGATCACTTCTATCTCTACTCCCTTATTCACATGAGTTCACTTTTTGAAGGGTGGGAGAGCTAGTATAGGGACACTTCTTTTGATTCCCTTTTCTTAATCCTATAAATGATTTTTATAGGTTTCAAGCTTTGTGAAGACATCTTGGAGGTCAAGGAGATGTCTTAGCTAAGATTTGAGTCTTCACAGGAGATGTTTGGGAGATGTTGGAGACATTTGTTAAGAAGTGGAGATGTCTCTTCTAAAATTGAGATGTCTCACCTGTACCAAAGAGATCTCTTATAAAATATCTTTGTAATTATGAATATGTCTCTCATGCATTGGAGACATCTCCAAAGTTCTATAGAAGTCTTTTCTACAAGTTGGATTTTATAGAAAGATGTCTTCCAAAGGCCAAAGATGACCCATATGGTCGAGGAAACTTCTGAGTTGGTAGTTTCAAAGTGGAAAATAGTAAAAAATAGATGGAAAAGGATGAAAATAGCTGGGGATCTTCAAGATGAACTTGAGAAAGGTTTTCTTAGTTTCTTATCTTTAATTTCCAAGAAATATTATATGTGTTTTTTATGTTTTATTATGAGATGTGGGGGCATCATCATAAGAGTTGATGCGATTAGGAAGAGTTATCAAGAGAGCACATTAAATGAGTGCATGTTTGTCATTACAGATTAAGGTCAATTATGTGTGTGTTTAGGGTTTAGTGTTCTTGTGTTCTTTCTTGTGACTTGAGATCTCAGTTGTGAGTTTTGGGAGAGATTCTCTTTCAGTTGTGCCTTACATTGAGGAAAGTCATTGTGTGATTATAAAGCCTCATGCTCTACAATACCGTTAATTTTTTCTGAGTGATTTTATGTTGTGGCTTATAAAACTTGAATTGTAATTTCTTGCATTAATTGAAGATATCCAGTTTTATTATTTTTTAGCAATTAAAATTATCTTTCATACTATTTGGATTTAGTGAAATTAAAGGTTAATTTTACATTAAAGTGAACTTGTTCCATTAAACCACCAAAAGGTCACCTATTTTGGACTATTCTTGCTACTACTAGGTTGACATCAACTTCCTTTGTCCTCATAGCATAGTTTGTGCTCAACTTCCACATCATTTTGAGATCACTTTCAGCATCTTTTCATGGCTAGAAGTTCACCATAACTTATGGTTTACTTAGAGATATACCATGACCTCATCATGAGTCATGGTATTGTAGAGATCCAAAAGCTACTATTTGTATGTACCACAACTTCACCATGAGTTATGATATTATTGCATGAGTTAACCATAGCTCATGGTATTAACAAAATTAAAGATAAGGCCATAAGCATAAGTTTAACATATTTTGCATTAACTTTGGCTTGACCACAACTCATGGTCAAGCCACCACGATAATACCATGACTCATGGTAAATATTCCACAAGTGCTCTATAAGCCATGATCCTCGTCCTAGTTCTTAGCTTTGGAATATATGATGACTTGACTATGACTTGTGGTCCTAAACCATGATTACACCTTGACTCATGGTCTACAACACTATGAGTAAGCCATCACTTGTGGTCAATTTTTAAGTAGAATTTTGAAGATGAGATATAAGTTTCAAAAAGTAAAAAGGGACCTTATTCTATTTTTACCTCCAAAGTTTCTACCAAATAGTTCACTACTCTTGCTATACTTTTCATGTTAAAGGCTTCTAGTAATGCTCTATCTTCTCCTACATTATTTTTCAATTATTAACTATCCAAGCTAGGTCAACTAGAGTAAACATTATTAGTATCTTTCATGACATGGTAGTGCTAGAAACATGTCTTTGATGTTAATAAACCAAACTACAAAGTTTGTGCATCCAACTTCAAATATCTTTACTTGATCTCTCAAACTCTAGTAGTTCATTATTCTTGTAGTGATATTCTCTACCATATTTCTTTGATATGTGAATTCAGAATTGAGAACCTCCAACTTTGTGTTGGTGATATATAACTTTTGTCACATCTCACTATATTATGAATTTGGTGCTCATGTTTATAAAGTGATAAGGTGATGACCACTTATCTTTTCAACTCATTTGTTATCCTAGTAGCAATGAGAATTGTAAGATTCATGCACCATAGATTGACAAGTTTCATAAACTTGGTCATATATTTGATTTAAATCTCCTTGATTTTGAGCTTAGTTGTGTTGATGACATTGATTCCATTTAAAGATAGATTGCAAATTTGGATCTAGGAGTTGTTGAAAAATGATGTTAAGTTTGATCTTGACTCTCTAGATCTTCTTCTCATTAATTTCTTTTTGAAGGCCCACTTGATCTCAAAAATGGTTCTTGATCTTTTTATGCTTATTGATCTTATTTTTTCATGCTACAATCTTGATGGTTGATTTTTGTTGGATCGTCCTAACCTATTGCATTGAAGGATTTTGCTTCTTAACTACAAATTTATGGATGTCTTCACTTATACATGTCAATTACTCTTGGAGACTTTCAAGTGACCTTCCAACTAATTATTTTCTATTTCTATGTTTCACAACATCCTATTTTCTATAACAAGACTTTCAATTTCTTTGTCAAGGTAGTAATGTTCGTTTGAAGTGCATAGGTCTTATTATTAGCCTATGATGCATCTCTTGTGGCCTTATCCTTTTTCATTTTAATTCGATGTTGCTTAGCCCTCAATTGATTAATGACATCATCTTGGAATTGGATAACCTATTCAAGAGCAATGATCTATTTGGAATTCACCAATTGGATGTAAAGTTGTACAACTTCATCTTATAGCCTTTGATTTAACAACTCAGCTTGCTAGAGGTAGTCTTTAGAGATAGCCAACTTTCCCTTGATGATTATTAGTTTAGACTATATATTTATGACATCTTTAGGAATGTCAAGGATGTTTGGAATGATTAGCCCAATATTAAACTAATTTGTTTAACACTTCTTTGTGCTACTTGGTGGTTATTATTTCTTCTCTTCTCATCTTAGTTCATATAAACACTTGAATATCTGGAAGTGTATTAAAGTTTAGAATTGGTATTGTAAATACCTTGATGGCTTCTCCTACCTAATCTACAATGATATTTTCTATCACTTACTGGCGCTATATGGTAGTAACACCATAGTTGCTCCATCTCCCTCTTCCAACATGATTGGAAAAGATGATGTATCATTAGAGATTTTGAGATATTCTTCATATGTGGTTAATGCAACATCCCTCACTAGGTTAATGAATGTTGGAGCATTGGTTCTCACAATCTTGAAAAGATTGCTAGGATCATCTTATTGCTAGCTTAATGCTTGAGAAAATTTTTGTAAATAACTCACTACAAATCAATATTCTTGAATGCTCCTCATAGGTGCTAATTGACTAGCATTGAGTGCACTAAAATTTAAATTTGCATCTATGATTCTAGTAGTTGGGATTCTGGTAGCTGCAATATAATTGGTTGCAATTGTTGCTTCGGTGTTAGATGATGATGATGAGTTGTTGCTTCAGTGTTAGATGATGGTAGCTATTTCTAGATTCTAAGGGCTAGTTGTAATCTTATTCTTTCATTATAGGATGCTTTAGTAGCCCTTCTAAGAGTGTCATTGACATATTGGATAATTCCTTGCCTTCTATACAATCTTCTAATGAGGCACAAGAAAGGAAGTGTCTTCTTACCTCTTTCATTCTTTTTAAAACTCTTTTCAATTTCTAAGAATATGAGTTAAGGTAGATTGATGGGGATTTTTTTGCTAAGGGTTGTGCATGCCCTAGCATTAAAGAACCATATTTCTTTTGCTTTACATCATAAGCTTTCTACATCGACTTCTTCTTAATCTTAACATTAGATTTCATGGAGATCTTAACAACTTGAGTTTTTATTTTGGGAATTCCCAAGGCTTCTGTAATAACATTGATGGAATAGAATATTATAATATCCTTAATCTTGATAGTGGCATCCTTTTAATGATTGTTTCAAAAGAGGTGATTTTCTTCCAAGTAGTATTTCTTATCGATTAAGATGATGGATCAAAGGTAAGAGGCTTGTTGGTATTCTTGCATTTCTTAGAGAGAAAAACTTAGGAATGATTCAAAGTTTAGCTTTGGAAAGACCATACCATAGACTTCCTTCTTCCTGATATTTGCGAAGCATACATTTATGAGAGTTACCTTGAGATTTGAATAGGCTTGAGATGTCTCTGCCTACATAGATTACCTTGTCCACGTAGTGGGAATTTATTTGAACAATTTAACTTTTGGTTCCTTCCTTATTAATCCCATCACATGGTACTCTTGTTGCTAGAGTTTCTACCTACTTCCTCTTCCATGTCCACCTCTTGGTTAATTTTCTCATTATTGAGATGGGCCTCTTGCCTTCAGAATATATTGATCCATGTCTTTTCAATAACATGGTGGAACTAATCTAAGGGATCACGTAAGTCTTAGAAGTAGCCTATCTTTAGACATAGCTTACATGTCTTTCTAGTGGTATCCCAAACATGATTTTACATATGCTAATTAATGATTTTACATATTAACATGTTATTTATGTGAGATATTTATGTTTCAAAAAAACCTTGAATAAACAAAGATAGAATAAACTTAATTGAGAGGGTATAACTAAATTGGGAAATGGATAGAGAAATAGAGGATGGATGAGTGATTTCATTTTAAATTATCTTGTTTCCTTGTCTAGTAGTTGGGCTTGGTTAACATCATCTTCTTTGTAAATCATCTTGGCCAATTCATATATATATATAGTGGAGTCATTTCATAGGCTAGAAGTAGAATTTAATTATTTTTTCAAAGTTTTAAAGTTATCAGTTATCATTACAAAGGACATTGTTATAAAAGTTTAAGTTAAAATATTATTTGAACTATTTCAATAATATCACTATTCGTAAACCAACTAATATATATTGGTAAACATAAATCGGTAGAAATAACATCTTTTATATTACATATATATTGATGAAGGAATACATTACACAATTACTACAACAAACATTATAGAGGTGTAGAATAGGATTGAGAAAAAGGTAAAATATAGTGATAAGTGTGAACTCAATATGCCTAATCTTCCAATTGAGCAAAATTTCTTCAACCTCAGTTAAACGGGCTAGGACAAGTGGTTGGATTCTTAGATCCTTGTTATTTTCAGTGGAAAATCATTTGATCTCACAACCTATTGCATGTTGGTCCTCTACTTGTTAAATCCAATAATATGCCAAGAAACATTTCATTACATACATTGCAAGATTGGGTGTTTGCAAATTTCATAACTACATTATTAAAATTCTAAATCAATTGACCAATTTCTGTAGGTGTCTTTTGCAAGTTTGGAAAAGATTGAACTGCTTCTAAATGAGACACTTCCACTATTGGTATAGTACTAGTAGCTGAAGCTTCGTGCATTCAATCATATGATTCTTCCTTATGTTGATGTTGCCCTGTTTGACACTCACTTTTGCAATACTCTGCCTCTCGACGATCTCATCGTAACTATTTTTCTATATCTACAATCTCTACCATGGATGTATGTTAAATAGTAGATGTAGATGCATTTCCAAATTGCTACAAGATTTAATAATGTTAGGAAATGTGAATAGATTATTTTAAAAAAATATTTATGAACTTGAACATGGGTAGACAATGATAACATGCATTTCTTGTTGAATATTTGTATCAAGAAAGTGGATCATTCCAAAGGATGAATTTCCATGTGGTGAAAGAAGATTTGAAGTTGACATAGCCTAAAAAATGTTTGTAATATGAGTAGGTACATAACACGAGAAGATATAATGACGTTAATGTTATAGAAAAATTTAGAATTGAATGAATGATTTTGGCTATCGTATGCTTAAATCTGGTTGAATTTATTGTCTCTCTTGCTAGCTGTTGCATTGATTCTCATTTTTGAAATCATCTTCTATCCTCTTTGCTCATAGATTTTGGAATTGTACTCTCTATGATCCATGGTCATCCTTGGCCTTGGCCAGGCCCATGCTTAGGGACATTGCCATGACCTCCAAGGCCTTAGCTAGGCCCATGCCCATGTCCACGAACACTACCAAGACCTCTAGGAAGAATCACATTAGTTATTGTAGCATAGGGTTGCTGCAAATGATCTTGTACAAACCCTTCTACAGCTTTGCTTTTGGGAATAATAGTTGCAAGATACATGTTAAGAACAATATTGCAATTAATCTTCTGGAGCTACTATCGTTGGTCAAATTACCATGAACAAAGAGGAATTGTGTTATATAGAGGGAGAAAAGGTAGGAATGGAGGTAGTTAAGGTAATTTGAAGTTTGAAATTGGCATAAGAAATAAAAATAAAAAGAAACAAAGTATCCAATTAGAAATTTCCTTTTCGTTATTTAGAAATTGACATAAAGAATGAAGAAACTAAACTAGAATTTTTGATATGTATAAAGAAAAAGCAAATGAATTAATCCGCTATTATTTTTATTTTAACTTACCTTGGACCATTGCGTACAAAGCAGGTTAAAAACATCCTTGTTAATTGCTATATCAAAAAATATGGTGTTTCCCTATAAACGTCATTTTACAACTAATTCTAAATTTTGATTTTGATTTAAAGCCACTAAACCATGCGTGTTTGCGAAAACTTTAATGTTTTAGCATATATCATTATATTTGTACCAACACCAAATTTAAGATGAGTAAAGAGCTTGCACGGTAGCACAGGCGGGTGTTTGGAAGGGGAATGCACTAGGGCAAGCCTTGCGAAACGTGGCCACTGTCGTCATGGTGTGGGAAGCGGACGGTGCAAAAAATTACAGTATACATTTGTTCTTGCACCAAACACTATTGTTGAAAGCATCAATTTTTATCAAGTTAAAGAAACCCATGTGAATTGACCATACATAAGAACAACAATAGCTGCTGAAAAGGGGAGACGGAATACGCCCAGCCTTTAACCAGAAAGTTTTCAAAGCATGAAAAGAGAATCTGTAAATGTGGAATTTCAGGCTCTCACGTGTCCGGTGATGTGTAAAGCTCTACAGTTTTAATCCCAACTCCTCAAACTGAATAACAAAATCATTACACGAATGAGAGAGGAGGTTGAATTTTCAGAAATGCGTCCTATTACTTTGGATAAGGCTAGTAAATTTTAAATAAAACAAAATAAATTTAATAATGCACCGTCACGTCCCACAGTAACTCCAGCACTGCTCCTGCTCCACCTGCATTTGGGTGCTGGAACAACCTCCATTGGAAGATGGAGACCAGTACACCACCATGTATTACATAATATAAGAGGCCATCCATGAATAACACTGTTTTTTTTGGAAGTGCCATTACAGAAATGGTAATTTTCTTTCTTAGTGGCTTGGCTTTATTGAGTTTTTGACATTACAGAAATGATAATTTTCTTATTATGTATCTTGGCTTGATCGGGAGTTTTAACGTTACAAGAACGGTAATTCTATTATCGTTGTTTCCACAAATTACAGCCCTTCTCACCCCTCCTCCTGCCATACGGGTTGGCCTCGGCCAAAATGACACATTTTGTTACATTTAAAAGAACGTAGAGCATACAATAATTCCATTTGTATCCTTGTTTTTGCATTGTGTATGGGCAACATCTACAATTCAAGAAGCTCTACAAGGATGGATCATGGTTTTGTTCATGATATCATAGAGTGCAACAGCAAATTTGCGGGGAAAAAAACATAAAAAGTGATTAAAATCATAAGAAGGCAGGCATCCAACGTGCATCGAAGAGAAGTACATTGTAAAGAAGGAGATTATGTTTTCGGAGCAATGCATTAATGTAATAATAGGCCTTAATCAACTTTTAATCATGAATGAAACACGCTTCAGATGACCAATTTAAGGAGAAGTCAATCCAAGGACAATGATAATTAAAAGATACTGCATTAGACATGTTATAACTTTAGGTCAAGTTGTATTTTTTCATGAAGGCTTGATATTGGCATTCATATCCAAAACTGAACCTGAAACAGAATTTTATAATGTCCATGGAGACCCAAGAGGACCTATTGCACAGATGAATATACAAAGCATGAGCTTTAAATAGATCATTTACAAAGTTGCCAAGTATTCTTGGTTGTATCTTAAATAACTTAGCAAGGTTATTGGTTATGATACTCCATTTTCTTCAAATTTTTTTCTATATACTAGCATTGGAGACTTATATAATTTTCATCTTCAATTTCTGCTTTCACAAAATTTGTAAATTCTTTCTTCCTATGAAATGTTATACCATCTACCTATCTCAATTCTAAAATAGTGAAATCCTAGTTGCGCTCTATTAATTTGAATGTGCAACTGGAAAGGAATATTAGCTCTCAGGTAAGTGACCTATGTAGAGATACCTCCTCTAATATTATCCAAATAAAATTTGTTCTTTCCTTCAAAAACATTCTATAATTGCAAAGCAATTTTGCTAACAATTCTTCCATATTCTTTGGGATTGCAATGTAAAATAGTTTATGGGATATTCCATTTTCTAAACCATATCTTTCTATGTTGAAACCATCCTTTGTCTTGGGAGGTATACAAAATTTTTTTGGAAAATTTATCATCATTGCTACAAAGTAGGTGATGTGTATAAGCTACAAGTTGATAAATAGCTTCAATCTCTAAGAGCATCAAATTAGCTTTCAAAAGCATGATATCATATTTTTTTTGTGGCTTAACCTTAAACTCTTCTAGTAAAAAACATTTCTACACATGCTCTAGTTTTTTCCAATATTTCCTTGTAACATTAGGACCCCAAACTGCACATCAATAAAGAACTTTAGGAACGACAACAGTGCAAAACACCTGCCTAATGTATTTCCCATGATAAAATATGTTCTTTTTGCAAATGATTCTAAGTCCAAATATAACTTTCATCCCACCTACCACTCTTTGAGAGATACATTTATCCCATCTGTAATTATTAGAACATTTAAGGCTTAGTGATGAGTGGTGAGGTACCCC
>MNCI01007180.1:1389361-1461935 GCA_015680685.1 Gnetum montanum
ATATCGCGTACGCGATATCGTGGTCAACTAAAAGGATAACTCATCATACCCCCATGACTGAATGAAAACTCGTCCTCGAGTTACAGTGAGAACAAGCTCCATTGATTATACAGTGGATAGGTATGGAATTTTAAAATGGTAAGAATGGGTTCATGCCGTAGTGTGTAATCAGAACAAAATTGAGACACAACACAAAGAATGTGAGAGAAAATCCTATAGCTACAAACATTGATGGAACTCATGTAGTTCTTGGTGGCGGTGGCTTCTCCATAGGTGCCTTTCCTTTGTCTTGTGCTCCAGGTCTTGGGGCTTGTTGGCATTGAAGTATGGCCTAGAGTTTCTCCTCTTTGGTTCGGGGATCCTGTGCCATCCATGTTAATGTTCCAATGTTTGATGGAGTTGGCACCTCCTATGGGTAGGGTAGTTTTTGAAACATTTTATTTGCCTTGACATACCAAGCTACAAACACCCGCTGTTCCTCCTCGTAGGCTCTGGCTTTGTCTTTGTATTCTTAAAAATTTGCAAGTCATCAAGCCAAATCTGTTGTGATACCTTTTTGTCCCTGGTAGCTTGCTTTAACCACCTCAAGTTCAAAATTTGCAATCTCCAGTTTTTGTAATATCTTCTTGCATTCTGCAAATTCTGTTTCATATTTTCTATAGGTGGTGGCTACATGTTGCTCGAGCTCTATTCTCAGGCACCCTGCTGTTAACATGGCAATGTTGGCATATAGCAGGTTTGCCCACTCCATGTATTCTATAAGGTCTTGGATTTGTAGGTCCCGATTCTTAACTTTCGCCTGGTGGGAAAATGCATATGTGTCCAATATGGCCCGCCAGTCAGTGTGTTGAGCACTGATAGCATTGATGTGGGCCTTGGCCATATGGATCTCCTTCTCAATGATCTATTTGTACATCCCCACTTGGTCCCATAAGTGCTCCTTTAGCTTTTCATGTCATTTAGCCTCGTTCTGCCACACGCTTATTTCAATAGCCATCTTTTGGTAGATGGCACGTACCTCCTTCATTGAGAGGGTTCGATTCTCCCTAGCTAAATGGTTCATGTCCTGGTTGACTTGGATGAGTTGTTCTCATAACTATTGAGAATGTTCTTCAAGAACATTCTTTTTCTTTTCCACAGAGGTCAACCGAAGGTTGTTAGCAACAAGTTGCTTATTTTCATCCTGTAAGGCCTTAAGTGCCTTGGTATGTGCATAAGTTTGTGCTTGCACTACAGAGGCATCCCAAATAGCCTTCTCTTTTTCTTCTACCACCTTCTTGTTCTCCATTAGTAGTTTGTCTAGTTGCTTAGTTTTGAAAGTGTCCAACTGGTCCACAGGAACCAATTGCGAAGGATCTCATTGTGTTGCTTGTAGGGCCACGAGCCTTTCTTGCAATTTTTGTGCCTCTGCTTTAGCATGCTCGACGCTCATCTCTGTCAAGACCAACTTCCCCTTGGTGGAAATGAGGTCTGATTGAATTACCGTAACATCTTGAGGGATGTCAAACAGGGATGTCATTACTTGTCTTATTTGTAGCAATTGATCAAGTACATCCTCATGTTCCGTAGGAGTCATTGAGGTTCTGGCCAAAATTTGAGTATCCCATGCTCCTGTGAGATCTGCCGGTGGCACAACAGGTACATTGAACGATTCTTTAATGTGGTCTGTGATCACTTCTGCAGCTCTTGTTGCATCTTGGTGTTGCATGACCATCACTGTGGCCCATTCACCAGCTTCTAATTGCACTTGAAAAGATGTAGCGTTCCCCGAGATCTGTTGTGACCAAGTGCTCTCCCCTCCTCCTGTATGGATGGACACTTCACCCCTTGCACAATCCAAAGAAACCATGGATTGTATGGCATCGTCGATGACGCAAAAGAAGTTTGCATCATCACGACTTCCCCAACTGACCATCTCAGTGATGGCCCTAAGATGGCTCATCGACGGTCTATAATCTTGCGGCGGCAGTGGTTGATCTTGGCCCGTGCTAGGCCCTGCTTCTTGTTGTTGGTTGGGCCCCATACTTGGAAGTTGGCTGGGTCTTGCACGTTGAGTTACAGTTGGCCCTGTCATCTGTTCTTTTTCTTGTTTCGGTTCTAGCATCTCATTAGTGATTTTCCTTATGGTTGGTGGCTTTAACAATTCAGCATATGAAGCATTTTGGGCTTTTTAGAGGACATTATTAGTGTATCCTTTGATACCAACATGTCGACACAGCTTCCTGATAAGGCAAGGGAAGGGTAACGCCATCTTCCCTGTCTTCCGTTCTTTGAACTACCTTAGGATCTCTATAAAGTATAGATGAGGCAGGTTAACATTAACCTTTCCCATCAATACTACACATCCCCTTGCCACATATGTTGAAATTATTTTTAAGCCCTTTGTGGGGAAGAGGTGATATGTTCCAATTTTGAAATAGATCCTCTCTTCCATCGTAAACTCTCGAAACATCTTATGCTTGCCATATGCCCTTTCCAACCAAACTCGTAGTGCATTAGGGTCTGAACGGGTAGATAACTGAGTAACCTTTGGCCCTGTATTCGGAAGGTTTAATACTTCTGAAATGGCTTGAATAGAGAAATTGACTATCACACCACAAATGTTAACTGTGGTGCCTTATTCTCTGTTGTGCTAGAATTGGTACATTTCCCCTAGGTACCAGGCACCACTTTCAAAGAGGATAGGCCATAAGGGGGATCATTTGAGGTGGTCCCTAACAGCCCCAGGAGAAAACTCTGCAAATGGTTCAAAATTTAATTCCACAATCACTGTAGTGAATGTGGACCTTTCATGGATAGCCTGAATACAATCCTAGGACAATGTGAGATGTTGTCCCTGTTCAGGCACTGCAACAGCTCTTCCTTCTACCTACCTTGATTGTACAGTAGTAGGGTCTTCTTGGTGAATGCTAAATGATTATTCCTCCTACTCTGCATGTTGTCTTGCAGGAACTTGTCCTTCACCTCTCCTAGGTCGTTTGCTTCCACCTTGAGCAGGACCTTCCTGTTGTCCACGTTTCGGGGCCATCTGCAATCACATGGGGCCAATCGTTAATAAGGTTGTTGCTGAAGTTAAGTTATACCTTATTTCTTGCCTTAATGAATTTATTTTATCTCCATGTGATGTTTCCTAAAAGATTATAATAGTAAGTCCTTTTTACTTAGATGGCCTCCCATTCTAGTTTCCTGGTATAACTAAGGGGATGAAATTATTTTTGGCACAATTATCCTTAATGTTATAACTAATTAACCTTGATAATGTCCTTCGGGCGATGAAAAATTTCAAAAAATTTATGCACTATTCGATGTGTGCCCCTCCCCCACAACTAAGCTAAACACTCTAGGTTCAAGTAGGTTCAGACGGAATGAAAATCGGAGGACCAGCGAGCAAGATATAGGTATGAAAGCTAGGGACACGTAATCGCAAGTCGTAGAGAGAAATTTGAAAAAATTCCTCGCATGAATAGTTGAAAATGAGAGTAAGTGGTATGGGGGTCACGCATATATAGGTTGATGTGATGCGATATCGCGTACGTGATATCGCGGCCTATCGATATTTAAGGCACAACACAATATACTGAATTTTATGATTTTTTTGAAATTAACAATGTATAGTAAGGACATGTGGACAAGTGTTAAAGGATTCTAGGGTAATTTAACTAGTTCTAACGGCACGAAGAATTATATGTGGGCGGAATTGATCAATAAGGGCTTAGGGTGGTAAGGGAGAGAAAAAGGCCATGTGATGGTTCATAGGAACGTTGGAATTCAGAGGGATAGTAATAAGGGAAAGAATATCATGGAAAATACACTGAGGGTAATAGAGGGTGTGTGAGAGATGTGTTATGAGTGCAAGTTACAAACAATTACGCAAGTGGATCCTCCCCAAAGCAAGTTTCAACCTATAATGCCCTTGTGTAACCATACTTAAAAGTGTTCGTAGGTACTTGAAGGGTTAAATGTAATCCACACTGGTTCCACAAAACACACACATGTAAGTATCATCAAGATGAGGTAAGAATTCTACACTATACAAGACACAAGCTACAATTACATGGACAACGAGATGAGGCGGACTACAGAAGGGATTGTAGAGATTGGGACATGAGGTAACTGACACAGGGCAAGTGAATCCTGCATGTAAAGCATGATTAATGTGTCATTGAACTGTCGTTCCAAGATCAGGACCAAGTCCATTCCCCTGATCAGTGGCACTGCATTGTTTCATCCCATGATGAGCAACTATGAGAGTACCATAACAACAAGGCATACGATCACTTGGCGTTTTGTTCAAGGGAGGAGTGATTTTTTCTTTGTGGCACTTTCCTTTCTTTTCTTCTTTTTTTTTCTTTCTTGCTTCTTTTTTTTTCATCTCTAAATCTAGAGAAGCTGCCAACCTTCAAGCATGTGTGCATGTCTTTCTAGTGGGACCCCCTAGAACAACATTAGGTTTTTGAGTGCCTTTTGATTACTCTTACTTCCATTTTGTGTTAGATCTACAAGGATCTTAATACAACCACATTGCATGATAACTCTCACAAACATCACCAAGGAGAATCTACAAGTCCCCTTGATGTCACACCCTAATCATTCCCTCTTGGACCATCCTTCTTCATTCTAGGTACAATGAACACAAAATTAATTTTGAGTTTTAATAATGTCAAGAATACCACTGTATCTTCGAACAAAACCTCTTATTCATAGAATGGATGAGTGGGTGTAATGGGCTCACTATCTAAATAATTGATCACTCGAGACTTGATAACATAGAACACACCTCAACCAATGAGCCACATGAGTGTTTTATTCATAGATGAGATTACTTATAAAAAGATAGAAAGATAAAAAGACAAAAAGACAAAAAAGTAACAAAAAAGAGATTGAAAAACTAGAAAACAAAAAGTTGTAAAATTAAAGAAAATGAAAAATATTTATTAATTCTGCTTGTTATTAGAATGGGGGATATCCCCCATAAGTAAACAATTGAGCATGTTAAGGATTAATAAATTAAAGATGAGGATCCTTACATGTTAAAAATATTGAAACTTGGTCATACTTACCCCATTGGGGTTCACACACTTGATTATAGTAAGCATAGTGGGGCAATTTGTAAGATGTGGTTCTTGGGTAAAGAGTTAACGCACTATGATATTTGAGACCATAAGATGGTATGCAAGGATCAGGATGTTGCTCTCCATGGCTATATTCATTAGGCCATATGGTTGTTGGAATGTTAATTGGTGGCCCTAATGAAGTGACACGAGGCACTGGGTTCGAAGAGAAAGATACACCACAATGTTGGACTTGTGCTAAGTTGGAAAATGTAGTGGCCTTGGAACTGTGTTGTTACTTCCTACGGTCATGTCTAAAGAAGGGACACTTTTGATGTTGCTGAGGTCTCCCACTGCTATTGGCAATAGTAGAACAAGTAACGTTTGTGGGTTGTTGCTGTGGTGTAGAAACTTTAGGAATAGTTAGTGGCAATGTAGAAGGAGGGAAAGGATGAGAATGTTGAAATTTAGAAGAAGTGTAAGGTACACAAGGTGGTGGTTGTGTTGAAGACATGGGCTGATAGTATTGAGAAGAATGATAATGCATGGGGATAGAGTATGTTGACCCAGTTGGGGAAATAGGATGTTGAACTAGATAAGAATTTGGATTCGGTTGATACGAAGGGTGTCTTCAGTTTAGGGGTGGCTTCCTCCACGACTGGGATTGTTACCACTGTGATCGAACACAGCATCTCTATATGAAATTTGGATGTAACGTGCTTCCCCAATGCTCATATAAATGTAACAAGATTGGGCATTGGCCCTTGGGGTGATCATATAGGCAAATGTTGCATTCATACGTGTGATTGGCAGTTGAGCTCTTATTTTCTTCATCCCTTCTTTCCGATTGTCTAATGATACTTTGTCCTGCTCCTCGGGTTGTCAAAACTCTATCTCCAATAACATTGATATATTCTTCACACTTGTTATGCATCCATTCCAACATCTTATTAATCTTTGCCTTGACTTCCTCTAATGATCATTGTACTGGCAAAGATGGTGCTTCCTCCTTGAGATAGTTGATTTCTCCTTTTTGTAATTATGGACCTCTGTTAAGTTGAGACTTTGGTCTTGTTGATGTTTTTCAACACTCTCCCATCTGGCCAATTCTCCTTCTTCTTTTGCTACCTGCTTAATAAACTCTTGGAATTGATGAGTTTGTAGTTTGTATAGTTGACCTTGGGCATACATCCCTAGGGTTTCTCTTGTTGCATCACGAAGCCCATCAATGATATGATACATTAGCCTTTCCTTGGAGAACTCATGGCTTGGACAGTTATTTAATAGTGCATAATATCTTTCTAAGGCCATGTCCAAGGGTTCATGTTATGCTTGTTTTCACTCTTGGATTTGTTTCCTCAAGGNAACTGTTATCAATGTTGTTCCATGCACAGGCATAGTAGAAGGCTTGTAAATGTTGTTGTGGATCTAAGTCATAGCCTCCTAAGAAATTGGAAATTTTTTTTAAATCGAGCCTGGGTAGGTGGCTCTCTTTACGATGCCTAGGGGAGATTTGAACAACCTCTTGTATTTGCGTTCGGCTTGTAGTGGCTAGTAGGGGTTCATCGTCATCTAGTAAGTTATGCTTTTTTGCTTTGGGACGATGTTTCCTTCATTTATGTCTATAAGAAAACCCCACCTTAGATTGCGTACTCCAATCTTCATTTTCATATAATTTGTTGGTTCTCCAATGAATTACCTCACTAGATGTGGCATTATCATAGTCTTGTAGGAGAGGCATGGTTGTGAGACTATGTGTGAATTTGTATGTGAATTTTTGTAATTATTCTTTCCTAAAAGATGTATCGTTAATCCCTATACAACGACCTTGTATGATATAACTAATCTAGATAACTAGCACTGTCCCCAGCAACGATGCCAATGATGAGTGGTGAGGTACCCCTACACTCAACCATACAAATACAAGCGTTTCACGCACGATTTGGTCGAACTCTGCAGACGAACTAGTTGTGGTATCTAGCGAGTTATTATTGGATCATAGTTCATTGTCTTCCCACATAGACTAGTATTAGCTTTGTCACGTATGGTTTAGTATAGAGTGAGGTGTATGATGTGTTCCTATGTTAATGCTACTCCTGGGCATGATGGTAAATAATATTAACTAAACTAGGAAGGAAAGAGAGAGAGAGAGGGTAAAAGAGAATCTAACTAGCCTAAGTGCGATGACCATCCGTTCCTTAATCATCCGTACACATCTTGGACCTCATGCACGACTACCACTGGGATTACCAAGCACATGGCCTAGGTACGCTACTGGGTTACCAAGATTCACACTTGAATGCTTGTGATTAAGTCGTACTCATTCCGCGTTACTAGGAGATAAGGGTGAGAGATATTAACTAACAAAGTAGTAAATAATAAATAAATAAATAAATAATTAAACTAAGTGAATGCTAAAATGATGAAGTAATCTCGATCTTTATTACCGATCATGTGCGTGTCCAAGTACATCACACTCAAATAAGGATGTTGTACAATTACAATCACCACACTGCGGGCATACACTGGGAGAGAAGGGTTGAGAGAAAAACTGATGTAAAAAGAAACTTAAAATTAACAAATTTAACAACTAATGCCTACAAGATCTATCTAACTCTTATTTATAGGTGAGGAGACATGCTGCGATATCGTGTACGCGATACGACGGTCAACTAAAATGATAACTCATCACTTAGATATTTATATGTTGGAACCATTTCAATTGCTGCATTTCCAACTTGAAAAGTAAAATTCCTATTTTGAACTTGAGAAGCCATAACTTTGATTTTGTTTACATTAATTTTCATTCCAAAATATGAAATTTTTTTCTAAATTTGCAACATACATTGTAAGCCTTTCACTGATTTGGAGATCGATGCAACATCATTTGCAAATAGTAGAATGTTAATAGGAAAGTTGTCTGCAAAGAATGAATATTTGTTAATAGGAAAGATTATGTAACCTCTACCATAGTTTACTTCAAATTACTGAATTATAAGCCTTGGAAAAGTCAACAACACAAATGAACACTTGGTTACTTGGACCTTTAGCTTGATCAATGAGATACTTAAGAGTAAGTAGATGATCCATAATAGAGTGACTTTGCTTGAAACCTACTTATGAGATGGCATGTATCTTTATTTCCTCTGTCCATTTTCCAAGCTTCTCTTCAATAATAGTACCCAAGAGTTTCTCAAAGATGTTGTTGATGGTAATCATTCTATAATTATTTAAATCAAACTTGGCACCTTTTTTGAATAAAAAAACTACTCTATTGATGCACCATCCCAAATTCTAATACATGATTAAGCTATTTCCAAACTACTTCCCATGCAAGCATACCTCCCCACTGTAGCATTTTTAAATATAGACCTTAGGCATCCATAACTTTATTCAATGCTAGTTTGTTTATTTCTGCTAAAGTCTTTTCTAATGATAAATGTAGACAAAAATTAGAACGATTCATTGGCTCTACTTCTGTTTTCTTTGTATACAAGTCTTTATAAAAAGCTTGAAGCTCATCAACTGGGAAGTAAGATTCTATTCTCTACTTGTAACAGAAAAATTTCCAAAAACTTCATGGTTCTCTTTTAATCAAATGTAATAATCTTACTTGTTTTTCATGAAGAAACTTTCTCTTCTTCTTGCGAATCAAAATTTTGTATCCTCAAACTACTTCAGGATTGGTTTGCTATTTAAGAGTCATTCGATCTTCCCAACATTGATTGTCAAATCATTCTTGTTTTTGTACTTTGTGATGTTTTATCACCTCAGTAGTAGTAGCCAATAGAGTATCTACAATATTAATAGAGAAATTCCATCTTCTTTGAAGTTTAGCTTGGAAAGCATGCTTCTTGTTAGTTGATAATTGAGAACTCCAAGTATTCCTTTTACACTGAGACACATAGCTAGTGATTGAAATGGTAAAATACAAGGGACGATGCATAGACTTAATAAGCTCAAAACCTACTTCAAAGTATTCAAGACTTTTCAAACTCTTAGGATTTGTAATTAGGAGATCTATACTTTAAGAGCCTTAAGGGCCCACAAAAGTATATACTTTTGACTTTGGAAATCTACTAATGCCATTCACAATGAGTAAATCTAATTCTTGGTCCCAATTTAAAAGATGTATTCCTTGATAGTTAACTCCTACATCATTAAAGAACATTTTTGAATCATTGCACTATTCTTGCTTCAAAAAGCCATGAGAATCCCATTTTAAAGTAGAAATTTGTTTTGTTTAACTCTAGCATTAAAATCACCACAAATAAAAATATGTTATTGTGATGAGAAATTGGTAATATTTGCACTCACAAACTAAAAAGGATAGTCTTGTGAAAAATATTTTGACTTGTATATTTTAGCATCATGTAGGAAAAAATAACAAAAAGTGATGTAATTTTCATCTACTTTCTCTACTTGAATATGCTTTTCAAACTAGGTGTGGATTAAAACTGCCAAACCCCCAAAATTTTTTCCTCTTTGCACTCTTCCTTTATTTGGAAAATAGAAAACAGTAAAGCCTAGAATTGTTACAATTGAGAAATTCATAAAAATAAAAATAATAAAAGTGAAATGCTTTGATATGGGGAAAAGCTCACAAACCCTTTCCTGAAAATAAAAATGTTTGTATTAATGAGTTGAAGTGTTCTCCTACTATGGAAGGCCAAACTACATATGATGGAAGAGAAAAAATATAAATGTGAAAGAATTAATAAAAAAAGCTCAAATCTTGAGAAAAATATAGATTCATAGGATAGAATTGAATCTTGGAGGGTTAGGTGATGTATGAAGAAGATGTAGGTGGAAGCAGGAGTCAAGTTGGGGCCAAAATGAGTCCAAGTTTCAGCAATTCCAAAAATTATTAAATGACTAGAAAAACGATATTTTATATAAAGCTTCAACTTTATCAGTGATAGATCCATTAATATTCACAAAACCACAACAAAACAATTTTACACCATTTGTGTGAAGTTTTTTGTGTACTTTATTTTTGTAACTATCATTTTATCTTTTGAATTAAAAAAAGTCACAAAACCTTCCATCCTTCTTTTACTTTCTTCCATTCAATGGATCTCAGTTTCATTAAATCTTCATTCACCTAGATTTTTCGATCCTTCAAATGACTATGATGCTCTCAAACTTTCGATTTTTCATCCACATCTTTAAATATAAATAGAATATGTCTAGGCTTTTCATTTTTGGGCCCAACACAAATTGTGCATTGAATTTTATATGTGATGAGTCATGAATTTGCTGATAGACATGATAATGCACCCACAATATTGCACCCGCGATATCTCAACCGACGTGATATTGCGTACGTGATATTGCAGCCTAGTCACGATATCGCATATGCGATATTGCAGCATGTCTCCTCATCTATAAATAAGAGGTAAATAGATCTGATAGGTACCTTTTTGTCAGTTTTAGTTTAGGTGTTTTATTTTCTTTCTCTCCCTTTTCCTCTTCGTGTATGCCCGCAGTGTGGTGATTGTAATTGTACGACATCCTTATTCGAGTGTGAAGTACTTGGACACACACATGACCGGAAATAAAGATCGAGATTACTTCATCATTGCAGCATTCACTTAGTTTAATTAATTAATTAATTATTTTTTATTTATTGCTTTCCTAGTTAATCTCTTCTCACCTTATCTCATGTTAACACACGGAATGAGTACAAATTAATTACGAGCATTTAAGTGTGACTACTTGGTAACCCAGTAGGGTACCTAGGATCTGCACTTGGTAATCCCAGTAGTAGTCATGCATGAAGCCCAAGATGTGTACGGATAATCAAGGAATGGATGCTCATCACACTTAGGCTAGTTTAGATTCTCTATCACCCTTTCCCTCTTAGCTTAGTTAACATTACTTTCCATTGCCTTTAGGAGTAGCATTAGATTAGGAACCACATCATACACCTTACTCTTGACTAAACCATACGTGACAAAGATAATACTAGTCCAAGTGGGAAGAAAGCGAACTGCGACCTAAGGCTAACTGTCTAGATGCCACAACTAGTTCGTCTATGGAGTTTGACTGGATTACACGTGTAACATTCGTATTTGTATGGTTGAGTGTAGGGGTACCTTGCCACTCATCATTGGCACTGTTGCCGGGGATGGTGCTAGTTATCTAAATTAGTTATATCATACAAGGTCAATGTATAAGGACTTAACGATATATCTCTTAGGAAAAAGAAATAATTATTAAAAGTCACATATAAATTCACACACAATTTCACAATCATGCCTCTCCTACAAGATCACAATAATGCCACACCTAGTGAGAAAATTCATTAGAGAACCAACAAATTATCTGACAATGAAGATTGGAGTACGCAATCTAAAGTTGGGGTTTCTTATAAACATAAATGAAGGCAACATCATCCCAACACATGAAAGCATAACTTACTTGATGACGATGAACCTCCACTGGCCACTACAAGCCTAATGCAAATACAAGAGGTTGTTCGAATATCACGTAGCATCGTAAAGAGAGCTGTCTACCCAGGCTCTATTTAAACAACTTCCATAATTTTTCAAAGGCTATGAATTAGATCCACATCAACATTTACAAGCCTTCTATGATGCCTATGCATGGAACAACATTGGTAATGGTTGGCAAAAACTCAAGCTCTTCCCTATGACACTCATTGGCCAAGCAAAAGTATGGTATAGATTGTTAAAACCAAATTCAATACGACGTTGGTCAACAATGGTAGAAGTCTTTAATGAAAAATATCAAACCTACACAAGAGTGTCAGCCTTGAGGAAACAAATCCAAGAGTGGAAACAAGCAAAACGTGAACCCTTGGACATGGCCTTAGAGAAAGATATTATGCACTATTGAACAACTGTCCAGGCCATGGGTTTATCGAGGAAAGGCTAATGTACCATATCATTTATGGGCTACGTAATGAAACAAGAGAGACCTTAGGAATGTATGCCCAAGGTCAACTATATGAACTACGAACCCATTAAATCCAAGATCTTATTAAGCAGGTAGCAAAAGAAGAAGGAGAAATGGCTAGATGGGAGAGTGTTGAAAAACATCAATGGGGCCAAAATCTCAACTTAACAAAGGTCCATGATCATAAAAAGGAGAAATCAACCTATCATAAGGAGAAAGAATCATCTTTGCCAATACAACAATCATTAGAAGAAGTCAAGGAAAATATCAATAAGATGTTAGAATGGACGTATCAAAAGTGTGGAGAACTTATCAACATTATTGGAGATAGAATTTTGACAACCCAAGAAGCAGGACAAAACATTAGACAATCAGAAAGAAGGGATAAGGAAAATAAGAGCTCAACTGCCAATCATATGTATGAACGCAACATATGCCTATATGATCACCCCAAGGGCCAATGCCCAATATTGTTACATTTACATGAGCATTAGGGAAACACGTTACATCCAAAGTTCGTATAGAGATAGTGTGTTCAATCATAGTGGCAACAATCCCAGTCATGGGGGAGACCACCACTAAACTGGAAACACCCTTCATATCATCTGAACCCAAATGCTTATCTTGTTCAACACCCTGTTTCTCCAACTGGGCCAACGCACTTTATTTCGCCACAGTACCATTCTCCTCAATACTATCAGCCCATGTCTTCAACACAACCATCGCCTTGTGCACCTTATACTCCTCCTAACTTTCAACATTCTCATTTTTCCCTCCTTCTACATCACCACCAACTGTTCCTAAGGTGTCTACACCACAGCAACAACCCCCAAACATTACTTGTGCTAATATTGCCAACGGTAGTGAGAGACTAGCAACATTGGAGACGTCCCTTTTTTAGACATGATCCTAAGAAGGGACAACATAATTCTGAGGTCACTTCATCCTCCAACTCAGCACAAGTCCAACACTGTGGTGCACCCTTATCTTCGAAGCCAACACCTCATGTTACTTCATTAGGGCCACCAATTAACACTCCAACAACTATATAGCCCAATGAACATAGGAATGGAGAGTGACAACCCGATCCTTACATACCATCTTCCAGTCACAAACATCATAGTGGATCAACTCTTTACCCAAGAACCACATCTTACAAATTTCCCCACTATACTTACTATAATCAGGTGTGTGAAATTTGATGGGGTAAGTACAGCCAAGTTCTAATATTTCCAACATGTAAGGATCCCCATCGTCATTTATTAATCCTTTCCATCCTTAACCATTTAGCTATGAGGGATATCCCTCATTCTAATTGCAAGCAGGATTAATAAATATTTTTCATTTTCTTTAATTTTACAACTTTTTTTTTTCCAATTTTCATTTTTCAACTTCTTCTTTTTGTCTTTTTGTCTTTTTATGTTTTTACAAGTAATCTTGTCTATGAATAAAACACTCATGTGGATTGTTGGCTGAGGTGTGTTCTATGTTATTAAGTCTCGAGCGATCAATTATTTGGATAGTGAGCCCATTACACCCACTCATCCATTCTACAAATAAGAGGTTCTGTTCAAGGGTACAGTGATATTCTTAACATTCTTAAAACTTAAAATTAATTTTGTGTTCATTGTACCCAGAATGAAGAAGGATGTACCAAGAGGGAATGATTAGGGTGTGACATCAAGGGGACTTGCAGATTCTCTTTGGTGACGTCTGTGGGAGTTGTCATGCAACGTGGTTGTACTAAGATCCTTGTAGATCTAACAAAAAATGGGAGTAAGAGTAATCAAACAGGCATTCAAAAATCCAATGCTATTCTAGGGGGTTCCACTGGAAAGGCATGCACCCATGCTTGAAGGTTGGCGGCTTCTCTGGATTCAATATTCAAAAAAAAGAAGAAAAGAGAAAAAGAGAGAGAGAGAGAAAGAAAACAAAAAGAAAACTGTCACAAAACAAAAATTACTCCTCCCTTAGATAAAATGCCAAGTGATCATACGCCTTGTTGTTTTGATGCTTTCATAGTTGCTCATCATGGGATGAAACAATGCGATGTCACTGATTAGAGGAATGGACTTGGTCCTGATCTTGGAATGATGAGTTAATGACATGTTAATCATGCTTTCCACGCAGGATTCACTGTGCCCTAGGTCGGTTACCTCATGTTCCACTCTCTACGATCCCTTCTATAGTTCATCTCATCTCACTGTTCGTGTAATTATGGCTCATGTCATGTGTAACATAAAAAACTTACCTCATTCTGGTGATATTTATGTATGTGTTCTTTGTGAAGTTAGTGTGAAGTTAGGTGCGATCAAAAGACCTTGGAGAGGTGAAGGACAAGTTCCTGTTGAATAACATGCAGAGTAGGAGGAATAATCATTTATTATCCACCAAGAAGACCCTGTTATTGTACAATTAAGGCAGGTGGAAGGAGGAGCTGCAGCAGCATCTGAATAGGGAAAATATCTTACATTGCCCTAAATTGTGTTCAAACCATCCATGAAAGGTCCATATTCACTATAGTGATCATGGAATTAAACTTTGGACCTTTCATAGAATTTGCTTCAGAGGCTGTTAGGGATCACCTCAAAGGGTCCCCATTATGGCCTACCCTCTTTGGAAGCGATGCCTGATACTTAGGGGAAATGTACCAATTTTGGCACATCAAAGAAGAAGACACCATAGTTAACATTTGTGGTGTGACTATTGATTTCTCTATTCAAGCCATTTTGGAAATATTAAACCTTCCAAATACAGTGCCAAAGGTCGCTTAGAACCAGTTGGACACTTTCAGAACTGAGCAACTTAATAGATTGTTGACAGAGAATAAAAGGGTGGCAGAAGAAAAAGAGAAGGCTGACTGGGATGCCTCTATGGCACAAGTGCAAACTTACGTGCATGCCAAGGCACTGAATGCCTTACAAGAGGAGAAACTCCAAGCCATACTTCAACGCCGTCAAATCCCAAGACCTGGAGCATAAGAAAAGGGAAAGACACACATGGAGGAGCCACCGCCACCAGGAACTACATGAGTTCCATCCAATTTTGTAATCATAGGATTTTCTTTTGTGTTGTGTCTCAATTTTGTTCTGACTCCACACTGCGGCATGAATCCATTCTAGCCAATCAATAATCCCATACCTATCAACTATGTAATCAATGGAGCTTATTCTCACTTTAACTTGAGGAAGAGTTTTCATTTAGTCATGGGGGTATGATAAGTCATGAATTTGCTGACAGACGTGATAACACACCAACGATATCACACCTGCGATATCTCAACCAACGCGATATCGCGTACGCAATATTGCAGCCTAACCACAATATCGCATACGCGATATCGTAGCCTGTCTCCTCATCTATAACTAAGAGGTAGATAGATTCGATAGATGGCTTTTTGTCAGTTTTAGTTTAAGTGTTTTATTTTCTTTCTCTCCCTTTTCCTCTCCGTGTATGTCCGTAGTGTGGTGATTGTAATTGCACGACATCCTTATTCGAGTGTGACGTACTTGGACATGCACATGACCAGAAATAAAGATCGAGATTACTTCATCATTGCAACATTCACGTAGTTTAATTAATTAATTAATTATTTGTTATTTACTACTTTCCTAGTTAATCTCTTCTCACCCTTATCTCATGTTAACACGCGGAATGAGTACGACTTGATTACGAGCATTTAAGTGTGACTACTTGGTAACCCAGTAGCGTACCTAGGATCTGCGCTTGGTAATCCCAGTAGTAGTCATGCACAAAGTCCAAGATGTGTATGGATAATCAAGGAACAAATGCTCATCGCACTTAGGCTAGTTTAGATTCTCTCTCACCCTTTCCCTCTTAGCTTAGTTAACATTACTTTCCATTGCCTTTAGGAGTAGTGTTAGATTAGGAACCACATCATACACCTCACTCTAGACTAAACCATACGTGACAAAGATAATACTAGTCCAGGTGGGAAGACAGTGAACTGCGACATGAGGCTAACTGTCNACATCTACCTCTACAAGTAGGTCCTCTTTTTCCTTTTCTTCTAAACTAACAAAGCAAAGATTATGAGTTGTATCATGTGTTGCATCTTACAATACAAGAGCTTCACAAATCATCATATCCACATTATTCTTGTCTTCACTAGATTTTACAATAGTTTTCACTTATTGGCTTGACTCAATTTTGTCTTCCGAGCAAGAAATTTTTTAACAGATATCTCTTTGTGCAGTTTTCATTATCAATAAAAAGTATTTAAATTTTGCTAAAAATTCTTAGATAACAAGCCTTGACATCATGCTTTCTCATTCTACTTTAGAAACTTCAATCATTTTCAAGTTTTGGACTTCTTGTCTAGATCCCATTGCAAAGTCTTTGAATCATGATGGAAATATGTGTTCTCGTATGCAAAAACCCTTGCTGCCATCACCTTGTTGTTATTGCCTCTATGCAAAACCCTTGCAGTCATCACCTCTCTACCTACCATAAGTTAAAAAAATAGATAAATTGGGTTCCGGGGGGGAGGGGGGTAATGGGGATGTGTCAAACCCTGAAAAGAAGTTTTATTAATAAAAGGTGTGTCGAATTCATAAATCACATTAAGTCACATAGACAAAAATATGGAAAACTAACAACATTGGGGATGAAACTCTGGGAGACATCTTCATAAATAACTATTTGCAAAAGGAAGAAATCCAATATGGGAAACCACTATCCAGCAACCAGCTAGCTTGTTACAAGAGAGAGTGGCAAAAATTTGGAAGAGGTTGATAGTGCTCAATAAAAGGTAGAGAGACCCTCCTATGGAGACTATAGTCAAATGTAAGGAGGGATGCTTCTATGTAGAGATTCTTGCTGAAGAGCATTGCTTGAGTGCACGGGTCCTTCCCAAGGTTGCAAAAGATGAATCAACTAATGAATATCCAATTTGAACTTTGATGCTTAAGATTTGAGTTGGAAATGAATGAGGCAAAATATTCGCAATTCTCTTGCATTGTTAGATGAAATTTATTAGAATAATCAATCCTTTGAAAGATAAGATTACATGTATGCTTCCAGATGTAATAAAGAATAATAGGCCTAATGACTTTCCACAGAAATTTAAAATTAGCCAAAGTGGTGGCTAAAAGGCCAAATATAACATCATCTTGAGATAGCTTGCATGTTGGAATTAATTTGGAAGCCCATGTCTACATATGCTGAGTGAAGGGCAAAGACAAAACACATGAGAAAAGTCCTCTTAACCACCATAGAGAGGGCAATTGGGACTACGAAACCCGAGATACTTGAGACATTTGCCCATATGTAAACCTTAATAAATGAGACACTAGAGAAACTGCTTAATTTTAGGGAGAGTTAGTAGTTTCAAAATATGTTGGAAGAGAGGGATCTAGAATTGTGCCAACTCTTGTTTGTCCCAAGACTTGTTACATCATTGAATGACACTTGATGAGTCATGTATAAGGTTAAAGGAGACATGTGGCTTGTAGGGTAGAAGTTTCAACCCATTAATCCATTGGAAGCCATGAAAAGTACTATGCATCAAACCGTCTAGCTACAAATGGTATTGAATGAAGGTATAAACTCAAGCTAGGAAATGGTGCATTACTGTAGACTTCCCATACAGATTATTAAACTCAGCCCTAGAAATTCATTGATCAGAAAGTTGAAGACAACTCAGAGAAATAACTCCCTTCCAATACTAGGAGGTAGCAACCTTAGCATTTGTAATGGCAAGGGGAGTAGGCAACAAAGGTAACTGCCAAGGACATAACTTAGAAAGAATAGTAGGGTTGATTGTGATATTCATCTAATCTATATATCGGTGAAGAAGTTGCTAAGCCCTTCAAATGCTTTTGAAAACATGAGATCCAAGAATAGTGATAGTATGGGGGTGAAGGATCTAGTTAACGAAATGGGTTCCTTTCCAAAAGGGCTTATTTTTGGGAAACACTTGTTGAAGCCTTAATTGGAGGAGAGTCCCAATGATGTCCAGAGCATCAAGATGTTGGACCAACCACTTGGCAACATCAAGATGTTGGACCAACCACTTTGCAACTAAGGTAATCCCATGCTTGAATGAGTTCAAAAGACCTAAGCCACCCTTGTTCTTAGGAAGAGTAACAATATTCTAAGAAACACGATGGAAGCCTTTCTAGGAGTCTTTAGAAGATGACATGAAGTCATGAAATAATCGTTCAAGCTTCTAATAAGTAGCTTGGGAGGGAGCACAACATGAAGAGTAATACACATGGGTAGATGCACATATAGATTTACCTACAAGGTACTTCCCAGCTAGAGTAAGGGGTTTAGTTTTCCATTTTTTGAGTTTATTTTGAATATGAAAAATCACATGCTCCCAGAGAGCAGAGGTAGAACCTCTAAAGTGGAAGGGAATGCCCAAAATCTTAATGATGTCTTGATCTTGGAGAAGCTACCAATTAAAGTTGGTCACATGACTATAGTTATTGGTAATGCTATAGACAGAAGATTTGTTCCTATTAATAATGGAGCCTGAGAGTGAGCAATATTGCTTAACCTAGGATAAGAGCTGGTGCAAATTATTAGTAGTGTTTTGAACAAGAAAAAAGGAGTCATCAGTGAAATGCATGTTAAGAAGCTAATGTTGAGCTGAAGAGAGGCGAACCCTAGTGATTACTTCATTCTTAATATCATAATTTAATTGATGATAGAGAAAGTCAACTACAATGATGAATAGGTAAGGGGCAAGACAACATCCTTGTCACACTAACCGATGGATAAGAAAGGGAGAAGTGATGCCAAAGGTATTGGCTATTCTTGTGGTAGCATCTGAGAATAAACATTTTACTATATGAAGAAACTTAGGGCCAAACCCAAGTTTAGTCATGGTTTGCAGAATAAAGTCCCACTTTATGTTGTCATAGGCCTTGGCATAGTCAATCTTTAGTAGGAGAATATCTTGACCATCATCCTCCACCCACTTGAGACATTTCCACACAGCGATCATGTTGTTTAAAATATATCTACCAGGAACAAATCTTATTTGCTAGGGAGATATAATTTGGCCAAAAAGTCTTTTCAGTCGTAGAGATAAGCACTTGGCCCAAATTTTATACACCATGTTAAGAAGGTGATGAGTGGCGAGATACCCCTACACTCAACCATATGAATACAAGCGTTTTCATGCGCGATCCAGTCGAACTCCATAGACGGACTAGTTGTGGCAGCTAGATCGTTAACCGTAGGTCGCAGTTCACTATCTTCCCACTTGGACTAGTATTATCTTTGTCACGTATGGTTTAGTCTAGAGTGAGGTGTATGATGTGTTCCTTAATCTAAATGCTACTCCTAAGGCAATGGAAGATAATATTAACTAAGCTAAGCTAGGAGATAAAGGGTAAGAAAATCTAATCTAGCCTAAGTGCGATGAGCATATGTTCCTTAATTATCCGTATACATCTTGGACTTCATGCATGACTACCACTGGGATTATCAAGCACAGATCCTAGGTACGCCACTAGGTTACCAAGTAGTCACACTTAAATGCTCGTAATCAAGTCGTACTCATTCTGCATTACTAGGAGATAAGGGTGAAAGAGACTAACTAGGAAAGTAGTAAATAAAAATTAATTAAATAAATAACAAAGTGAATGCTGCAATGATGAAGTAATCTCAATCTTTATTTCTGGTCATGTGCGTGTCCAAGTATGTCACACTCGAATAAAGGATGTCGTACAATTACATTCACCACACTGCGGGCAGACACTAGAAAATAATCTAACTTTGGAGGGACAAAATTGCCAGAGTCTAGCTACAATTTACTCTCTAATATTTCAAAAAAGGGAGAGCTTCTTCTTATTTATAGACATTGTGACGGACAACGATATCGCGTATGCGATATCGCATGGGAAGATGCAATATCATGTACGCGATATCGTGGCCCATGCGATATCGTGTTCCATCATACCCCCACAACTGAATAAAAACTCATCCTCGAGTTATAGTGATTACATAGTGGATAGGTATGGGATTATTAAATGGAAAAATAATGAAATGATGTCACAGTGTGGGAAGAAAATAGAAGAAAGACACAACACAGAAAATGCTACAACTACAAAAACTTGGAACTCATGTAGTTCCTGGTGGTGGTGGCTCCTCCATTGGCACTTTCCCTTTGTCATGTGCTCGAGGCTTTGAAGCTTGATGGTGTTTAAGTATGTCCTGGAGCTTCTCCTCTTCAGTTTGAGGATCTTGTGCCATCCATGCTAGTGTTCCAATGTTTGACGAAGTCAGCACTTCCCACGGACAGGGGAGTTGCGGGAACATTTGGTTAGCCTTGACATACCAAGCCGTGAACACCCGTTGTTCCTCCTCATAGGCTCTAGCTTTATCCTTGTATTCATGAAGATCTATTAGCCATCGAGCCAAGTTGGTTGCAACATCTTTCTATCCCTGGTAGCTGGCTTTTACCACCTCAAGTTTAAAATTTGCAACATCCAATTTTTCCAATAGCTTCTTGCATTCTACGAATTTTGCTTCGTATTTGATGTGGGTGGAAGCTACCTGCTGCTCAAGATCTATTCTCGGATGTCCTGCTATTAACATGGCAAGGTTGGCATATCTAAGGTTTGCCAACTCCATGTACTTTGTCAAGTCCTGAATCTACAAGTCTCGGTTCTTAACTTCTGCTTGGTGGGCAAAGGTGTATGTGTCCAATATGGCTTCCCAATTAGTGTGTTGAGCACTGATAGTGTTGATTTGGGCCTTGGCCATATGGATTTCCTTTTCAAGGATCTATTTATACATCCCCACTTGATTGCGGAAATGCTCCTTTAGCTTCTCATGTCGTTTAGCCTCATTCTGCCACGCGCTTATTTCAATTGCTGACTTTTGACGAATAGCACGTACCTCCTCCATCGAGAGGGTTCGATTTTCTCTGGCTAAATGGCTTACGTCTTAGTTGACCTGGATGAATTATTCTCATAATTAATGAACTTGTTCATCGAGAATGTTCTTTTGCTTCTCTATAGTGGTCAACCGAAGATTTTCTGCAACCAGCTGCTTGTTTTCTTCTTCTAAGGCCTTGAGTGCCTTAAGATGCACATGGGTTTGCGCTTCTACTATAGGGGCATCCCAAACAGCTTTCTCCTTTTCATCTGCCACCCTTTTATTCTCTGTGATTAGCTTTGTTAGTTGCTTGGTTCTAAATTTTTTTAGCTGGTCTATGGGAACAAATTGCAGAGGGTCCCGCTGTGCTGCTTATAAGGCCATGAGATGCTCTTGTAGTTTCTGCACTTTAGCTTCAGCATGCTCAACCCTTACCTCTGATAAGACTAGCTTCCCCTTTGTGGAAATGAGGTCTGATTGAATTGCTGTGACATCCTAAGGGATGTCAAACAGGAACTTCATTACTTGTCCTATTTGAAGCAATCGATCAAGCACATCCTCATGTTCTGCAGGAGTCATTGAGGTTCTGACTAGAGTTTGAGCATCCCATGCTCCTAAGAGATTTGCTAGTGGCACAACAGGTACGTTGAAGGATTCTTTGATGTGGTTAGTGATCACTTCAGTAGCTCCCTTGATATTTTGGTGTTACATGACCACCACGGTGGCCCCTTCACTAGTCTCTAACTGCATCTAAAAAGATGCCGCATTTCTTGAGATCTATTATGACCATCTACTTTCCCCTCCTCCTGTTTGAATGGATACTTTGCCCCTTGTGCAATCTAATGAAATCGTAGGTTCTATGGCATCATCAATAACATGGAAAAGGTTTGCGTCATCACGACTTCCTCAACTGACCATCTCAGCGATGGCTTTAAGATGGCTCATTGACGGTCTGTAGTCTTGTGGTGGTGGTGGTTGATCCTGGCTTGTGCTAGGCCTTGCTTCTCGTTGTTGGCTGGGACCCATGGCTAGGAGTTGACTGGGTCCAGCCATTTGTTTTTCTTCTTATTCTGGTCCCAACTCTTCGCTAGTGCTTTTTCTTAGAGCTGGCGCCTTTAGTAATTCAGCGTATGAAGCAGTTTGGGCTTTTTGAAGGATGTCATTGGTGTATCCCTGAATACCAGCATGTTGGCAAAGCCTTCTAATAAGACAAGGGAAAGGCAGCTCCATCTTCCCTATCTTTCATTCTTCGAACCGCATCAGGATCTTTGTTAAATATAGATGGGGTAGGTTTGCGTTAACCTTTCCCATTAACACTGCACATCCTCTAGCTGCATACGTCGATATCCTTTTAAAGCCCTTTGTGGGAAAGAGGTGATATGTTCCAATTTTGAAGTAAGCCCTCTCTTCCATCGTCAATTCACCAAATGCTTTATCTCTGCCATAAGCCTTCTCCAACCAATCCTTTCGCACATCAGCATCTGAATGGGTGGATAACTGAGCAACTTGGGGCCCTATATTCAGAAGGTTTAACACTTTTGAAATGGCCTACACAGAGAAGTCAACTGTCACACCACAAATATTAATAGTGGTGCCTTGCTCTCTATTGTGCCAAAATTGGTACATCTCTCCTAGGTACCAAGCACCACTTTCAGAGAGGATAAGCCATAAGAGAGACCCCTTGAGGTGATCCCTAACAGCCTCAAGAGCGAACTCTGCAAAAGATTCGAAGTTTAACTTCACAATCACCACAACGAATGTGGACTTCTCATAGATAGCCTGAACACAATCTTGGGGCAATGTGAATTGTTGTCCCAGTTCAGGTGCTACAACGGCTCCTCCTTGTACCTGTCTGAACCATCTGGTAGGAGGTTCGTCTTGATGGATGCTGAATGATTACTCCTCTTGTTCTGCATGTTGTCCTATAGGACCTTGTCTTCCACCTCTCTCAGATCATTTCTTTCCACCTTGAGCAAGACCCTTATGTTGTCCACATTTTGGAGCCATCTGCAATCACACGAGCCAAGCATTAGTAAGGTTATTTTTAAAGTTAAGTTATACCTTACTACTTTTCTTTATTAATGATTGTATGTTATTATGTGTGATCATGCTCGAATTTTGTAATAATGAGTCCTGTGACTTAGGTGGTTGTCATTGTAGTCTCTTGGTATACCTAAGGATTAAATGATTTTTAGGCACAATTATTCTAAGTGTTATAGTTAATTACCCTAATTGATGTCCTTTGGGCGATGATAAATTTCAAAAAAGTTAGGCACTTTTCGGCAAGTGTCTCTCCCCCATGACTAAGCTGAAACTCTAGGTTCAAGCAGGTTTAAACGGAATTAAAATCGGAGTATCAACGAGCGAGATATGAGTCAAAAAGCAAGGGTCACTCAATCGCAAGTCGTAGAGAAAAATTTCAAAAACTCCCCCTGTGTGAATGGAAAAATGATGCTAATTGTTGCGGGGGGTACCTATTTATAAGTGGCGGGGACACGATATTGAGTACGATACATCGCGTATGCGATATCTCGTCCCTGGTGATGTGAGACACCATGAAAATACCAATTTTTTAAAATGATTTTCTTGAAATTAATGTTGGAAATTGAGGACATTGACTATGATCAAGATGTTCTAGGGCAATTTCATTATGTCAAGAGGCACCATTAATGATGACGATGTGGATTTTATCAATAAAACCTTGGGTGGTAAGAAAAAGGGTAGGTAATGGTACATAGGAACATTGAAATTCAGAGGGATAATAGTCAGGGAAAGAAAATCAATCAAAAAATTAAGTAGAGGGTAAGAAATTATGTGTGTGAGCTATGTCCTAAGTGAAGATTACAAAAGATTACACAAGTGGGTCCTCCCCAAAGCAGGTTTCAACCTATAATGCCCTTGTGTAATCACACTTAAAGTGTCTGTGGGCATTAAAAGGGTTAAATGTAATCTGCACTAACTTCACAAAACACACACATGTAAATATCACCAGAATGAGATGAAAATTCTATACTACACGGGTCACGAGCTATAATTATACGAACAGTGAGATGAGATGAAGTAGAGAAAGGGATCGTAGAGATTGGGACATGAGGTAACTGACCTAGGGCACAGTGAATCCTGCATGTAAAGCATGATTAACGTGTCATCAACCCATCATTCCAAGATCAAGACCAAGTCCATTTCTCTAAACAGTGACATCGCATTGTTTCATCTCATGATAAGCAACTATGAGAGTACCACAACAACAAGGTGTATGATCACTTGGCATTTTATTCAAGGGAGGAGTGACTTTTTTTTGTGGTACTTTTCTTTTCTTTTCTTTCCTTTTTCTCTTTTTTTTTTCTTTTGAACTTTACTGAATCCAGAGAAGCCATCAACCTTCAAGCATGGGTGCATGTCTTTCTAGTGGGGCCCCCTAGAACAGCCTTTGATTTTTGGATGCCCTTTTGATTACTCTTACTCCCAATTTTCGTTAGATCTACAAGGATCTTAGTACAACCAAGTTGCATGATAACTCCCACAGAGGTCACCAAAGAGAATCCACAAGTACCCTTGATGTCACACCCTAATCATTCCCTCTTGGTCCATCCTTCTTCATTCTAGGTACAATGAACACAAAATTAGTTTTAAGTTTTAATAATTTCAAGAATATCACTGTACCCTCGAACATAACCTCTTATTTGTAGAGTGGATGAGTGGGTGTCATGGGCTCACTGTTCCAAATAATTAATCACTCATGACTTAATAACATAGAACACACCTCAACCAACGATCCACATGAGTGCTTGATTCGTAGACAAGATTACTTACAAAAACGTAAAAAGACAAAAACACAAAAAGATAAAAGATAAAACAAAAAGTTGAAAAATGAAAAACTGGAAAACAAAAAGTTGTAAAATTAAAGAAAAATGAAAAATATTTATTAATCCTGCTTGTTAGTGGAATGGGGGATATCCCCCATAACTAATTGGTTGTGGATGGCAAGGATTAATAAATGAAAGATGAGGATCCTTGCATGTTGGAAGTATTGAAACTTAGCCATACTTATCCCCTCAGGGTTCACACACTTGATTATAATAAGAATAGTGGGGCAATTTGTACGATGTAGTCCCTGGATAATGAGTTGACCCACCATAATGTTTGTGACCATTAGATGGTATGCAAGGATTAGGATGATGCCTCCCATGGTTGTATTCATTGTGCCATATGGTTGTTGGAGTGTGAGTTGGTGGCCTTGATGGAGTTACATGAGGTGTTGGGTTTGAAGGTAAGGGTGCACCATAGGGTTGGACTTTTGCTGAGTTGGAGGATTTAGTGGCCTCGGAATTGTGTTGTACCTTCTTATGGTCATGTTTAAAGAAGTGGCGCTTTTGATGTTGTTGAGGTTTCTCACTGTTGTTGGTAGTATTAGCACAAGTAACGTCCGTGGGCTGTTGCGGTGGTGCAGGCACCTTGGAAACAGTTGGTGGTGATGTGGAAGGAGGGAAAGAATGAGAATGTTGAAAGCTAGGGGGAGTATAAGGTGCACAAGGTGGTGGTTGTGTTGGAGGCATAGGTTGATAGTGTTGAGGAGAATGGTATTGTGGTGAGATAAAGTGCGTTGGTTCAATTGGAAAAACAGGATGTTGAACAAGATAAGCATTTGGGTTTGGATAATATGAAGGGTGCCTCCAGTCTAATGGTGGTCTCCCCCATGAATGGGATTGTTGCCACTATGATCGAACACAATATCTCTGTATAAACTCTGGATGTAACGTGTTTTCTCAATGCTGATGTAGATGTAACAAGATTGGGCATTAGCCCTTGGGGTGGTCGTATAGGCATATATTGCATTCATATGTATGATTGGCAGTTGATCACTTATTCCCTTCATTCTTTTTTTCCGATTATCTAATGTTTTGTCCTACTTCTTGGGTTGTCAAAACTCTATCTCCAATATTGTTGATAAATTCTCCACACTTTTGATACGTCCATTCAAACATCTTATTGATCTTTGCCTTGACTTCTTCTAATGTTTGTTGTATTGGCAAAGATGATGTTTCCACCTTGAGATTTGTTGATTTCTCCTTTGTATGATCATGGACCTTTGTTAAGTTGAAATTTTGGTCCCATTAATGTTTTTCAACACTCTCCCATCTAGCTAATTCTCCTTCTTCTTTTGCTACTTGCTTAATAAGCTCTTGGACTTGATGGATTCATAGTTCGTATAGTTGACCTTGGGCATATATTCCTAACATCTCTCTTGTTTCATTACGTAGCCCATTAATAATATGGTACATTAGCCTTTCCTTAGAAAACCCATGGCCTAGACAGTTGTTTAACAGTGCACAATATCTTTCTAAGGCCATGTCCAAGGGTTCATGTTGTGCTTGTTTCCATCCTTGGATTTGTTTCCTCAAGGCTGACACTCTTGTGTAGGTTTGATATTTTTCGTTAAAGACTTCTACCATTGTTGACCAGCGTCGTATCGAATTTGGTTTTAACAATCGATACCATACTTTTGCTTAGTCAACGAGTGTCGTAGGAAAGAGCTTAAGTTTTTGCCACCCATTATCAATGTTATTCCATGCGCAAGCATCGTAGAAGGCTTGTAAATGTTGATGCAGATCTAAGTTATAGCCTCCTGAAAATTTGGGAAAGTTGTTTAAATCGAGCCTAGGTAGATGGCTCTCTTTACGATGCCTACATGAGATTCGAACAACCTCCTGTATTTGCGTTAAGCTCTTACTGGCTAGTAGGGGTTCATCGTCATCTTGTAAGTTATGCTTTCGTGCATTGGAATGACGTTGCTTTCACTCATGTTTATAAGAAACCCCCACTTCAGGTTGTATACTCCAATCTTCATCATCATATAGTTCGTTGGTTCTCTAATGAACTTCCTCACTAAGTGTGGCATTATTATCGTCTTGTAGGAGAGGCATGGTTGTGAAATTGTGTATGAATTTATATGTTACTTTTTATAATTATTTCTTTCTAAAGGATATATTGTTAAGTCCCTATACAACGACCTTGTATGATATAACTAATCTAGATAACTAGCACCGTCCCCGGAAATGGCGCCAATGATGAGTGGCGAGATACCCCTACACTCAACCATACGAATACGAGCGTTTTCACGCGCGATTCGGTCGAACTCTACAGACGGACTAGTTGTGGCACCTAGATCGTTAACCTTAGGTCGCAGTTCACTGTCTTCCCACCTGGACTAGTATTATCTTTGTCATGTATGGTTTAGTCTAGAGTGAGGTGTATGATGTGTTTCCTAACCTAAATGCTACTCCTGAGGCAATGGAAGATAATATTAACTAAGTTAAGCTAGGAGAGAAAGGGTAAGAAAATCTAATCTAGCCTAAGTGTGATGAGCATCTGTTCCTTGATTATCTGTACACATCTTGGACTTCGTGCACGACTACCACTGGGATTACCAAGCATAGATCCTAGGTACGCCACTGGGTTACCAAGTAGTCACACTTAAATGCTCGTAATCAAGTCGTACTCATTCCGCGTTACTAGGAGATAAGGGTGAGAGAGACTAATTAGGAAAGTAGTAAATAACAATTAATTAAATAAATAACAAAGTGAATGCTGCAATGATGAAGTAATCTCGATCTTTATTTCCAATCATGTGCGTGTCCAAGTATGTCACACTCGAATAAAGGATGTCGTACAATTACATTCACCACACTGCGAGCAAACACTAGAAAATAATCTAACTCTGGAGGGACAAAACTGCTAGAGTCTAGCTACAATCTACTCTCTAATATTCCAAACAAGGGAGAGATGCTTCTTATTTATAGACATTGTGGCGGATTGCAATGTCACGTATGCGATATCGCAGGGAAAGACGTGATATCGCGAGGGATGCGATATCGCGGCGGACGTGATATCACGTCCCATCAGAAGGGTTATAGGATGCTAATTGGAGATACAGGTAGGATTTCCAAATTTAGGAAGGAGGCAAATAATCCCTTGATTAAGATTGGACCCAAGGGAATCAATAATGATAGCCTCTTTGATAACTTGGAGAAGGCCATTTCCCACCAAATCCCAATGATTTTGAAAAAATTCAATGGGGAATTGGGAGCCTTTCCATGACTCAACTTGGAACAAGCTACCTAAAGCTCCTCTTTGGTGATATCGGCATCCAAAATTTACGACATGGTAGAATTGATAAGTCTAGGATAATTGAGGGTAGCAACCTCAAATGATGATATGTCCATAGGGGTAGTTGCAAATAGGGTTTCATAATGGTTTTTGAGGAATGTGAGAATACTATTGTGGTCAATGATGGTGGAGTCATCATTGGAGATTTTATCTAAAGAATGTGAGGAAGAAGAGCTATTTAGATACTTGAAAAACTCCTTATAGTGTTCATCTTGAATATTTAACTAAGTGAGTCTGCTTTTAGTTAAGGCACTTTGTGCTCTATACACCTCCCAATGTTGGAAGGCTACCTAGGCTCTAACTAACTCCTCATGAACAGGAGTGTTGAAGGGATCTTAAGCTAATTTGTCAGTTAGATGTTCAATAGTAAGGTGAATGTTGTTGTACTCTTGTTTAGCCTAAGCAACCATTGCCTTACCATACGAATGAGCAAAGTTCCACACTCTACAAGAAGGACGATGCCATGACTAAATCCAACCCACCTAATTTAAGGGTCGAGGCTTGACATTCAAAAGGTTAGAGAGAAAAAGTTGGGCAGAAGGGAAAGAGAAATAGTAGTTATGTAGCCAGAAAAGATGGAATTTATGTCGATGGTTGCTACCATGAATCTAGATAGATATAGAGATGGGAAGATGGTCTGATAAGGTGGCATGATGATGAACAATGGTAGCGGAGAAGGCTTGTCAAAAAGAGAGGATGGAAAAATAGAACTTGTCTAACCTACTGTAGATGCATGCCTATCCAATACATAGATTGCTCCAAGTACATCTGTGAAGGGGATCACTAGCAGAGGCATCCATCCCATTTAGGAAGTAGAACTTTTTCTTAAAGGCAAACTATGTTTGATACTCAAAATTTGGCAGTTGAAAAAACACCCCCTCCAAAGCTTATCTTAAGGGAATTTTATCATATTAAAATCTCCAAAAAATCCAAGGTATTGGAGGAAGAGAATTAGCGAGTTCTTGCCATAGGAGAGCATGTTCTGTACAATTGTTAAGGGCATAAATTGAGCAAATACTGAAAGGGCCATGCAAGGAAGAGAGGGTAGCCCAAGAAACTCTATGGAATTAATTGGAACCACTTTGAATTGTTTTATCCTTCTAGTAGGTTAAGAAGATAATGGCAGCTCCTCCTTTCCGACTCATGTGGGATGTAGAAAGAATTGAGGAGTGAGGGAGAAACCAATGGGTTGAAAGAGATAAATGATTTGCTGAAATTTTAATTTCTTAAAGGAGAATGAAATCTAAAGAAATATCTAAACTAGAAAAAAAGTTGCCTACACACTTTTGTTGAAGCCTATAAGTAAGGCCTTGGATGTTCTATGATAATATATTCATGGGGAAGTAGAGGACATGTCGAATGAGAGATCAACAGAAGGTTCGAAAGTCGAAGTATCCACTTCCATTGTCTGTGAAAGAATGGCAAAGAAGTTGTTTGTAATGATAGGGGCCACGAAAGTGTTTAAAGGAGAGAAAGTGGAGGGTGGAGTTATAAGGGAGGAAGCTTTGACTTGTTTCCTTCCACTACTTGTCATAAACTCCTCACCCAAGACGAAGTCCTTGAAGGACTTTGAGGGGATGCCATGTGCTGAGGTGTGTGCATCCAACTGTAGCGCTTGTGCCTTGGTGAGGCTGGACAAAGAGAAAGACTTTGGAGATGTTTTAGAAGAGGATTTGAACCTAAAGGATTTTGATGGCAGACGGGAGGATGTGTCTGGGGATTGGGTTTTTTGAGACATGGTGGATTATTTTTTTCCTAGCTAAGAAGGGACACGCTGAGATATGATGCTCGGCCCAATGACAGTAGTTGCACAAGTTTGGAAGATAGAAGTAATCGAATTTTTGGATAAAGAGTTTTCCATGGACTACAAGGGTTAATAAGGTTTTTCTATGAGCTATATCGAGTTGGATACAGAAGCGACGAATTTGAGTTCCATTGATCACAATACTATGTTTAGAAATAATTGGACTAAGGGTACTTACGATGTTCCTCTTTACAGATGAAAAAATGAGCAAAAGATTTGGCAATTTCACATAACATGGAATTGTGTTATATGCTAAGTCATTAACATTAAAGTCAAATCTCTAGGCATGCACAATTAGAGTGGGATTCCAAGTTGGAAATTTTTTTTGCTAGAGAACCTTTTTAACCTGAAAGGCCTCGGATAGTTTTGCCAGAATAAAGTTCTGAGCATAGTAATGGGCATGAGAAACTTGAATGCTCTATGGCAAAAAGAGATTTTGAATTTGCATGTTAATGCTCAAGGACCTTGGTAGAAACCCCATTATTTGAAGAAAAATAAAATGCATAGCAAAATCTTTAGAAACTTCTTCAAAAATATCATTCGGAAAAAGAAATCTATTGTGGGCAAGTTAGAAGAACTTTCCTGATGTAGAGCAGAATCGAAAGAATTTGCCATTGTAGAACTGGCATGACCTAGCCGCCTACTACAATGCCAAACCCCATGACAATGACACAGAACAACACCACCAGCCACCACACCAACCCATGAGGAGAGAGCAACATCAGCTGCACCAAAAGTAGTTGTAGAAGAAACCCTTAGATATTGCCACCACCAACGCAACAACATCCTCCACAACCTAGCAAGTAGTAGCAGCGGCAGCCCTTGCCTAGCCAGCAACAACAACATCACAATGCAAACCCCGTTGCCCATCGAAACCGTCGCCCCATAGCCATTGAAGCGCAACGTAGCCCAAGAAGCCAAGATCATAGAGCAACATAGTAGTAGAAAACCGAAACCAAAAACTGAAAAGCCAAAACACAACAAAAAGCCAAACTAGAGGAGCTGTTGTGTAGCACAATAGACCATGCGAACCCCGTGACCCCGAGACTACAATGCAGTCCCAGGTGCACAACGGTTCACCCAACAGTCAATTGTGAAGGTTTGAATAAGAGATAAACGATCAATTGTGAAGGTTTGAATAAGAGATATGTAGCAAAATGTCGCAAAATTTGACCATAAAATGACTCATGTCTAAGGCTCATAGCTCACAGTAGTATGGACCATAGTTTCGATTCCTGTAGACACTTCTAATTGAGTTATTTATCTTGTCTCATGATACAACCACCCCACAATGGACCAAACTACGACCACACCACAATGGACCAAACTACGATCACATTCATTGAAGGTCAATACATTGACCCTGTTGATAGGATGGTTGAGAAATAAATGAAAGTAAATGTCAGTCCGTGAAAGAGTTCAGAGAATTAAATATGGGCCGTTGGTCGTTATTATGTGTGAAGATGCTTTCTCAGGAGGCATCAGCATTGACGCATATTTGTATTTGAATATGCCAAAGTTATGTGTCTTGTCTCGATGGGGGATACGAGTATTTTGATTTTGCCATCTGTTGCCGAGCTTGTTTTTCTTAAATCACTGTTCGAACACCTCTGTCAATACACCATCACTATGCACGAACAGACCATGCTAAAATAATTATGCAAGAAAATTATTTCCGAGAATTATCCATTATAAAACAAGTCTACATTAGTATTAATGTACAAATCATGTACATGGAATTACTAAAACCTATATGCCGCAGAGGATTCCAGGAACATCCAATATAATATTCTAACACTCTGAACAGGTCGCACTTGAATCAGATCCACTATCTGCCACTGTCCTCCTTAACGTCAATGGAGTAAGGCTTGGAAGGAGTAGCCAGATTGCTGGTATCAGAGGAAAAAAGGACAAGGCTATTAGGTCCAGAAACTAGAAAAGCTTCAAAGGATTTGGGCACAGGAGGCAGTTCATCAGGAATCGGCAATGAACCTTCTAAAACCTGCAACACATGTTTCATGGAAGGTCTCTGGTGCTCAGAGTCCTGAACACACCACAGGGCCATAACACAGGCCCTGCTCACTTCCTCCTCATCAGCCATGCCAAGCAACCTGCGATCCAACACTCTGATGGCATTTCCTTTGCTAATTTGCTCTGCTGCCCAAGTAGGGAAGAAGAACAGAGGATCTTCACTCTCCTGGGAACAAGGGTCATAGCCAAGGTTCCTGTGGCCTGAAACAATTTCAAGAAGCATCATGCCAAAGCTGTAAACATCAGCCTTCGGAGTAACTGGATTCCCTGATAACCACTCTGGAGCAAGGTACCCTCTGGTTCCTCTTATGGTGGTCAGAACCCTGCTCTGCTCCCTACCCACAATCTTGGCCATGCCAAAATCTGCTATCTTGGGGGAAAAATCAGAATCCAGAAGTATGTTTTCTGGTTTTATGTCACAGTGGATTATTCTTTCCCTACATTGTTCGTGAAGATACACAATTCCTCTAGCAATCCCCAGGATTGTGGAGAACCTGGTGTTCCAGTTCAGGAACATGTCAGATTTTGGGTGCTGGGGATTGAACAAGATTGAGCCCAAGGATCCATTGGGCATGAATTCATAAACCAGGAGGAGCAAATTTGTTTTGGGTTCTGCACAATACCCAAGAAGCCTTACAACATTCATGTGATGGATGTTTCCTATGGTTTCTACCTCCATTCTGAACTGTTTCTCACCTTGATTTGATCTGTAACCTTCCAACATCTTCACTGCTATTGGGGTATTGTCCGAGAGAAAGCCTTTGAAAACCGAGCCGAAACCTCCTCCTCCAAGCCGGTCTGAGAAATTCATAGTGGCTGCCTGCAAATGCTTATACGAATAGATTACAAGAGACCCCAGTGTACGAGGTTTGTTTTTTTGACTTCTCCTCATCCATACTATAACCAGCACAACTATGGTGCATATAACGATAAGTGCAGAACCAACAATTCCTGCAATAGCACGAACGGGTATCTTGGAACCTTTTGATGAAGGTTTGGAATTTGACAGATCCTTGGGATTGATCCTTACAAAAATGCTAGAGTCTAAAGAGGAATTTTGGAGATTAAGGAGATCAGAGTACCAGACATACCAGGATCCATTTTGGTCAAATCCATATGCTGTGCAGGAGCAGTTTTTCAGGCAATTTTCTCTGCAGAGATCATCCGACAAATCCCCCTTTTGCTCCTGGAGAACTCTAATCCCTCCACTAAACAGGGACTCTTCTTGACCTTGAAGCTCCAAGAAACCATCAGATCCTTTAGGGCAGTTCAATGGTGTCTTTCTTTTGCAACCTTGAGACCAGTCCTGAGAATTCCACTGGTCAGGCTCCTTGGGCTCAAAACCCTCCAAGCAAGTGCAGAACTGGGAATTGAAATTGTTGCAGTAGCCATAGGCACCACACAGGCCGTAAGAATGACACACAGTCGATGGACTGGCACAGAAGGTGTTCCACTCGTTGTTGCTTCCTAGAACTGATATTCGGGATGTCCCAGTGCTTTGAATCACAGCTCTGATGATCGCTGTTGCTGGATTTGTAGAGTATATGTAATACTTGTTCCCATCGTCATGATTCAATCGGTATCTGAGGAAATGTTGCTGGGCCATTTCGGTTATTTCTGGGAAAATGTTTGAGCTTTCGTTGAAAGGACCACTGTCCCAATATTTTACAGAGCTGTTCCAAAGTAGTATCATGTTGGAAGTGTTTGTTGATGGGTCTATTTCCCAAGTATAAAGTCCTGTACCTGGATCAGTTGGGCTTCTCCAAGAAGTGAGCTTGGTGTTCATGGTGAACTTCATGCCTGGCATCCATGTGTCCCCTGGCTCAGCAAAGCTCTCCCACAAAATCTCAGTCTTGTTTTCCACTCCTTTCAACACCAAGTTCCCTGAATGCAAAAAGATTATTACCTCATCATACCAGAAGAAATCCAGAACAAAACAAATGATATTCTGCAAAAGTAACAACTTAAAAACAAATTCAAAAAAATGTATTTTTAAATTTCTATGGACAACAGTGGTAACTTGTGAACTTAGCAAATAATATGGACATTTATTTTGGGTTTTGTATATAAGAACTTCATAAAAGTTGTGCGTTTGGAAACTTACCATCGTCTTGAATGACAGCCTGAGAAGCTTTTCTGACTATGCTGTTATTGCTTTTCCAGACAAGGGAATCTTTATAGGAGAGCTGAAGAAATCCTTCCTCTGTGATATTGAAAACAGCCGATGCAGAATCAGGCAGAGGCCTATCTCTATTTGCAACCCAGATGACAGTAAACTCAGGAACCCATGCATAGCTTATGCCCAAATACCATCTATCTGTGCTGTTGTTGGTGCTGTACTTGAAGAATCCTAGATTGAATGTGCCATTCTCCGATGTTCTGCTCTGATTTCCCATAAGTGATTCACCCATTTGAAGACTGCTGGAGCCCCAACAAGGATTCAAGAACAAGAAGATGATGGAAATAAGGCAAACAAACGGCAAACAGACTCCCATCTTTCTGCAAAAGGATCGAAATCCAACAAACCCAGAACGATTTATGGTGTCTTATATAGGATGAGCCCTTAGTCCCATCTCATATTATCCACAAAGGCGTGTTGAATGACTCCATGCTCCATTGACCTGTTTCCGTCGCCAAAATCAACCACGATCCTTGACTCTCGTTTGCTCTAAGCACTAATTTTCGTACTCCGAAATCATTGCCTTTTGCTGCGGCGTCATGTTGAATTCATATTGCGTTTTTGTCGTATGATGGACTTCTGAACGCCTCACGCACCCATGAAAAAGGCCTTTTCAGTTTTTATTCACGTTTTTTCAAGCCAGTCAAAAAGTTTCAGTTTACGAAATTGGTTGTGGGAGAGCCATTTGTATCTACGGTGATGCAAAAGTCGTGCTATTGCTAAGGCAGTTAAAAGGGCGTATTCAAGAGGCCACAAAAGTAAAGGTTTGTTTAAGTATGTCCGGTAAAAATATCTCCACTTGCAGCACGTCTTAAAAGACTTAAAACCACCGTTACAACGGAGCAGTTTACCTGTACATGTGTTGTTTGGCTTTACAAAGGAATAAATCAGAATATGGAAACTTGAAGCGGAAAATTTTTATTAAATGGTTTCTATAATAAACAAATAAAAATTTAGAGTCTTACAAGCTTAAAAAAAACTTAAATACATATGGTTTTGTTTCCAAAAAAAATTGGGAAAACATAATTGCGGATTAGAGTAATGAAAATGAAAAAAAAAAAAACAGTTTTTCTGTTGGGTTTTGAAAGTTTGTTTTTCAACTTTTATAAAATAAAAATAAGGATAAAAAATTTTAAAAATGTGTAGTGGCAAAGTTTTAAAAAAGAAAAAATTTTCAGTTGTAAAGTGATGAGGCATGTTCATGTTGGTTGCATCAACGTAGGGTCAACTATGTTGACACATTAGCATTGACACATAGACAATAAATGCTTGTATAAATATGCACATCAATTACATTTAGGATACCATTTTTTTTAATCATAGTGTGGTGAAGCTCTTGCAATTTATTTTCATGAAAATTAAAACTTGTCACCAAGTGTTTGTAACATGAACTTAAGTTAATAGTTGATAGGGATCCCACTAGGTTTGGACGAATGGGATATATCACACAAATCGCAGTACGATCTCGTAAGCTTCAAAGAAGATGTTGAGTGAATTACCAAGAACACCAGTGTATATCATTGCATTCAAGAAATATAAAAGATATTAAAATACCTATAATACCCCATGTTGCCACAATGTGAGAGAAAATATTTATACTTTTATGTTTTATAATTTTTATGGATTTTAAAATTATAAAAAGGAAAACAATAATAAACACACATGCATTGTAATAAAAATGGCTCTTAGTCATAACCTTAGTGGCGTAAGACCATATCATACAGCTATGACCTCCTTGGACAAGAAAAGAATTGTCACAACTCAATCGAAAACCATGAGCTTTATTCACTATGCAAACACTCCACTCCGCATTGACTAAACAGTTCTAGGCTATGTAAACAAGGTAGCACTTTGACAAAGTCTAGTTGCGCTTGTGAAAGTGAGAACCCAAACCACACATAAGACAAGAAAAGTAATCAACTTATGTAAAGGAGAAAGAGATCTTCATACAAACCAGACATCAAAAGGCCTAATGAAATCAAAGTTATGCATAAGATATGTGTGTGAGCTCATCTTGAGTATTTATAATTTTTGCGAAGTAATGAAGGAGGTTTGTTAGTGCCTAGGCATCAACAAAGGTTCGTCAATGCAACTTAAGCCAATCTCAATCACACTATAGGCAAAGAAGGCCAAACTAGGCTTGGGGGGGTGGGGCGGTGTGGGGGGTGCATCGGGGCCCCTACATTGTCGTTGATGTCAGGGCACCCACACATACCCTGCACCACCCCTTGCTAAAGGGCTTGAAATCAAGCACAAAACCTTGAAGTATAACACAAGGGTGAAGGGTACATCTTGGAAGAACAAGAACCTCAACCAAACACTCTAGACTACAAACATAGGGTACATGAAACACCTCTTCAAATCTAGAGCTCACAATTAACTTACAAAATGTCACTAGATGCCTCATCAGTTATCCAAAATTTTATTTGAGTAATCATGTACATAGACACATTTTCATGAACAACAATAAAATTAAGATCAATTTACCTTTGATGAGTGGCAAGATACCCCTACACTCAACCATACAAATACGAGCGTGTACGCATGATCTGGTCGAACTCCGCAAATGGACTAGTTGTGGTATCTAGATAGTTACACATTGATCGCAGTTCGCTGTCTTCCCACCTAGACTAGTAATTGCTTTGTCACGTATGGTTTAGTCTGGAGTGAGGTGTATGATGTGGACCTAAACTAGTGCTACTCCTAGAGGCAATGGAAAATAACTTTTTTTTAAGCTAAGAGGGTGTGGGAGAAGAGAATCTAAGCTAGCCTAAGTGCGATGAGCATTCGTCCTTAATCATCTATACACATCTTGGACCTCGTGTACTACTTATGGGATTACCAAGCGTATATTACTTGAGCACTCCTAGATACACTACCGAGTTACCAAGTAGTCACACTTAAATGCTCGTGATTAAGTTGTACTCATTCCATGTTTAATAATAGGGATAGTAAAGGAAGGTAAAGAAACATTAATTAAGAAAGCAATAAATAACAATAACAATTAAGCAATTAAAACTAAGTGAATGCTACAATGATAGAGTAATCTCAATCTTTATTGCTAGTCATGTGCATGTCCAAGTACATCACACTCGAATAAAGGATCCGTACAGCCACAATCATCACACTGTGGGCATGCACTGGGGAAAGAGTTGAGATGAACTAAAAATTAACAAAAAGACTCTACTTCTACACTTACTCTAACACCCCCTTCTTGTGTGTCCAAATGTGTATTTGTAGGCTTACACAGGAGTCACAATATCATGTATCCGATATTGTTGGCTAGGCCACGATATTGCGTACCCGATATTACAGATCTGATATTGGAGCCTGACAAATCATGGTTCATCATACCTCCACGACTGAATGAAAACTTGTCCTCGAGTAGAAAAAAATAAGAACAAGCCTAATTGATTACACAGTGGATAGGTATGGGATTATTGACTAACTAGGAATTTATTCATGTTGTAGTGAAGAGATGAATACAACAAAATTGAGACACAAACACAGAATTAAAAATAGACAAAATTTTGTTGGAACTCATGTATTTCTAGGTGGTGGTGGTTCCTCCATGGGTTGCTTCCCCTTATCTTGTGCTCTAGGTTTTGGAATTTGATGGCTTTGAAGGAGTTCTTGGAGTTTTTCCTCTTCGGTTTGGGGGCCTTGTGTCATCTATGCTAATGCTCCAATGTTTGATGGAGTTGGCACCTCCCATGGACACGACAGTTGTGGGAACATGTGATTGCCCTTAACATACCAGGTCGCAAACAACCATCATTCCTCTTCATAGGCTTTGGCTTTGTCCTTATATTCCTGGTAATCCATAAGTCATTCAGCCAAGTCTGACATGACATCCTTTTAGCCTTAGTAGCTGGTTTTGACCATCTCTAACTCAGAATTTGCCACTTCTAATTTCTACAATGTCGTCTTGTGCTTAGCAAATTCCATTTCATATTTTGTGTAGGTGGTAGCTACCTACTTCTCTAGCTCTGTTCTTAGGCATCTTGCTGTTAACATGGCTAAGTTGGCATAGTGCAAGTTTGCCAATTCCATGTACTCTGTAAGATCTTGTATCTGCAGGTTTCAGCTTTTGAGCTCTGCTTGGTGGATGAATGCTTAGGTATTCAATATGGCCTGCTAATCAGTGTTTTGAGCACTGAGAGTGTTGATATGGGCCTTGGCCATATGGATTTTTTTTCAATTACTTGCTTGTACATCCCCACCTGGTCCCTGAAGTATTCCTTTAGTTTCTCATATCGCTTGGCCTCGTTTTGCCACACGCTTATTTCAATGGCTGTCTTTTGATAGATTGCATGTACCTCCTTCATTGAAAGGGTTCAATTTTCTCTGACCAAGTGATTCATGTCCTAGTTGACCCTGACCAATTGTTCTCTTAATTACTGAAAATTTTCTTCAAGAACATTCTTTTGTTTTTCCATAATGGTCAACTAGAGATTGTCTATGGCAAGTTGTTTATTCTCCTTTTGCAAGGCCTTGAGTGCTTTGGCATGTTCATATGTTTGAGCTTGTGCCTTGGAAGCATCCCAGTCAACCTTCTCTTTCTCCTCCACCACTCTTTTATTTTCTACCAACAATTTATTAAGTTGCTCTGTTTGGAAGGACTCTAGCTAGTCTGTGGGGATGAACTGAGATGGGTCCCACTGTGTAGCTTATAGGGTGACAAGCTTCTCTTGGATTCTTTCCAACTCCACCTCTGCATGCTTGACCTTGATCTCAACCACAACCAACTTCCCTTTTGTGAAGATGAGGTTTTATTGAGTTTCTGTGACATCTTGAGGGATGTCAAACAGGGACGTCATCACTTGTCTTATCTGCAACAACTGATCGAGAACATCCTCATGCTCCATAGGAGTCATCGATGGACTGGCCAAAGTTTGAGCATCGTGTGCTTCCATAAAGTCTACTGATGGCACAATAGGGACGTTGAATGATTCTTTTATGTGGTCCGTGACCACTTCTGTGGCTCCCACTGCATCTTGGTGCTACATGACCTCTGCTATGGCCCTTTCACTAGTTTCAAATTACACTTGAAAAGATGCAGCATTCCTTGAGATCTATTGTGACCAGTGTGATTTCCCTCCTTCTGTTTGGATTGACACCTTGCCCTATGTACGATCGATTGAGACCAAGGATCATACGACATCATCTATGACCCGGAAGAGGTTAGTCTCATCATGGCTTCCCCAGTTGACCGTCTTAGTGATGGCCCTGAGATGGCTCATCAATGATCGATAATCCTGCGATGGTGGTGGTAGTTGGTCTTACTAGCTTGTGTTGGGCCCCGCTTCCTATTGTTGACTGGGCCTTGTGCTTGGAAGTTGGCTAGGCCCTGCAGTTTGAGTTGTAGTGGGCCCCATCGTCTGTTCTTGTTTAGGCTCTAGTGTCTCACCAGCACTTTTCCTTGGGGCTGGTGGCTTCAATAGTTCAAAAAATGAAGCATTTTGGGCCCTTTTGGGAATGTCATTAGTGTACCCCAGAATTCCAACATGCCAACATAGCTTCCTGATGAGACAAGGGAAGGGCAATGTGAACTTCCCCATCTTGTGTTCCTCAAACCGCCTCAAAATATTTGTAAGATATAGATAGGGTAGGTTAGCATTAACCTTGCCCATCAATATAGCACTTCCTCTGGCTGCATACCTGGAGATTCTGTTCAATCCTTTCATAGGGAAGATGTGATAAGTATCGATCTTGAAATAGATCCTCTCCTCTAGTGTCAGCTCTCCATACGCCTTGTCTTCCTTATCGTATGATCTTTTCAACCAAATCTTCTGTGCATCAGGATTAGAGCAAGTGGGCAAGTGAGCAACTGTCGGCCTTGTATTTAGAAGATTTAACACTTCGAAATGGCTTTGGTAGAGAAATCTACAGAAACACCACCAATATCAACTGTGGTGCCTTCTTCTCTATTGTGCAAAAATTGGTGCATCTCTCCCAGGTACTAGGCACCACTTTCAGAGAGAATAGGCCATAATGAAGACCCTTTGAGTTGGTCCCTGACTGCCTCAGGAGAAAACCTAGTGAAAGGTCCAAAGTTGAGTTCCATGATCATGGTTGCTAACGTGAACCTTTCATGAATTTCCTGAAAACATTCTGGGGACAACGTGAGATGTTGCCCCTATTTAGGTGCTTCAGTGGCTCCTCCTTTAGCCTATCCCGATTGCAAAATAACAGGAGGCTCTTGATGGATGTTGAATGATTGTGCCTTCTATTTTGTATGTTCCTTGGGAGATGCTTAGCCTCTGCCTCTCCTTGGTCATTTGGACATACCTTGAGAGGGTCCTCCTTACTATCCATGTTTAGGGGCCATCTGTAATCACATAGGGTCAACTATTAGTAAGGTTATCTACAAATTTGATTTATACCTTACTTCTTGCCCTTAATGAATTTGTTTCTTATTTAGTGTGATCCACAGTTAGAAAATTTGAAAATAGGGTACTTAATAAATTTGAAGAATTTTTGAATTTCCAAGGCCTAAAATGAAGGATTTGAGGTTAATTTGGAAGGTCTAGGATAACATTGGATAGATTGAAAGGCACCAAAAGTATAAGGAAGTGGGATTTGTCAATGAAATTCATGGATAGGATGAGGAGAAAGGACATGTTTTGGTGCATAGGAATGTTTGAATTAGGAGGATGATAAAGGAAAGAATAACGTCAACAATGCAATACTCAAGAGGGTATAAAATGATGTGATGATGATGATGTGCAATGAGTGTAAATTACAAAGGTTATGTAAGTGAGTCCTCCCCAAAGCAGGTTCTAACTCATCTTAAAATGTTCGTAGCCACTAGAAGGGCTAAATGTAATCTACACTAATGCAACAAAACACACACATGTTAAATACCATTGTGATGAGGTATGAATTCTATGCCACACAAAACACAAGTTAGAAATATTTAGACAGTGAGGTGAAATGAGTTGTAGAAGAGATTGCAGAGATTAGGACATGAGGTAACTAACCTGGGATACAGTGAATCCTGAGTGTTGGGCGTGATTAATGTGTCATTAGCCTGTTGCTTCAAAATCAAGACCAAGTCCATTCTTTTGATCAGTGACTTCGCATTATTTCATCCAATGATGGACAACCATAAGAGCACCATGAGAGTGAGGTGTATGATCACTTAGCATTTTGTCCAAGGGAGGAGTGATTTGCAATTTGTGGCACACACACATTTTTTCTTTTGATCTTTTCTTGTGTGGTTCATCTCTTTTTTTTTCTTTCTCATCATTTTTTTCTTTCTAGTAGCTTTGGCACTTTGTCCTTTCCAACAATGAACTAGAGAAGTCACCAACCTTTAGGCATGGATGCATGTCTTTCTAGTGGGATCCCTAGAATCGCATCGAGTTTCTTTATTGAGTGCATTTATTACTCTTACTCCCATTTTTTGTTAGATATACAAGGATCTTAGTACAACTAGGCTACATGATAGCACCCATAGATGTTACCAAAGAGAATCCACAAGTCCCCTTGATGTCACCCCCTGGCCATTCCTTCTTAGTCCATCATTATTCGCTCTAGGCATAATGAGCACAAAATTACTTTTAAGTTTTCATGATGAAAAGAATATCATCACACCTAGAGTAGAATCTCTTATTAATAGAATGGGTGGGTGGATGTTGTGGACTCACTGTGCAAATAATTAGTCACTTGAGACTTGATAACATGGAACAACACCTCAACCAACGAGTCACATGAGTATTTTATTTATCGATGAGATTACCCTCAAAAAGATAAAACAATAAAATAATAAATAAAAAGATAAAACAACAAATTAAAAGGTGAAAAACTGGAAAAAAAATTGTAAAATTAAAGAAAAGGAAAAATATTTATTACTTTTGCTTGTTAGAATGGAGGATATCCCCCATAACTAAACTTTTGATCATGGTGAGAATTAATAAATGGAAGGTTGGGATCCATGCATTTTGGAAATATTGGGACTTGGTCATATCCAAACCATTGGGTGTCTTTTGATGGGGTGTTTGGAATGTACCCAAATTGGGGTTTACACACTTAATTAAAGTTGACATAGTGGGGCAAGTTATAAGATGTGGTTAATTGATAAGAAGTTGGCCCACTATGGCACCTACGATCGTAAGATGGTATGCAAGGATCAATATGTCTCCCTATGTGATTATATTCATTGGGTTGCATGGTAGTTGGAGTATTGATTGGTGGCGCTGATGAGGTAATAGGAGGCATTGTGTTCAAGGAGGTAGATGCATCACAACGTTGGACTTGTGCTGGGTTGAAGGATGCAGTGGTTTCAGAAGCGTGCTATCTCTTTCTTTGACCATGCCTAAAGAAAGGACACTTTCGATGTTGTGAAGGATTCCCACTATGGTTGATAGTAGCAGCACAAGTAACATTTTTGGGTTGATGCTGTGGTGCAAATCCTTCTGGTATTATTGGTGGTGATGTAGAAGGAGGTGGAGGGTGAGAATATTGAGGGCGAGGAGAAGTGCAAGGAACATAAGGTGGTGATCTTGTGGGAGAGAACATGGGTTGATAGTACTTAGGAGAATGATAACAATGTGGTGAGATAGAGGATGTTGAACTAGTTGGGGAAATAAGATGCTAAACATAATAAGTGCTTGGGTTCAAATGGTAAGAAGGGTGTGACTAGTTTGATAGTGGCCTCCCCCACGATTGGAGTTTTTTCCACTATGGTTGAACCTAGTATTTCTATATGAAATCTGAATGTAACATCCCTTCCCAATGCTCATATAAATGTGACAAGATTGGACATTAGCCTTTGGGGTGATCATACAGGCAGACGTCACATTGATACGGGTGGTTTGCAGTTGAGCTCTTATCCTTATTTTCTTCAACCCTTTTGATGAAGTGCTAAACAGTCAATGCATCGACTAGGCGGCGTATACACTGCCCCATTGACATGGCCCCGTCGATGCATCCCTCCATGTGTCGACATGGCCCCATTTATGCAGAGCTTGTTTCAGCCTATAAATAAGTGGGCTCCTGCCACAGTTAGGTACCTTTTTGGCAGTTTTAGTGAAGCTCTTGCAGTTTGTTTCCACAAGAGTTAGAATATTTTCCAAGTGCCTATAGTAGGTGTAAGAAAGGTGTCTAGCTCTTTATTCGAGCGTTGATGTACCTGAGCCCATTAGCGTGAACAGTAATAAAGATGAGCTTTTCAAGCATTCCTTGCAGCAATTGGACTTAGTCATTTAATGCATTTAATAGTTTAATATAACTATGCATTTATAGTTTAATATTTCTATGCTTTAATATTTCCTTAAGTTTTTGTTGTTATTATTTCAATCGCTATTGTGCTTTTATAGTTCATAGAAACCATACGTGCGACCATCTTGAACGTAAACCCAACACTTGGCAACCCAGCAACGCTTAACCCAGTAGTGGTTAGGGGATGCTTAGGATGTGCACGGAAGATGGGATGGAATACTTATGCTAGAAAAAGTTAAGATATAGATTAGGAGAATTATAGATTACATAATATTCCATCCCTTACTTTCCAGTCCAAGAATTAGATGCTAGGAGATAAAGTGAAAAAGCCATAAAAATTAGTTGCCTCAATCTCACTTAACCATCGCAATTAGAACATCACAAGTGAGATTGGGAAGACAATGACTATTCTAATACAAGGTTTTGCTGGTTAAGAGTCTGGTGTATGCAAAGTGCTTACAATCTACGGAATTCGACCGAGTCACGTGTGAACACCCATGATTCGCATGGTTGGGCATAGGGGGTACCTAGTCGCTCATCATTAGCATCGTTGCCAAGGACTGTTCGTCTTACACACATCATTTAACCTTAGCAGAATTATCATTCACATCGTTGGAACATACTTCGGATAGTAAAATCTATGCACGCTAGGTGGACCAAGTAAAAAAGCAAGGTACACCAATTAGTGGATCATGTAATATCCAACATGTCTTCTTCTCATAGGCAAGATGGATCCAACCCACCGGTGCCACAAGAATGTTGGGTGGTATACATGCATCCAGATGAATATATCCTTGACTTCACCTTCATCCTACATCAGGATGAACATCTGCACTAGTGGGACATGGAAAGCAACATCATACTACCACTTGACCGATCAGCTCATGGAATGCTGTTTCACAATCTGGCCAGACTAGGCATCCAAGACCGCGGTGTGGAGTACATCATGGAGGACCATGACTACCAAGACTATCATTCCACTGAGGCCTAACAGGTATGAGATCAGCAGAAGGTAGAACGGTATGAACACATGAAGGGGAAACAATTCAGTAACCCCTTATTCTTGCAAGGGCTGTAGGATGATGGGGAGCCTATCTTTCATGATTCCCATTCAATTGAACTTCCTTTGGGGCATCAGATCATTTATTCCATCATCTAGAATAAGCAATCAAGTGACCAAGATCCCTAGGAGGATGGTGGGTCATGTAGGAGAGGTCATGACACAAGCAAAGATGGGTAGGAAGATCAAGGTCACCACTAGAGGAGAGGGGGAGATCAACATCGGGGTGGTGGCGATCCCTCTCCCTCTTCTCCATCCTCTCGCTTCCTGCTACCTTCATCCAGTTTAGACTCTGATCATAATCGTGGTAGAAAGGAGCAAGGTGATGGTGGTCATAAGGATCGAAGGGAACGACATGAGGAAGTGTGTGACCAGCCACGCAAAGCTCGCTATCATGAATGGAGAGGTAGCCAAAATCATCATAGGCATCGTGGTCCTCAGTAGGACTATGACTCAGATGAGCCATTGTTGGCTACTCGAAGCATGCTTCATATCGCTGAGACATTTCAGATATCCAACAGGCACTTGAAGGATAGCTGGATCAAGGGCATTGACATGAACAACATCCCCAGATTTGAAGGGGGATACAATTGTGATCCGCAAACTCACCTGCAAGCAATTCATGATGCTTGCACCCCATAGAACATTGACAATGATTGGAAAAAGCTTAAGTTGTTTCCTCGCACACTCATCGAAGAAGCAGAAAGTTGGTACTGGTCTTTGGAACTAGAATCAATTAGGAGATGGAGTACGATGCTAGAGATCTTTAATGACAAGTATCAAACCTACTCCAGAGTGGTGAATTTGAGACATAAAATCCAAGGCTAGAAGCAAGGTAATCATGAGCCCTTAGATGTAGCCATGAGAAAATACTATTCATTGTTACATTGGTGCCTTGGGTCATGGCTACTCTCAACAGGCACAGCTTCACCATATCATTGATGGGCTCTGCTTTGAAACTAGAAAGACCCTTGGCGTGTATGCCTAGGGATGACTATCAGAATTAAGGGTCCATCAACTGCAACACCTAATTGAGCAAGTGGCCAAAGAAGAGGGGAAACTTAGAAAGAAGGAGAGTGCAAAGGAGTTTAATCAGAATCCCTCCATTAGAAAAAGAAAGGTTCAATTTTGTGAAGAGGAGGAGGAATCACCACTAGATGTAGTGGTGAACCAAAAAACCTTGCCCCTACAAAAATTCGCCTCTAAAATATCGGCAAAGGTTGACAATATGTGGGACTCTTTAGACAAAAAATTCCACAGTGTTTTGAAGAACGCAGAGGGATCTAGAGAGTAAGGTAATGATCATGATCAGCGTAGGAAGAAGGAAGTTGAACATGCCCACCATAAAGATAAGGGAAAAGTTGCTGTAGCTGAAAAGGTTGTAGACTTTGACGCTGAGGAGGATGATGAATGTGACATATGCCAATATAAACATCCTAAGGGGTGTTGCCCCATGGTGTCACATCTACAAGAGACTAGGGTGTATGCGTTGAACCCTTGTTTGGCAAAGAGGCAAACACCTTGAAGGTTGCCTTACCCACAAGGCAATCCTAGGCAGTTCCACCAACAGCAAGGATATTATCCAAGTGGAGTTCCATCACAACCTTATGAATACTTTCAGTAGTGGCAACACCCACAAGCATGGGGGATGCCACCTCCAAGGCAGCAGTACCCTTACCGATAGCAAGATCCCTATGGGTACTACGTGTAGCAACCATTCTCTCCACGGGACTCTTCCAGTCACACAACCTTTCAAAATTACTACCACCCCTTGGAATATTTTTGACCTTAGTATCCATCACCTAGGGGGAAAGCCCACATCTTTACTATCCTCCATCACCTTCTCTTGTTGTCCCCACTCAGCAACACCCAACTCAGTTACCACCTGCTCCACCTATGCAGGGGGAAATCCCACCACAACCACAACAACGCAACGCTATGAGGGCTGTCAACCTACAAATGACTCCTCAGCCGAGTGGATCGGAAGCCAAGCCACGAAAATGTCCCTTCTTCCAGCCTAATAACTTAAGCACACCCTCATACAAACCTGTGGCTAGTGCCTTTGAATCTCATACCACCTCCACTGTTCCACCTTTCGAGTAGCCTTAAAACCAAACACCCTCCAATGTACAAATGGTCATGCTCACACATGCAGTGACCAACTAGATAAAGGCAGGCCATCTTCCTTGAAAATTGACTAATCTGGGAAGTCCCCTCATCTATCTTCAGGTGGCAGGAAATGAGCCATGTAAAGCTCTTCAGGATTTGGGGTCAGGAGTTAATTTGATTTCACATGACATGTACAAGAATTAGAACCTACCCCCATTAAAGAAGAGCAACATTCAGCTCGAACTGGCTGACCAATCTATTACTGTTCCCTTGGGATTAGTGGAGGACATTATGACCACCATTTGTGGATGGTCCTATCCTGATGATTTCCTTGTCATCTATATTGAAAACTGCAAGGGGAACTTCCCAATCATAATGGGAAGAGCCTGGCTAAGCACAGTGGATGCCAGACTAGGACTCCGAGATCTTTTCCTCAAAATTTCAAAGGAAAACCCTTTTGGGAAGATCGAGAAGAAGCACATTCCATGCATCATGTTCAGTGACTCCAGGTGCAACTATGTGTAGCAGCTGTGGTCAGCTAAGTGGACATCTATTCAAGCATGTAGTCAGTGTACCAAGGAATTGCCAATTCAAAAATGCCTATACACAGTAGCCACAAATCAAGAAGGTACCTAGTGGTTGATTACTAATTGTGCTAATAGCACCTTGTGCATGGAACCATCTGAGGGACTTGTATGCGCCTACATAGAAAGCATGGATCATTTGGAAGAGGTTCATCAACAAGTATCAACTATTGATGACCATGATGATTGTGGGAAGTTGCAAATCCCTGAAAGTTTCAAACAAGAGCCTGAACTCAAACCCTTAACGACCCACCTAGAATATGCATTTTTGTAGAATGGGAAACCTATGATTATCAATGCCACCCTTGCTCCTGAATAGAAGAAGAAATTACTGAATTTGGTGAACAAATGGAAAGCTACTTTTGCATGGTCATATCTTGAATTAACAAGAGTGGATCCCTAGGTTTGCCAACATTGAATTTATATTGATCCCTTCATGAAGCCACGAAGACAACCACAAAGGCGATTGAACCCCAAATTGAAGCAGGTTTTCAAAGATGAAATCGAGTAGTTGCTAAAATCAAGGTTCATCTACTCTATTGCTGATAGCAAATGGGTCAGTCCACTCATTATTGTGCCAAAGAAAGGTGGAAAATGGAGGGTCTGTATAGATTTTTGATTGCTCAACATAGCTACCTTCAAAGTTCACTTCTCACTCCCATTTGTGGACCAAGTGTTGGATACCATTACGGGGCATCGTTATTACAGCTTTTTGGATGGTTATAGTGGCTATAACCAAATCCAAATTGCGCTAGAGGACCAGGCCAAGACAACCTTCACAAGTCCCTGGGGGACTTTTGCATACAAAAAGATGCCTTTTGGCCTGTGTAATGCGCCTACCTCTTTCCAATGCCTTGTCCTCAGCATCTTCCAATAGCAAATTGGTAATGGGGTAGAAGTCTTCATGGATGACTTCTCTACCTATGGGGCCACATTCGATCAATCCTTAGACCACCTTGAGCAAGTTCTGAAAAGATGTGTGGACACTAACCTACGACTCAATTGGTAGAAAATCCACTTAATGGTCTAAGAGGACATTGTGCTGGGGCATCGTATTTCACAGAAAGGGATTAGCATGGATCCTGAAAAAATTAGGATAATCCAAGGAATTACCAGGAAACCAAGCACTGTAAAATACGTTCAGCCATTCCTTGGCCACACTCATTACTACTGGCACTTCATCGAAAATTTCTCAAAGATCGCCAAGCCATTGGTGGAACTCATGAAGAAAGATACTCCATTCGTTTGGACCAAAGAATGTGAATCCGCATTCCAAACGCTTAAACAAAAACTCATAGAGACTCTAGTTCTATGGGCACCTAATTGGTCCAAGCCCTTTCACATCATGACAGATGCATCCAATTATGCATTGGGATCCGTGTTTACATAGTGGGAAGATAAAAAATGCCCATACTATATTCATTGTGCAAGCCGTAGCATTGTGGGTGCTTAGCTTAAATACACCACCATGAAAAGGAGTTGATGGCGATGGTGTTCACCTTGGAAAAATTCTAACACTATGTGCTCAGGTACAAGTTGTTCATGCATACTGACCACAGTGCTATCCGGTTCCTAATGAACAAGCCAATAGTGAGCCCTTGTATCATACGGTGGCTGGTGATTCTTCAAGAATTTGATCTCACTATGGTAGATCGGAAGGGAACCGAGAATGTGGTTATTGACCACTTGTCTCGGTTGCGATGGGATGACACAGAAGAGGAGGAGCCCCTCTTTGACCAATTTCCTAATGAACTTCTCTTCGTGGGAGTGGTCGATCCGCAGGTGCCCAAGGAATCACCTTGGTTCAACCACATCCTCACCTATCTCACAACTTAGGAATTGCCCAAGGAGTGGAACCATTGGCAGAAACAACAATTTCTCCATAAGGCTAAACACTTCATGGAAATCAATGGCCACCTTTATAAGGTGTGCACAAATGGCTTGGTTCGATGGTGTGTCCTTGATGATGATACACTACGAGTCCTCCAAGATGCTCACGAGGGCCCTTGTGGGGGTCACAATGCTAGATGATGCACGACCATTAAGATCATGCTTGCAGGATATTACTAGCCCACAATTTTCAGGGATGTAGAATGGTTCACCCGTTCTTGTAAACGATGCCAGAGAGATGATGGGATGACTGCATGATTGGAGGGACCTCAATAGTGGATCCAACCACTAGAGCCCTTTGACATTTGAGGCATCGACTTCATGGGTCCCATCACACCCCTGTCCAACGGGAAGGCGTATATCATTGTCGTTGTGGACTACTACACAAAGTGGGCGGAGGCGGCAGTCGTCGTTGACTGTTCCTCCAACATTGCTGCATGATTTTTCCAATAGCAAATTGTCAACAGGTTTGGAGTGCCACGTGCACTCATCTCAGACAACGGAACACATTTCACAGGCGTCACCTTTCGTAAACTCATGCAACAATTCGGGGTTACCCATAAATTTACAATGCCTTATCACCTCCAAGCCAATGGGTAGGCCGAAGTCACCAATAGGGAGATCACTATAATCCTCACTCGAACCATCAATAAATATAGGAGGGACTGGAGCACCAAACTTAACGATGCCCTATGGGCCTATCGCTCCACTTGGAAACTTCCTATAGGTTACTCTCCCTATGAGTTAGTGTATGGTAAGCTACCGAAACTCCTAATCCAAGCAGAACTTCGGACACTATCCACAGCCAGTAACTTAGGTCTTGACCTACCATTAGCACAACATGAATGAATTATCAACCTAAGTGTGCTAGATGAGAATCGATTGGTGGCCCTGTCTTCAAATGAGATCCCCAAGGCCTACAATAAAAAATGTCATGATCTTAGGATTCAGAAGGTAACATTTAGACATGGAGATAAGGTGCTTTACTGGAACCCCACACATGTACCACAACCGACCAGGTTTCAAACACTGTGGAAGGGACCTTACATTGTCTCTAAAACCTTCCCATCTGGGGCCTTGCTTATACACAAACTTGAGGACCCCACTAGAACACAGTTAGTCAATCAACAACAATTAAAACTTTTCCATGAGCTCCACCTAACTAGTGCTACCGCCTCATCATCACCAGACAACCTTGTTCCATTTTTTGCGTCTCCTCCTTTCTGCTTAGTCATGGGGGAGACCGTCCTCCATGCTAGTCCATTCTACCAAGGTTCCCATTGTTTTTGAAATTTTTTGTTTTACACCTTTTTATTTTTCAATATTGTTTGTACGTTTGTCAATTCTTACTAACTTTTCCTTTCTTTACTTACTTTTCCATTTCTTTGTTGATTATTTATGCATGTGTGTGTGTTTAACTTTCAATGGATTAATAATAAGTCATCTTCTTGTCATTAGGTGTCTAGCGCGGATGGTTTTCATTGTGATGGATCACATGAAATGATCCACCTAGTTTATTTTGCTCCCGCCCTCACATTGTTGTTCTTGGACTTTACATCTATTTTCATCTCATAAAATCGGCAGTGAGTCCACATCATCCACCCATTCACCCACTCCATGGTTTTCCTTCCTTTGGAAACATGCAACCCCTTCACTTAAAAACATTTTAATTAATGTGTGACTTGTGTAGTTCCTAGACTCAAGAATGACCCAATGGTTTGAATCATGTGTGACTTCAAGGGGAATGCAACATTTTTTGTCCTCTTCTATCCCTTGGATTACCGGTGTGTCCTTACAGATTTCTTCCTACTCCACGTTCTTCTCTACAAGGAAGCTCCTGGGAAATTCGACCTTGCATGGTGTGATCCTCATTGTAAAAATTCAAAAAAAAAATAACCAACATGAGGATTCAAAGCACACCCCTTGGTCGAATGCATGCAACCAAGCATGGGTCTTTGCATGGTGTGGTTTCCACAAAATAACAAGAAAATGAAAAATAAAATCATAACTATGTGGGAATTCAAAGCACACCCCTTAGACAACCTCTCACGAGCCACCAAAACTAGTTATGGGACTCACTCCGTCCCCTCTAACTTAGTCTCGTTTCACTTCCTTTCTCTCATGCTTGTTGGAGTGGTGGTCCTCTGTGGGGGCATTCTTGTATACTTGGAGGATGGACAAGGCTTCACATATTGCTGTGATGTCACTGTATGCAGTTGGTTTTGGGTCTGAACTTAGGAAAGGTCCTACTGGTCACTTAACCATAACTTCACATAGGGTTTCATGTGCTTGATGATAGGAATTCCAATTCTCTTGCCTCTCTCTTCACCCATTTCTCTCCATAACTCACCTCACTACCCATCTTATGTTTTGAAAGTTTGTCATGATTTCCATGAACTTCTTATGCCTTGGCAAGTTTACATGGATGGAAGCATTAACTTGCAATCACCATTTCTTGACCTCAGGGCCCACGGACTCCAGTGTTGAGGATATGCAAGGGCTACTAAGGCTATCGCTTGCTATGGGGAGGACCCACTTGCATATTCTTGGTCCTATTTGTTAGCCTCCCATCCTTTTGATTTCATGGTTGATTATTTCATGATACCCATCGCTCGATTTCTTCTCCGTGGAGTTCTTTTTCCCAATGTTCTCCTACCTTTGACTCTTTTTCTAGCCCAATTTACCTTTCTCTTGTCCTTAGCTGTGTTCCTAATTTCTCAAGCTCTTTTGTCAGGTCAACACTGGTCAACGGGTGTGACCCCCAGCGTATACGCGGCCCCATCGACGCAGGGCAAAAACTTTATATATACCTGTGTTGTGCATAATACTTAGCTCATTCCACACACAAATTGGGGGGAGATTTTTCATTTTTTCTACCTCAACTCTTCTTCCAAGCACTTACGTTGTTCACCATGCGTCCTAACCTAACTATCCTTCCCCTCTTTAGCAACCAGAGGTATGCTCTCAGTCGTGGGNGGGGGGGGGGGGGGGGGGGGGGGGGGTGAGGCCTATTAATTCATTAATTAAGACTCCACACCTCTTAAGGAAAGAAATGAAAATAATAGTTTAAACTCCAAATTATGCTTTATTATTTTCGGTTCTAACCCATCAACTAATACTCCGGGGGATTTAATGGGATGCATGTGCCAGTACCATAACTTAGTCAAATTGAGAAGGTGTATGAGGGCCATTTTGAGTGGCTTGTGCATAATCTAATTAGTGGTTATGGTTGATTATAGATGGCACTGAAACCAAGACATCCAAGGGGAGAAGGACCATCACAACCTAGGGACAAGCATTCGTGAACGGTAAGGGGACAAGGTGTGCAACACCCAGAGCACATGAAGGGCTCTCATGCAACTAGCCCCCTCTACAAAGGACCTGATGTGGAATCTATCCATCAGATTCCTGAAGAGGAGATTCCCAGTGAGCAATCGCAAGGGGATGAAACTCTGGGAATAACGCCACAGCTTGAGGTCACCCTGACCCAAGCATGTCTTGATGCTATCAAGTCACGGGAAGTGCAACGAATGGTCCTACAAGAGTTAAACTTTGGACCATTTCACAAGAATGCACTAGAAGATGTGAAGCTTCAATTGCAAAATTCTCCTATGTGGCCAATCATCACAACCAGTGGTGAATGGTACTTAGGAGAGACCTATCTCTTCTGGACAAATCGGCAACTGGGGTCCAGAGTAAGAATTAAGGACATCTATGTCTCTTACTCTGCGGAAGCAATCGCACAAGCTCTGGGATTGCCAGAGACCAGAGCAGATGTGGCGGAGATCCTAAAGCAAGCTGATCCCAAGGTAAAAGGGGAGTGGATCAGGCGGTGCTATGGGGTGGATCGCAAAGAGTTCAAAAATTTGACCATCGTGGAGAGAATGTATTCAAAGATTACGTCTTACCACCTGAACCCAATGATGAGACCTAGTAAAATCACTACCTTCTCCGCTCGTGCATGTGCCACCTTAAGTGGGAAATTCCCAATGAGCCTTCCACAATTGTTATTCTTGGAAATTAAAAAAAGGTTCACTAAAAGTAAACATGGAAGGAGGGCTTTCCCCTTTCCCTGCCTAATCAGAAGGTTATGCAAACGAGCAGGGATATCATTGTATGCCAACAATACACTCTAGCATGCCCTGATTACCTCATGACAGGAAATGATGAAGGATAGGAATCCAACCACCACAAAAACTGAGGAGGAGCAGCAACCACCTCCACCACCTATGCAAACAATAAGGTCGAGTTCACAAACCATCACAGAGCACATACACGAAATCTGGCAATTGCTCTTAAGCCAACAAGAGCAATCTGGAAAGATAGGTGGAGGAGAAGACGTTTTAGTTTATCACCCTACAATGAGCCATCTGGAGTAAGTGGCTTGCTTAGTAAGTCTACTAGAAAGAGTAGGGCCAATGTTCTTTGTCACCCGAATGAAGGTATCCGCAAGAACTGATCCTAGTGTTAGGGAGGTAACGGTATCCACACAATAGTTATTTTTTGAAATTTCAAGAAACACTTCTACTTTCTCAGTATGCTTAGAAGATGGTGAAGGGGCGATAGTCCTAGTGATGTAGCACCAAGGATAGGAGGTTGCAGCTGAAGTGGTTGCTGACATGATTGCTATGGTCCTTAATGCACTCGCGACACCTGTACCAGACATACATGGAATCGAAGATGTACAGGCATCCACTGGGACTTCACGTAGCAAGATTGATGCAGAACAACATGAAGAACTATTAAATTGACTAGTGGAAATCAGGAAATCACTTCTGGATGTCTTCGACCTTCCGGACAACATCACTACAACCTACTCGGAGTTGCTCTCTACAAGGGGTAAGAGCCTCATCTTAGAAGGGCAACTTGAAGCTGCTCAAGCTAATTGTCAGCACTTGGCGATAGCAGTTGCTCAATTGAGAACCCAACTTGCTAACCCAACTCTCCTCAATTGTGAGCTCACCAGAGATGAAGCTTTTCAATAGGTTTAGGTCAAACTTCAGATAATTGAGGATGAGCGAGAGTCAACGATCCTTGATAAGTCCTTAGCAGATGCTCATGCATATCATTTAAACAAGGACTTGACAGAGGTTCGCCAGGAGAACATTAGGTTGATTGTGGAGGTTCATCGCCTATGCAATGTTGGTGCTGAAAACGAACACATGAAAAGATTTATTCACCAACAACAAGAAGACCTAGCTAGGGTGAACGCTGATGTGAGGAGGTTGGCCACTGAAAATCAAAATCTGTTTATGGAGGAGGTTCAAGCCTTGTGATAGAAATCAGCCATTGAAATCGCCACTTGGAAGAATGAAGCCCTTATGTTTGAAAAAGTTAAGAATCATTACAGGGACCAAGTGGGATCACAAAAGGAAGTGAATGAGAAACATATTCAAGTTGCAAAGGCTGAGATGAACTAAGCGCTCCAGCGGCTCCAAGAAGGAGGTGAGGTATGGCAACCTTTCTTTGATGGGTTGAATGCCTACAACCAAGTTGAGATCTGCCTCAAGGAATTGCAGATTGAAGAAATGACAGAATACATGAAGTTTTCCAACCTTCGCTAAGAAAATATGGCTATGCTAACAACAAAAACAAGGGCCACCTCGTATTCTTTATACAAGGGTGAGTTTCAAGTGCACAAGGTGACAAAACAAAAATTGGAAACAGCAAATGTAGAACTCATGGTTCTCCGCACACATTTTGAAGGACAACGTGTGGTCATGGAGAACTTGGCCTATCGAATGAATGAATACTAGCAGCTACAGACATCAATTCAAGCGTTCGACATCTAACAAAAATAGTTCACAGCCTGGTTTATCAATTTGAAAGAACTCTTCCTTGAGCTATTGTGCCCTTGAAGGTTCCAGTCCCAACATACATTGGTGAAGTCGCCTGGATAGTGAACAAACCCAGAAGCAAGGAGGAAAAAATGAGGGCCCTCTTGGAGGCTTTCTAATTACCTCCAGAAGTTGCAGCTACTGCAGGGCATCCATCGTTTGTGCCACTGCTGCCATGTGGGCTAGAGGCTAGTTAAGGTCCATCAGAACTGCCGCCCCTAGTGATGATGTGATCTTCTCCAGCAGTTTTTGCATCTTTCAACATGGCAGAGAATCTAGGACTATCAGGGTGTTCAATTTTATCTCTGAACACCACCATTTTGTAATTTTTCCTTCTCTATACACTCGAGCACTTGGTGCGTCAGTAGAATTAGTGTTGTGTCATGTGTGTGTGTGTGTCATCTGTGTCAAGTCATGTGTGTTGTAATAAAAAGTTCATACCTTCCAAATTGTAGAGGAACTTGAGGACAAGTTTTTACTCAGTCATGGGGGTATGATGAAGTGTGAAACAGTTGATGCATCAACTAGGCTGCATCGATGCATCCCTCCATGCGTCGACATGGCCCCATTTACGTGGAGCCTGTTTCAGCTTATAAATAAGTGGGCTCTCGTCACACTTAGGTAGCTTTTTGGCAGTTGTAGTGAAGCTCTTGCAGTTTGTTTCCATGAGAGTTAGAATATTTTCCAAGTGCCTACAGTAGGTGTAAGAAAGATGTCCAGCTCTTTATTCGAGCATTGATGTACCTGAGCCCATTGGCGTGAATGACAATAAAGATGAGCTTTTCAAGCATTCCTTGCAGCAATTGGACTTAGTCATTTAATGCATTTAATAGTTTAATATTTCTATGCATTTATTAGTTTAATATTTCTATGCTTTAATAGTTCCTTAAGTTTTCGTTGTTATTATTTCAATCGCTATTGTGCTTTTATAGTTCATAGAAACCATATGTACGACCATCTTGAAGGTAAACCCAACACTTGGCAACCCAGCGATGCTTAACGTCTGGTAACCCAGTAGTGGTTAGGGGATGCTCAAGATGTGCACGGAAGTTGGGATCGGATACTTATGCTAGGAAAAGTTAAGATATAGATTAGGATAATTATAGATTACATAATATTCCATTCCTTAATTTCCAGTCCAAGAATTAGATGCTAGGAGATAAAGTAAAAAAGCCATAAAAATCAGTTGCCTCAATCTCACTTAACCATCGCAATTAGAACATCACAAGTGAGGTTGGGAAGACAATGACCGTTCTAACACAAGGTTTTTCTGGTTAAGAGTCTAGTGTATGCAAAGTTCTTATAGTCTACAAAATTCAACCGAGTCGTGTGTGAATGCCTGTGATTCACATGGTTGGGTGTAGGGGTACCTAGCCGCTCATCACCTTCTTTTTGATTGTCTAGTGGTGTTCTGTTCTATTTTTTGGTTTGTCATGGTTCTTCCTCTAATAATGTTGGCATATTCTCCACATCTTTCATGCACACAGTCCATCATCTTATTGATCTTTGTCTCAATTTCATCTAGTGATTATAGTATTGGCAAAGATGATTCCACCTCCTTGAGGTGAGTTTATTTCTCCTCTTCATGATCATGGACCTTTGCTAGTTCGAGATTTTGATCCTATTGAGAGCTTTTAACATTCTCCCATTTAGCCATTTCTCCTTCTTCTTTTGCTACTCACTTAATAATCTCTTGGAATTGGTGGGTTCGTAGCTCATATATTTGACCTTGGGCATACATCCCTAGGGTCTCCCTTATTTCATTACGGAGCCCATCCATGATGTGATACATTAGCCTTTCCTCAAAGAATCCATGGCTTGGGCAGTTGTTTAACAATGCATAATATCTTTCTAAGGTCATGTCCAAGGGTTCATGTTACACTTGTTTCCACTCTTGGATTGTTTTCCTCAAGGTTGACACTCTTGCATAGGTTTGATATCTTTCATTGAAGAGTTCTACCATTGTTGGTCAACATCAAAGTGATTTTGATCTTAAGGACCTGTACCATACTTTTGCTTAGCCAACAAGTGTTGTAGGAAAGAGCTTAAGTTTTTGCCACCCATTATCAATAGTGTTCCATACACAAGCATCATGGAAGGCTTGTAAATGATGTTGTGGATCCAATTCATAGCCTCTTGAAAATTTGGGAAAGTTGTTTAAATCAAGCCTGGGTAGATGACTTTCCTTACAATGCCTACAGGATATTCGAATAGCCTCTTGTATATGCATTAGGCTCTTAGTGGCCAATAAGGTTTCATCGTCACTAGGTAGATTATGAATTTGTGAGTTGGGATGATGTTATCTTCATTTATGTACATAGGGGACCCTTGCATAGGATTGAGTACACCAAACTTTGTCTTCATCATCATATAATTCATTGGTTCTCCAATATTTTGCCTTACTAGTTGTTGCATTGTCATAGTCTTGCAAGAGAGACATTGTTGTGAATCGTGTGTGACTTAATTAAAATTACTTTCTATTCTAAAAGATATATCATGAATACTTTGTTACGACGATCTTGTATGATATAACTAATCTAGATAACTAGCACCATCCCCAGCAATGGTGCCAATGATGAGTGGTGAGGTACTCCTATGCTCAACTATATGAATATGAGAGTGTATGCACGATCTAGTTGAACTCTACAGATGGACTAGTTGTGATATCTAGATAGTTACACGTTGATTGCAGTTTGTTGTCTTCCCACCTGGAGTAGTAATTACTTTGTCACATATGGTTTAGTCCAGAGTGAGGTGTATGATGTGGACCTAAACTAGTGCTACTCCTAGAGGCAATGGAAAATAACTTTGTTTTAAGCTAAGAGGGAGTGGGAGAAGAGAATCTAAGCTAGCCTAAGTGTGATGAGCATCCGTCCTTAATCATCCGTACACATCTTGGACCTCATGTACTACTTCTAGGATTACCAAGTGTATATTACTTGAGTGCTCCTAGATACGCTACTAGGTTACCAAGTAGTCACACTTAAATGCTCATGATTAAGTTGTACTCATTTCACATTTAATAATAGGGATAGTAAAGGAGGGTAAATAAAAATTAATTAAGAAAGCAATAAATAACAATAATAATTAAGCAATTAAAACTAAGTGAATGCTGCAATGATGGAGTAATCTCAATCTTTATTGCCAGTCATGTGTGTGTCCAAGTACGTCACACTCAAATAAAGGATTTGTACAATTACAATCATCACACTGTGGGCATGCACTGGGGAAAGAGTTGAGATGAACTAAAAATGAACAAAAAGACTCTACTTCTACACTTACTCTAACACCCCCTTCCTATGCACCCAAATGTGTATTTATAGGCTTACACAAGAGTCACGATATCGTGTATCCAATATCATTAGCCAGGCTGTGATATCGCGTACCCGATATCACGTGTCTGATATTGGAGCTTGACAAATCATGGTTCATCAACCTTCATTGTAGTGCTTAACATTGTTTAATGATTTCCTTGATTATAATTTAAATTTTTAATACACTTAAATATAATATTTACCTTTCCATACATGTTAATGACTTGGTAGAAGAAGTGTGACAGGTTCAAGCATAAATGTGTAATTGCTTGGTAACCTAGCAATGGCATCACATAGTATGCCTAGGATAGTATCACTTGGTAATTCCAACGATAGTTACGCCTATTTAGAACATGTATAACAAACTAAAATCAAACACTTATTATCCTAGCTAGTCTAGGATTTTACTTTTGCAATTAGATTAGCTTAGATTAGATTAATACTTTAATAATATTTTAATATGACCAATGCAAAATCAACATTACTTACCTCAATCACACTTAACCATACACACTATGGTTAAATAAGTGTGATTGAGAAGATAGTGACTACAACCAACAATCTAGCTATTTAGATAGCCACACTACTCTAGTATACGAAATTTGATCAAGTTGCATAGGAGTGCTTATGATCTATATGGTTGGACGTAGGGTCTACTATCATTCATCATAAATATATGAAAAAAGAAAAAATATTGAGTAAAAATCAAAAGAATTATTTCCTTAGGTGTTTAGTTTAGCAAGAAAAAATATTTAATATAGAGAAAATATTAAAGAAATAAGATGGCATAATCCATGTCTACACATATGCTAAATAGAAATTTCCAAAATAGCTTACTAAGATTGCTTATATCCATAGGTTCATGATCTCAATTAGATTAGATATAGGAATGGATCTTATAAAAATGGATAAGTACCTAAACACAAGTTATCGCCCTCTATGATGATTTGCTACAACACAAAACAAGAATTGGATCTTATCCAACGATTTTTAGTTCTTTGGAGTTAGGGGCCTTGCATTTATGACACGGTAGCTAGAGGCATAATCCAACTTGATGCTCTTTTAGGAAATTTGGATTTAGGTTAGAAATGCAAATTTTCTAATGGAGTTCTAGAAAACTTTTTTCTTGGAACAAATTACTTCAAAATTTAGAGAACTGATTAAATTGGATAAGGTAATGACATTCTTATCAAGAATAGTCTTAACACATTTTTATGAGTGGATGCTACTTCTAAATATGTACAAATTCTCAAGTCAAGTTTAAAAGTAAATGTGTAGCCCTAAGCTTGTGTATTAAATATAAAAATCTCTTGATCAAATTCTCAATATGTAACAAATATGGGCATCATAAGGATTATTATGTTCTTGGCCCAAAACTATGTTTCCATTGTGAAAAGTAGGAACAAAATGCTGCTAAGTGTAAAGAAAGATAAAAATCTATGACTTCAAGTTAGTCTAAACAAAGTATGTCTACTTGCTCCTTCGGGAAGCTAGGCCACTAAGTTAAAATTTGTTGTACACAACTAAGCAAAGAAGAATAGAACAAGAAGAGAGCTTTACATACCTTGACTCTTAAAGTAATAACCCTAGACAATGAGCATAATAGAAACTATAGAAGAATGAGTCTAGCACACTATCCCTAAATAATAGCAATAACACATAGCCAATAGCTCAACTTACATCGTAATCCTCACCCCAATATACTTAGGAATAGGCACAAAATTCACAAGACCATATCTCATTGCACATGCATATGAGGGTGTTGTGTGATGAATTGTGATCATACACATCACATATTAAAAAATTAAGGTGGCACAATTGCTTAACTATGCATTCTATGCATTTTTTGTGTTTGCACATTTTATGATGGGCTAGCACTATGAAAATTTTCCATATAGCATTGTGAAGATATTTTAATGATTTTTTATTCTATTCATAATCACATAGATTTTAGCTTGTGTATAAGCCATTACCTTGTGTAATTTTTGAAAAATTATTTTACATTGCACAACAAAGTCATGTGCATAAGCCATCAATGATGACAATGATGATTGCCCCATCATGTGAACAAAAGAACATATATATATTTTTTTTAAGTTACATGAAAAGAATAGGTCTTTTTTTTGCTGTCAACACTTCATCTCTTACAAAAAGACTACAAAATATACTTAATCTAATTTATGACCCTTAGAAGATGAAGCTACTTTTAAAAATCACTTTTGATCAATTGTAAGGTAAACTTTGTGATACATCCCCACCATTCTCCTAGAGACCACTCCCCATCAAGAGGATAACATAGAAGGCACTCTAGAAATCCAAATATAAAAGTAGATGGATGCTAATAATGATAACTCTAGTTTTGACATCCTTGATCCTAGTAAGTCAAGTTACACATCAAAATGTCTAGGAAGTCAAAGTAGTTTAGGATAGAGCTTTGTAAAATCAAAGATAATATACAAACCTAAAAGTATCACTAGTTTGTAGAACCACAACTACTCATGATCATTCTTAGGTAAAAATGTAGGGATCTAAGTATCCCTTTAAGGACAAAGTACTATGAGATTTAGCTATCAAAGAATATGTTCATTACATCCTACTTCAAGAAACTAAATTGTATTGAAAACAAATTTTTACTAAGCTCAACTAGTAAAGTTAAAACCTAATCTTCACATCAACTACTTGTTGTAGAGAGAGGCTTGCTATCCTTTCTCAACATCCCTTCATTATGGTATACACTAATCATACCCATATTATGGTTAAAAAAACATAAATGATTATATTATAACTAATTTACAACTTGAAAAATTAGGTTGAATATATGGAATCTTTTTAATCCACTATTAGATCATCTCTTATTAATACCACCTTGGTTATTATTGGGGAATTTAAACAAACATGTTTGTTACATGAGAAAAGCAATTTAGATTGATGGAAGTAAGTCAAAGCTGACAAGTTCAATGATCTCCTTAATGAGAAGGTCAAAATTAATGTGGACCTTTATGGTAGTAACTTCACTTGATCTAATAGAAGAAAAGGTACAAGTCCAATGCAAACTAGAATTAGTCATTATCAACAATGTTGTTGTTGATGCTTTCTAGTTACATCTTTGATTTCTTATTAGATTTGGTTCAAATCAAAGATTGATTATCCTACAATGAGAGGCATAACCTTGGAGGTGCAAAACGTTTTCTCCAATTAGACATGTTATACCAAATGGTTAAAGACCAATGGGCTACTTATGTCCATGACTAGTATTTTATCACATAGGTGAAACACAAGCTTTTTATCATTGACCAAAGTCTTGTATAGTAGTAGGAGAGGAGAGAAAGAGAAGATTTCAATTATAAGAAACCTGGGCTTTTATAGAATTTACAAGACATCTAGTTAATTCAAGAATAGGATACCAACACCCTTAATTCAAGACATCTAGATTGAACCCAAATAGACCCCCATCATCCATTGCTCTAGGGAAACCTGCAACCTTCGATTTCCAAATCTGCCAAACTATGGTCCTAAAGAAAGTCAATGAACTCTGCACTACTAGGCAAATCTACATTATCCACTCCTGTCTTTTCCCACAAGTATAGACATTGGTTGAAATCACAAACCAAAATCCATTTGTCTACATTTGGGACCACTTGCGCCACCAGCTTCAACTCCTGCAACCTCACTTCCTAGCATTGCACCCCATAGACATTAGTTAGCCAAACACGTTCTTGGGTCAAGTGAACAGTTTGGGTCCATTGAGAGTTGTCCACCAAAACCATCAAAAGCTTCAACAAAATAGCCAGCAAAATCCAACCCTTCCACTACAACAAATCCACCTCAGCCGCCTGCAGCTTCGTCTCTTGCAAGCACACCACGTCGCATTCCTCATTCTGAACAATCATTTTCAGGGTATTTCACTTGTACGAGGTACCATGTCCCCTACAATTCCAAGAGAGTATTTCATAGAGAAACAGATGTTCGTCTATGATACACCTCCTTCAAAGTCCTTTGCACCCCTAGGCCAATATCCAGTTGCATCATTCATTTCCTAACTGCCAATGCATTTGGCCGGCCCACCTTGCCTCCCCTCAGGCATTCCATGTCATCCCCAACCTCGATTTAGTCGCAGGCAAGTCTGCAACTTTTGGTCGGGAGGACCCTTTGCCCAATGTGATCCAATCCCCCAAAGGGGGCAACTCCATGTGCTGCATCTCTGGTGTGGGCGTCAACGTATCCCTAGGAATGCAAGGGGACCATGCTACCTCCCCCTCCACTTCGAACCTTGCCACCCCACCAATCCAACCCCCCCCCTTTCCGTCAACTGTTTCGTCGCCTCCACCACTAGATCCTGCACCAACTACACTTCCCGATCATTTTGGAGTAGCCCCATTGCACCTTCATCCAACATAGGCCCCTTGAGCCCCACCTTCACTTGGCCCTCCTACAGTGCCATCTTAACCATGCATCCTTTTTTGCCAACCAAATTCCACCCAGCCTGTGTCTTGGGTGGCAGCTCCTTTGTACAGTCCTTCATTGGATGTCCCTTTCTGCAGGTTGTACATGCAACCACAGGCATTTCCTTCTGCCCTTGGTTCACCATCAACAGATTTTCAAACTAAACTCTTATATGCTCTTTGTCAGCGTCCATGTCCAAGATCACGTCACTAACATGATCTTTAGACCCTAGCAAACGCCACACACAGAAACGGGCATACCCCATGCTGTCCATTGACACAGTAAAGGCATCAAATTTGATAAATTCACCAAATAGATTGACCAACGACTTCAGAAACCCTAATGTCTAGAACTCCAAGGGCAGGTCCAAGATTCTAACCCAAACCAACACCCTATCAAAGAGGTTTGCATCTCATTGAGCACCTAGCTACCATGATGCAAGCACTAAAGCCTAGGCACTATAAAACCACGGTCCCCCCAATAGCATGCGTTCTCTATCCGCTTCTATCTTGAATGCAAATAATAGCCCATCATCAGCAAGACTTTTCACCTTCACATCTTCCAAACCCCAGGCCACCTTAGCCCAGCATTGAATGAGATCCATTCTAGGACGCATGCCCTCTGACACAAACTTGCCCAACAAACATAGTTTCAGCACCTGCAATGCTTCTTCCAGTAGGCATCCCACATTAAGTTGCATCATCCCCCCTCCCGCGAACATGCCTCAAAACTCGTCTCCCCTCCTACCCTCACAATAGACCTCCCCGTCAACTCTTTCGCAACCCCAACCACTTTGTCATTGGCCCTCACAGCTTGGATTAGTTCGTCGAATTCCCTCCTGCACAGCTGTGCGACTTCCACCATCACTCCTAACTCACCATGAAGTTATGGGTTACTGACTCCATATTCATGTTGGGAATGTTTTAAAATAATAATAATAATAAATATATGGGAAAACAAAATATATTTTGTTCTATTTCAAGAGATGCTAAGAAACAAAAGAAAAATAAAGAACAATACTCTAAGGTGTGCCTCAAGAGCTAAAACAAGTATGTTGAGATGTAAATGATTAGAAAAATGGATGCAAAAGGATGCTCATTACTAAGGAACTTGACCTATGAATCAAGTTGGGGGAACCTATCCCATGAATCAGGGATGTTGTGTGCAAATACCGTAGCTTTATATTCTATTTTTTTTATTTTATCTAAATGTGATGCATTGTTTCTTTTTAGTTTAAAATAGTAAAGTATAAGTACCCTCTCCATGGTTGTAGAAAGGTCACATGATGACCTTTCAGGGCTAGTAAGACGTTGGGAAAATTCACGTTGCTAATGACTTAAATGAGAAGGTGTCTTATTTGATTATGTATCCTAAACTGCCCTTATCATGAATCAATTTTGAAAACTTTTTCCTTGCATCATATGACAATTCTAAATGATACAGAGATAGATATTATGCTGAAATGTTTTGTAATTATCAAAAGGAAGATCTAGCAAAATTTGAATTCTGAAATATCAAAAATTGTTGCTTTAGGAATTGACCCTGCAACCTGTAAATATACATATTTTATTGATTTTTGATAGTGATCATGAAGAGAATTGAACTCATGACTCATTGTTGTGGGAAAAGAGAGAGAGAGAGAACATTAAAAAGAAAGAAGAAAACAAATTGTTCCCAAAAAAGAGTTAGTTACAAGAAACTATCCATTATCCTTTATTCCACCTACAAATAGGGAGAGGATGAGAGGAAAAAAACACACAAGGCAAAAGTAGCTAATCAGGACAAAAAAAAGGGATACAACAGCAGGGAGTGTGGCTGGGAAGGGAGAAAAGACTATGGCTGCTACAAGAGATAGCAAGGAAAAAGAAAACAAGTGCTACATAACTATCCAGTGTTCTAATAATTCCTCCTAGTAAGCAAGATATCTAAGCAAGGAAGTAAAATGATCCATCTCTGTTATGTTTGATAATGGACAGCAAGGGTTGATTTTCTTAACTTCTCTATTCTTGTTTGCCTAACCACCTTCACAATGCTTGTATGAAATTATCAAGATTGTTGTTGTAAGCATGGATTGTTGAAACCTTTATTGCTTTTTTGGATCTCTTGACCCATCCTCTCCACTATCACACCTAAATGACTTGGATGAGAGTTGTTTCTGTAACAATTCAAAAACACCCATAATGATTTGCAGCATTTTTGGCAAAAGATTGCCAATAGGGGCCAAGGATCCTTGATATGAGGATTGGTACCAGTAGCAGAAAGTGGGAGTATCCTTGGGCCCATGGATACTTGTGAATGTTTTAGAATTGTTGAATTCTTGGGTTTTGGTTGGAATTTAGTTNAAATTAAATATGCTCATTTTGAGATTTGGAACCTCCAAACACCTTCAAACAAGTCCCCATAGCCCCTGAAACCTCCTAAACTCATCAAAATAGCCCAAAACACTCCCAAATATGCCAAAACTCTAGGGAAAAATCCCATCATTGGAGAGATGTTACATTGGCCTATTTGATGTCCACATCCTGACAATTCAGTATTGAGTTTGTTAAAAGAGTGTAGAGATGCCTAGATGATTGCCTCTTAAAAGAAATGAACCTGTTTCTGTCAGATTTTAAGGATGTTACACATTGTGTGTAATAATAGCATCTTTTACTCTATTTTTGTTAAGATTTGTTAATAGTAGCTCTGCACCACTTCCCCTGGATTTTTGCCTCTATGCAATAGGGTTTCATGATGTAAAAGCTGTCATTTCTGTTACTGTTTGTTAATTGTTGATGATTTAGTATCAAGTTTCTGTATAATAGGGTTTCATGATGTAAAAGCTGTCATTTCTGGTACTGTTTGCTAATTGTTGATGATTTTGTATCAAGTTTCTGCAAGTTATTTTTCCAAAATTATTCTAAAAGAACTGTTGGTGAATTGGACTTTATTATGAATTGAGAATCAACTAAATTCCTAAGTCATGTGGCCATTATTGTTATTTTTCTGGCACCGTAACAACTAACAAAAAATACCAATAGTTAATTTCCAGAACCGTATATGAAAGCAGTGAATATACATAAAAGAAAATTTTAATTAAATAAGATTTGAAGAACAATCAGAATTGTCTTAAGATCTTAGAGATCAACCACGAGACATGATCAAAGCTTTAAAAACAATGATAGTGACCCTAGAAAAACAAAAGAATTATCTCAAGTTAACAATCCATTCTTAATCCTAGATATAGAACTTACTCTCTCAAATACAAAGCCCCAGACCATCAAATCTTATCTTATATTTCGTACTTTCTTTCCAACTTTTTAATGCACATGTGCAAAATCAGAGAAACCATAAACTGGTATGGTTTCTTTAATTCTCCTTTGTTAGCTCTCTTGCCAATCAAGTATCCTAAGGATTCAACAGCCATAATGAAACAAAAAGGCAATCTATGATATCATTGCCTCAATCCATACCACCGTGAAATGTGTCTTAGATTTCTCTATTAAGTAACACTAAGGAAGAAGAAATAGCAGAACACTCTTTAGCCATTAGAAAACAATAATTTAAAAATAAAAATTTGTTATATTATATTCAAAAATTTTCATGAAAATAATTATAAATTTTTTAACATTGAAGGAGCTTATGGGTTAAATTGCCAGTTGTATGCACAACTGAGGATTGAGCTCATGACCCCATACCTAGAGGTTCTTTAAGGACAAGCTCATCACCAACTCAAGCACACTCATGTTGTTTTTCTTAGTTCATGTTTAATGCTGAAATCTCCATGAAACATGACTATACGCTTTCCTTAAGTCAAGTTTAACCCCAAGTGAATCATTGTTTGGTTTTGATGCAAAATGAAACAATTCATGGACTGGAATTATTTCTTCTAAAATTTGTCAACCTTTCACAAATCCTTCTAGGCAATCACTCATGATGGATGGTATGATATTCCTAAGTTTTTTTGCTTAGGAATATATAATTTTGTAAAAAAAATTACAAAAACATATATGTCTGAAGTTATCAATGGATATTGCACCTTGCTTTTTAGGAATGAAACTAAACCATGTAACATTAAAAAATTTCATCAAATGTCCAGATCTCTAAAATTCATGTGCTATATATTGTGTATCCCTTACTACAACACTCCAATATTCTGATAAAAATCCACTAGAAAAGCATCACACCTTAGTACCTTAGTAGTTTTCATCACAGAAATAGCTTTTTTAAATTTCATCATCAGTTCAGGGTTATTCCAAGATCTAGCTATAGTTAATGCTCAAATCTGTTTCAAATGTTGCATATTTTATAAAATAAGTCATATTATTGTAGACGGAAGCATCTAATGAATGGTAGCTAAACTTTATGCCTCGTTGCTTTTGACAAAATAAAATATACAAAAAGAGGAATGAATTAAACAACAAAATTATCATAGTTAAAGAGGGAAGATCAAGGTAATTTGATAATGAGGTGTTAGCTTAGTGGTAAGAGTCTTGGCTTACTAACCCCAAATCACAAGTTTAATTCCACCAAGCAGCACTGAGTTATACGTTTTTAGAAAAAAAAAATCCATAAAAGGAATTGTGAAACAGGAATTCTGAAACTGATCTGATAGATCCAAGGGGTTTTAGTATATGTACATAAAATTTCCAGTTTCACTTTCACATAAAACTGCACAAGGAAAAAAAGCTGGCTTACATTATCACATTTTTACCCAACATGCCTTCACCTTAAACATAAAAACTATAGAAACATCAGAAAAAGATTGCTATAGCCTGATTCACCACTTCTCCTAGTGTTTTGTTAACTAAGGGATCATAACCCAGACCCTCAAGGTTCATCCCACCAAGCAATGTCCTAGGAGGGATGGTAGATGAGCAAAAGTTTAACTTCTTTTTGAGTGCCTGCATGCACCCAGGCTCAAACCCACATCCTCAGACTCAAGAAACAAGCACCTTACCATCACTCCAAATGATGGTCCCTTGAACTTGGATAAGATCCACCTTCCAAAGAGGGAGGAGAGCCTTAAATGTGTGCAACTGGAAAGTTCAAAGGCTGTTCCCATCCTTGTCCAGAGAGATGCCAACCGTCTCTCCTTTTTATGAACAAAGTACTCTTAAATTCCCAGAAAACATCAATAAAAATTTGTCAATTTACTATTTACAACTGGCATATGCTTGCTGTTTCAACATTTTTGTTGTGGTATGCTGATTTCATGATCAAGATTTGCTAAAACATTTTCACCTTCCTTTCCCTGACGTGTTCTCCATTAATATGGATACATCTTCAGACCATTACCAATAAGTGAATTAAGCTATCATGTTGTTCCACATCTAACATGTACCCTTTCTTTTTATTTGTGTGATGTTGTATTGCTATTTCGGGGTCCATGTCTCCTTTACCGTTTTCATTTTATGGTCGTACAATAACCCGAGCCAAACTCTCTCAGAAACCAAATGGGCTCTGTAAAATTGATATAAAACCCAAAATTACATTTTAAATATGGATATTTATGCTCCAGATATTGTCCGTAGAAAGGTTTTGGATGAACCTTGCATTTCATTGACAGCGTTGTTTTACCATGTTACCAATCCTTTTTAGTACCACAAATTTCTGTAAGCAATATTGATAAACGTTTTTAACCTTTTAAAAAAGAATAACATAACATAGAACTCTCTTTTTAAAAAAGATGCCGACCATATGAAATTCGATGTCATTTCAGTTTACTCAAACTGAAACTAAATTTACAATGATTTAATGACTGAACACTTATATTGATCATCAACAATTCCAATCATATTGCATGGTCTCAGGAGGAGAAGTTTGATGTCGTTATATGAATATCTGGTGCAACAACGGTGCAATTATTCATGTTTTTTACAGCTGAAAATGCATGCTAAGGGAAACTCATGCCCAATATTTTCCAAACGTAATTAACACAAATTACATCCGTAGATTGACTTCCCAGAACAATTATCCACAGACCTTATCCATATCATTATCGTTGAAGGCCTCGTTTCCAGACAATATGAGATCATTTACTCGCTGAACCAGCTCCTCCGACAAACCGGAGTTAGATCCCTCGAACTGCACGTAATTCGCACCGAAAATTAACTTTCTTTCAAAAACCCAACCCCAAATCGAATCCAACAATCTAGAAATCCACCCAACAGAATACAAGAATCGTTAAATTCCAACCAAACGAAGATGAGAGATTTCAATATACCTGAGAAGGGTCATCTAAGGCGTCCAAATCGTTTGCTGAGTTTGCAGAAGAATCGACCATAGTGTCCAACTTGTTCGTTGATTTTGCGGAGTCCACTGCCATTGCTGTTTCCTGAATGGGGCAACAAAACATTCAACTTTCAGGGAACTCTGCAATTCAGGACTAGGCAGAGAGAGCAGTTGCAGGAAACTGAAATGAAAGAGAGCAAACTTGTGCCAACAAATGTCTGTCAGGATTGAATTGTGTGGAGAGAATGCATGGCAATGCTTCAGAAACGTGGTCGGCTCTGGAACCTCGGAATGCATGGGCCTCAATTGCTCAAAACATGACGTCGTAATAGCTACTCATCCTGAGCCCAACAAGTACAAGACTATTATCTTAATTACACGCAACATCAATGAATAGTGTGGCCCAATTGAACGGAGAAAATTGCTTGCAGAAAATTCAGCTGCCTGAATTGTTCTAGTCCAGGCTTCTGGTAACCGACTTGAGCTATTACAAGGTCCCCAGGATTGAAATCATGACGTTTCCAAAATGTGATTACATGGTAGAAGGTTGACATAACGAAGCATCCAGGATGAGGTTTCTGTCCCATTGGCTATTTTAATAATCTGGTGGGGAAGAACATCAAACGTGGATTGATAACTTGACGTGGGTAGGGTTTGGATTCAATCCTTATCATCATTGTTTTGTCATACCCTGATTGCATGCCTTTGTCTGCCTTTTATAATTTGTTTTTATGGTCTCAGCCGTTTGTATGCAATAGGTATGTTGGATTTATTTGTAACATTTGAAATTAGTTTGAAAGAAAAACGTGTTTACTCCCTTGCAATTGTCATTGTAATTTTGCATAAGTATTTAGATTAGTTATCATTTTAAGCTTTTATTTATCCAAAAACTTATATTTTTTTACCATGTCTAATATATGAAATTTTTTCTATCAATACTTGATTTCAACATATAAGAATTGTATTTTTTTTTTTAATGTCTTGTTTCACATATTTTTTAAAAATACTCAAGTGCACAACATACTTAAAATTGGATCTCTATCAATAATATGATTCTTAAAAATCAACCTTCTTTTTCTATCTTGATATGTTTTTGGCCAATTATTCTTTATTTTATTTGAAAATTTTATTGTGCAATTATTGTCTAGTAGCACAAATGTAACTATAATCTTCCATTTGGAGTTAAATATCCCTTTCTTAGCATTGAGAGTTCATGAAAAAAGTGTAGGTCTCATCAACATCCAAAAAATCAACATTGTACACAAAGTTTAAAAGCTATCATGATTTGCACATTCAACCAAATCAATGTAGACAACGCTCTAGAAACATCCTTATGCTATGTTGCCCCATCATTATGGTTACTCCTAAGTTGGTAAAGTTACTCCCAAGCTTGTAATAGGAAATGCATAGTTGTGTTCCACATATGTGGTTGATTAACGCTTGTGCTAGCTTCTCTTTCCCATGTGTAAGCAAGTTAGTTGTATCCCACATGATGAGTGGTGAGATACCCCTACACTCAACCATATGAATACGAGCATTACACACGCGATCCGGTTGAACTTCGCAGACGGACTAGTTGTGGCATCTAGATAGTTAGCCTTAGGTTGTAGTTTGTTGTCTTCCCACCTGGACTAGTATTAGCTTTGTCACATATGGTTTAGTCCATAGTGAGGTGTATGATGTGTTTCTAATCCTAATGCTACTCCTAAAGGCAATGGAAGGTAATATTAACTAAGCTAAGAGAGAAAGGGTGAGAAGGAATCTAGCTAGCCTAAGTGCAATGAGCATCCGTTCCTCAATTATCCGTACACATCTTGGACTTCATGCACGACTACCACTGGGATTACAAAGCGCAGATCCTAGGTACGCTATTGGGTTACCAAGTAGTCACACTTAAATGCTCATAATCAAGTTGTACTCATTCCGCGTTTAACAGGAGTTTAAGGGTGAGAGATATTACCTAAGAAAGCAGTAAATAACAGTTAATTAAATGATTAAACTAAGTGAATGCTGCAATGATGAAGTAATCTCGATCTTTATTGCCAGTCATGTGCGTGTCCAAGTACATCACACTCAAATAAAGGATGTCGTATAATTACAATCACCACACTGCAGGCATACACTGGGAGGAAAAGGGTTGAGAGAAAAATAAGAACTAAAACTTAACACTTAAACTAAAACTGACAAAAAGCTTCTATCTCCTAACTGACTCTTCTATTTATAAATGAGGAGATAGACTATGATATCGCATACACGATATCGCGTACGCGATATTGTGGTGCACTAAATGGTGACTCATCATACCCCCACAACTGAATGAAGACTCGTCCTCGAGTTACAGTGATTACATAGTGGATAGGTATGGGATTATTGGATGGTGAAATGGATTTATGCTGCAATGTGGAATGAAAACAAAAATGAGACACAACACAAAGAATGTGCTACAACTACAAAATTTGTGGAACTCATGTAGTTCCTGGTGGTGGTGGCTCCTCCATAGGTGCTTTCCCCTTGTTTTGTGCTCCAGGTCTTGGGGCTTGATGACGTTGAAGGATGGCCTGGAGTTTCTCCTCTTTGGTCTAGGGATCCTGTGCCGTCCATGCTAATGTTTTGATGTTTGATGGAGTTGGCACCTCCCATGGGCAAGGTAGTTGCGGAAACATTTGATTTTCCTTGACATACCATGTCGCAAATACCCGTCGTTCCTCCTCGTAGGCTCTGGCTTTATCTTTGTATTCTTAAAAATCTGCCAGTCGTTGAGCCAAATCTGTTGCAACACCTTTTTGTCCTTGGTAGCTTGCTTTCACCACCTCAAGTTCAAAATTTGCAATCTCCAGTTTTTCCAATAACTTCTTATGTTCTACAAATTCTGCTTCATATTTGACATAGGTGGTAGCTACCTGTTGCTCGAGCTCTGTTCCTGGGTGCCCTGCTGTTAACATGGCAAGGTTGGCATATTGCAGGTTTGTCAACTCCATGTATTCCATCAGATCCTGAATCTATAGGTCCTAGTTCTTAACTTCCGCTTGGTGGGCAAAGGCATATGTGTCCAATATGGCCTGCTAGTTAGTGTATTGAGCACTGATAGCATTGATGTGGGCCTTGGCCATATGGATCTCCTTCTCAAGGATCTGTTTGTACATTCCCACCTAATCTTGAAAGTGCTCCTTTAGCTTTTCATGTCGTTTAGTCTCATTTTGCCACGTGCTTATTTCAATAGCTGTCTTTTGATAAATTGCACATACCTCCTCCATTGAGAGGGTTCGGTTCTCCCTGGCTAAACAACTTATGTCTTAGTTGACCCGGATGAACTATTCTCGCAACTGACAAAAATGTTCTTCAAGAACATTCTTTTACTTTTCCACAGAGGTCAACTGAAGGTTGTTGACAACAAGCTATTTATTTTCCTCTTGTAAGGCGTTAAGTGCTTTGAGATGTGCATGAGTTTGCGCCTGTGCTACAGAGGCATCCCAAACATCCTTCTCTTTTTCTTCAGCCACCTTTTTATTCTTCGTTAGTAGCTTGGTTAGTTGCTGAGTTCTGAAATTATCTAGTTGGTCTGCAAGAACAAATTGCAAAGGGTTCCGCTGTGCTGCTTGTAGGGCCACGAGCTGCTCTTGTAATTTCTACACCTCTGCTTTAGCATGCTCAACCCTCACTTCTGTTAAGACCAGCTTCCCCTTCATGGAAATGAGGTCTGACTGAATTGCCATAACATCATGAGGGATGTCAAACAAAGACATCATGACTTGTCCTATTTGTAGCAATTGATCAAGCGCATCCTCATGTTCCGTAGGAGTCATTGAGGTTTCAGCTAAATTTTGAGCATCCCATGCTCCTATGAAATCTGCTGGTGGCACAATAGGTACATTGAATGACTCTTTGATGTGGTC